>CM042148.1:68923257-69005757 GCA_023376005.1 Doryteuthis pealeii
GTTATTATGCTAAGACGTTTTGTATTATCATTCTTGTTTGTATTACAAATTATTACAAATTTTAAAACAATTTTTGTTTTAAACTCATTTTTTTATCTACTTAAACCCATAGATTGGGACCCCTAAATGGGACCAGATTCTACCATTCTGGGTCAGAGTGGACCTGGGAGTAATGGCAATGAAGGTATTTACCACATACCCCTCGTTGTATGGGTTAGGCACAAGAGCCTATTAATGTGGGTCCACCCAGGAACCGAAGCTTATGGGAGGCGTGGTGTAAAAAATGACTTGATCCCATCGGCATTCCCCTCAAAGAGGGGCACCTCAGGGCACTGGGCAATAAACCCAGCCCTGCCCCTTTAAATCGAGGGGGCAGGTGTTGCCTGGGGGATAGTCCCCTGGGATCAATGATGTTAATTTACACGGTCCCAGGTTTGAAGCCACCGGACCCTCCGGTCGATCGAAACCAGAGTTTTGCGCCACTGGAACATCTCTATTAAATGCAGTTTTAACGTCATAACCAGGACACGAAGAAGGAGTAGAAGGAAGGAAGAAAAGAAAAAGAAAATTCAACAAAAATTAATCAATTATTGATCATTAATCCTGAATGTCAAGATGCCAATAATTTGAAAACATCCAATTATTTTTGGTTTTCTTTTTTGTTTTCTTATCAATAAATTGTTTTGTAAAATTAATAGCTTGTCTCATGTTTCTTAAACACGTGCATATAATTTGACTAAAAATCATTTATATATATACTAGAAGATGCTTTACCCAGCATTGCCAGGGTAAAGTATATTGATATAATTATATTATATATTATATTATATATTATATATCATATATTATTATATATTATATATTATTATATATTATATAGTATATTGATTTGTTTATTTTTGAGATTTACAAATGCTGGACATTTTTAAGTAGAATTTCAATGCTATTTCTATGTATATTTTAATCTTTAGATATCTTTGAATACAATTCAAAAATCATTTATATATGTACTAGAAGATGGTACCCAGCATTGCCAGGGTAGAGGGCTAACCCTCTGATATATTGATTTGTTTATTTTTGAGATTTACAAATGCTGGACATTTTTAAGTAGAATTTCAATGCTATTTCTATGTATATTTTAATTTTCAAATATCTTCAAATATAAATCAAATCTTCATAATTTTAGCACAAAAAGCATTAACCAGTGATATTTAATGTGTATATATATTTACTTTGTCGTTAATTGTTTTATTTTCGTAGTTTCATCCAGACATACATACATACATACATACATATTAACTGCCCTTTATATATGTGTATACTGTGCTCAAGTAGGATATGACACAGGGTCAATTTTTTAAGCGAGCTTTAATAGGTTTGAATTCAGAGTTTTCCTTCTCCTAGACTGGTGGCCTAACCAAAGTTAAAGAGCCCAGTCTGTCCTGGTATTTACCCACAGCTGGAGGAAGAATAGTGGGATTCACACCTTTCCCAAGGTTGTTAGCACTATGTGAAATGCAAACAGCTTCACCCAGGACTTGAACTCAGTCCACCAAGTCCATATCCTATGATGATAACCATTGTTGCATACTGATGGTTTTCACAGTACCAAATCTATATAATGTTGTATACCCTTTTCTTACTTCTTACTTCTTACTTCTAGTCGTCTTCTCTTCTGGCCGGCTTTGGTTCTATCTTCTAACATCTTGGTCTGGTCTAGCGTCTGGTGTTGACTTGGTATATTTTCTATGGTTTGGTCTTCTATGGGGATTTCGGGTCTGGTTTCTGTTAGGGATTTCTCTTTATCAGAAGCCCTGTGTCATTGTTAGTTTTTAGGTAATAAACACAAGACTTCGATTTACGTTGATGTTACTTTATTTCCAAATCCCCAACCCAGACACCTGCGCAGTTTAGGGACCGCATGTATAACACGACTTACCTCTTCGAGCTCACTGCTACCTTCTAACTGACTGAGTTACTTCTATCCTTAAACCGGAAGACAGGGTTTTCTATGCCTTCCGGTTCTCACGATTTATCCCCGGAAGGCAAGGTGAAAGTGAGGTCAAGCGCCGTCACTCACCCTCAAGGCCATCAGCTGCACTAATCACCATTATGATTTCTACACTATTGCCATAAATATTAGGTGACTAATAATTATGTAACACCATTACACCACATGCCTCTATAAAATTATTTATATAGACATTGATTCTAACAGGAAGTTTGATGATTAATTTTTTTTTTTTAGAGAGGTATATTGACACATGGTTTGGGTGGGGTGATAATTTTTATTAAGTCTAATCTAAGACAGTCATTTAATAGTATTCATCATCATCATCATCATCATCATCATCAAGGTATACGTTTGTGTCTCACCATCTGTCCATATTGGGTATCACATTTTGTGAGTCCTCTAGACAGCACCCGGTGAGCGTAAATCAAAGATATTAATATAATATAAAATTATACATGGTAATTTTTTTTTTTTTTTACAAATTGAGCCATTTCCACTATGTAGTAGCTGGTTGTTTGGTTGGTTGGTTGGTTAGATTCATGGCATGTCAACCTTTGTAGGGGTATTTTATGCTGAAGACATTTTGTTTTATTCATTCTTGATGGGTATTTGATTTTTATTCAAAATCAATTTTTTTCTAACCCATTTTTGTAAATTAATTTTTTTCTATTTAACCAATATATATATATATATATATATATATTATTATATATATATCACAGGACTATAAAATTTAAAAAATAAAAAAAATAAAAAAAAAATAAAAAAAATAAAAATCTGTTTTTCAAATGCCTTTAAAGTAATAAAAGAATTCATCATTCGCATCTGATGAGTCGGGAGAGTTAGACACTTTGTCTAAGCTCCCTGAAATAGACTATAATGATAAATCTCTAAGTCTTTTTGTTATTTTTTTTACTTATATATATATATATATATATATATATATATATATATATATATATATATGCCCCATATCACCCAAACTCTCAGAGTCAGACAAACAAGGCATGCTGGACACTGCTGGAGAAGCAAAGATTAACTCATAAGTGACGTTCTCCTGTGGAAGCCAGCACGCCAGTATGGGCCATCCAGCAAAGACATATGTTGACCAGTTCTGCACAGATATTGGATGCTGTACAGAGGACCTCCCGTGAACAATGAAAGATAGGGATGGTTCGTGAGAGATTGTCATGGATATCCATGCTAATAGCGCAACATGATGATAATGATGATATGATTATATAGATATATAATAATAATAATAATATATATATATATTAATGATAATTATTATCTTATATATTATACATATATATTATAATATATATATATATATATATTATATATATATATATATATGATAATAATTGTATATATATTTAATTATTATATATATATATATTTGATAATTATATATATATATATTTAGAAGGGTGATACTGCTGACAGCACGACCAAGTACTCAGGGCCGTGACAAAATCAATCAGTGAGGCACTCCTAAAAAGCAAGAATCAGCGCAAACAACAACAGGAGATCAGATTTATAAAAGCTGGGGAGAGGATTCATCAGAAACTACACAGTGCGGGCAGTTGAAATTCCTGGAAAAGATCCTCACCACTTCTCTCCGGCCAGACATGGTTTTGACATCAGAGGCAACTAAGCAGGTGGTGATATTAGAACTTACAGTCCCGTGGGAGGATAGGTTAGAGGAGGCAAATTGTAGGAAGACGGCCAAATACCAAGAGCTTGTGGTCGAATGCAGATCGAATGGCTGGAAGGCCCGAAATAAACCTTTCGAGGTTGGATGCCGTGGCTTTGCTGGCAGGTCACTTTTGAAGGTGTTTAAGACCCTTGGCATTAAGGGCCAGCAAAGTAGAAGAGCCATAAAAGAAATAACAGGAGTTGCTGAGAAAACATCGAGATTGCTCTGGATCCACAGGAGTGATGTTTGGATAAGTGCCACTAGGTTGCAAACCAGGAATTGATCAGTCCGGTTGGGGTCTCCTGGGCGAGGGTGTATGGTGAGTAACGACCCGAAACACCTTGGGTTCATCACTGATGACTGTGGCCTAGTATTTCACCCAACGGTGTGTTTATAAACAAAAAATCATATATACATATATTTGATAATAATAGTATACATATATTTAATTATTATTATATATATATATATATATATATATATATATATTTGTTGTGTCTAGCCACACTGAAGAGGCGTGAAATGCGTAAACATGTGTCTGTGGATGACTTATATATATATATATATATATATATATATATATATATGATAATAATTATATATATACATTTAATTATTATATATATATATTTGATAATGATTATATATATATATTTAATTATTATATATATATATATATTTGATAATGATTATATATATATATATAAATATATATATATATAAATTGAAATAAAAACAAAATCTAATTATAAACATCAGGTGATAAATCATGAATTGTGGAAAATTGTCGTTTTTTAATCTAATCAATTTTAGGATAACAAACTTTTAGGAATGAGATAGAAAATTCTTTCATCATGTGACAACAGCACAAATACAAACTGTTTATATTTACCCAACCCTTCTGACATAGACAGGATGTGGCACAAGGACAATTTTAAACTAAAGTACAGCTGGTTTGTATTTAAAGTTTTCCTTCTCATAGACTGGTTGCCTAACCAAGGCTAAAGAACTCATTCTTCCCAACTATTTACCTATAGTTAGGGGGAGAACATATTGATATATGGGTAAATAGTAGGGCAGATTGGGTTCTTTGGCCTTATAAGAGAAGAAAATTTCTGAATTTAAACCAACTTTATTCCATTTAAAAATGACCTTGTGTCATATCCTGCTAGTTGTGGAGGAGTTGGGTAAATATATACATTTTTGGGGGTCTTTTCATCACTCAAGACTCAAAGGCCATTGATTGTAATTTTTATACAGTAGATTTCCGTTGGATGACCCCAACTGAACCCTAGAGGTGCGAATCTCATGCGTCATGAAAAACACATGATAGTTAGTTTTAGAGAATTAGATGCAACCGGACATTGAACTGTCTTAACCTAACTCCTCTATCCGTTAGGCTATGTGTCCAATTGGAATTTGAAGTTGAATTGAAGATGAGGACAATAGTCCGAACAATCCAAATAATACTAATTATCAAGCCTTGTCTCGAAAATTCTGAGAAATAAATTTAACTGTTATAATACAGATGTTTAATTTCCTTTTTTGACTTTGAACAAGAATATTGACCTAAAGACATTTTCCTTTACTTGATATTTTCCTGTTATCAGTACATTTCATATACTTGTAAAATCAGATATCAATGTATGATGAATAACTTTAGGCTCAAGTTGAATAAAAAGACATACAAAATGGTTTGCTGGTACAGAATAACAAAAATTGATACTGAGAGGTTACACGTGGGAGTGAGTAGGTGGCTTTGTAAACAAGATGGAATAAAAGCCATGGAGGTTGGACGTGCGCAGCGAAAGATTAAAAAAGAAGCTGTAAGATATAAGTGTACACAATCAGCTTAGAGAGTAACAAACTCTGTGTGTGTGTGTGTGTGTTTGTGTGTGTGTGTGAGTAAATTATGTTTATGTATACATTTTGTATATATGTGTATATATATATTTACCCACCTCTCCACACGAGCAGGATGTGACACATGGTCAATTTATTAAGTGGAGTTTAACAGGTTTGAATTCAGAGTGGAGGTTGGACATGTGCTTAGAGAGTAGAAAACTGTGTGTCTGTGTATCTGTGTGTGTGTATGTGTTTGTGAAAGTGTGTGACTGTATCTCATGTCTATGTGTTGTTTTGTATGCATATATATTATATTTATATATATATAATATATATATATATATATTACACACACACACACACACATACACCAACCCCTACGCACGAGCAGAATATGACACAAGGTCAATTTTCTTAAGTAGAGTTTAACAGGTTTGAATTCAGAGTTTTCCGTTTCCTAGACTGGTTGTCTAACGAAGGTTAAAGAGCCCAGTCTGCCCTAGTATTTACCCATAGTTGGAGGTAGAATAGTTGGATTTATACTAATTCATGTGAAATACAAACAGCCTCATCCAGGATTTGAACTCATCTTGCCATGTCTATTTCCAACAACAGTAACCATTATGACAATAGATCACTTTGCCAACTTTTTTTTTTTTTTACCTTAGTTTGGTACAAGGCTAGAAATATAAGACACCCAGTGAGAATCAAACTCACTGAAAATGGTCTGCTAGATTACTTAACTCACTAACCATTAACTCTTTGCCTACCAAGTTTCCCCCTATGGCTGTACCAAATTTTCTTGGTACTTTTTACCTGAATGATGGGATATTTCAAATTTGACTATCTATTCACCTCAAAACTCATTCTATTCAAACATTGTGATTTTCAGTGTAAACAAGTGACACATGTGAGAGCTGCTGCTAGCATTTTATGGTAGGATTGCAGCAGTGGGAGAGCCACTGTTGGCGGCTTAAAGTATGGAAAGAGTTAAACCATGCAAGGCATCCAACCATTAAGTGATGTTGGCATTTTTATTTGATACGCAAGAGGAAAATGAATTGAGTATCAAATTGTATTTATGAAAGAATAAAAGACCAGATCAAAATCAAATTCAAATGTATTTTTAATGTGAATTCAACTTTATATTCACACCCAGGCTGGAAAACACCACTCTACTCCATACACATGTCAGAACAAAGGCAATTGGAGAAAAACAAGCAAGGGAAAAAATAAATTTGAAAAAAAAAGCAAGGAAGAAATAAGAAAATAAAAAAAAACATCAAGGAAAAAACTTAAAAACAGGAAAAGGAAGGAAAAACAAGGAAGTAAAAGAAAATGAAAAAAAGGAGGGAATAGAAAATGAAAAAAAAAAACAAAAAGAAGGAAAATGAAAAAAAAAAACAAGGAATAAAAAAATGAAAAAAAAAAAAAAGAGAACAAATGATATAAAAAAAGCAAGAAAAAAAACATTAAAAAAAAAACAAAGAATGAAGGAAAAGGAAAAAAATAAAGGAGAGAAAATTTTAAAAACAAAGAAAAAAATAAAAGAAGGAAAAAAATGAAAAGAAAAAACAAGGAAAGAATTCTGTTGTTTTAAAGTAAAAAAGTAAAGTCAACAGAATGGCCTAATGTCGGTTATCAACCAGACAGTTGAGGGAGTCTATCCCTTTCACTAGCGCTAGACTGTTAGAGATTGTTTTGCATCTGAGGTGAAATGCCGCACCTACCATCAGCTCCTCACTTTACTGTACAGATCCCTGTGCTACTCATATGCTGAGTTTGCAAGGGCCAGTATCGAACCAGGAACCTTGTGATTCCTAGGTAAGTGCTCCACATGACTGAGCTAACTGAAGAAAAGTAATAATAAAACAAGGAAAAAATCGAAAAAAAAGAAAAAAAAACAAGAATTCAATTACCCAACAAGAATGAATAAAACAAATGTCTTCAGCTAAAATACTGCATCTTAGTGATGAAATTCTAATTCTGTAGTTCTGGGGAGTGTGGAGCCCCTTCATCGCCATTACTCCCAAGTCACCCCTAACCCGGGGTGGTAATACCTGTCAGTATAAAATAAGCCAACAAGGACTGACATGGTGTTGTAGCTATTGTCTGCCCTGTTTGGATTGATGTGGGGTCCAGAAGAGTTATCTTTTCTTTCTGCAGGTTTTCTGCCCATAGGGGGCCAGAGTATTTAAGGCAGCAAGCCGGGAATTTTTAATTCTTTTTCACCGGGACAGTCAGTCACTTCATATGGGTTAGACGCATGTAACTCTACCTTTAAGTGGGGGGCTTTGTCCTTGCTTGCTATAAGTAAGTGACATTTCTTCAGGAACTCTTTACACTTCTGTAGGATGAAGTCCTACTTTCTTTATACATGTCTTATATAGTTTCATTATGTATTGCTGTACCATTTGTAATTAGTATATGTATTCCTGTCCTGAATGTATATCTATGTGCTTACTATTAAAGTTTATGTTTGTTAATGCATTAACTTCTTTGTCGGAATTTCTTGGTACTTATATGTACCATGCTGAAAGGTCACACTAAGCCTTTTCAACTTATCATAAGTATACTAAAATAATGTAAGTACAAAGTCATTGTAACAGAAAGGAAAAATAATTAAAGCAGCTCACAGACGGCTCTCCCACTACAGTTGATCTACCGTAAACCCACTGACAACGCATCTGCTCACACGTGTCACTTGATGATATTACAATCTACATATTCAAACTTACACACAACTCGATAAGGTACCAATAAATATCTCTCTCGAATAGGCAATATCTTGAAAACATAACATATTTATCTCTCTAGTCCCCCTCGGAAACAATTACCTATGAATTGACAACAAGGTGACCTTCCCACTCCCCTCTCTTTGCCTCTATATCTAAACTAGTTCATATTTATATCTATAAGAGATCCAGGGTATTTGGGTGCGGATCAATCAGTTATTCTTCTCAACCATACAAATCATATTTTCTTTCATCAGTTATCATCTTAATTCGCGATAAGTGATCCTTCGTCTGTTTAAAGCGAGGCTAATTTTTTTTATTTTATCTGATCCTGCTATGTTACATGTGGTCATTTGTATCCGTACAACATGTTATTTAAAAATAGGATCATGTTCATCTTGTGTTAAGTAGGTATAAATAGTGCATCCTCACATAACTTGTATGTAATACAATTCTCTATTTACAAGTGCCTTTGCAGGATGAGTATTGAGTCTTGCTCTCCTAAACAACGTGCCCTCATTCTATGCTTGTAATTTATGACATATTAGAGCAGTCTCATCGAGCTCTACTTGAGTATTTTATTGCAAATTACAGATTTGTCTTCAGTAATGTATCGGATTTAGCATTCAAATCTACTTTTATCAGCTTTAAGAAAACCACGTACCTTAACTTCAAAAGACCGCTAAAATCAATGTTGTTCTTAACAATATTACAAGTTGGAATAGTTATTATTTAATCCCAAAGAATAATTGATATTAAAAAAAATCTAAAGATAAAGTATTTCAATTCTTTGCATGAAAGAAACTCTCTGTTTGATGGGTCAGAATTACCGCCCTTAGAGCGAAACGATCGTTCAAGGCGAATAGATGTAGGTAGGGATTTCAAAGGATTGCATCTGAGAAATCCATAAGAGTTGTTAAGATGGCAAGCACGGAGCAGACGCACAAGTGATATGTCGAATTAAAAATAGCTTGAAGTGTTATGATTTTCGCGTCTCATCTTACAATTTTGTCAATTCAACTTATTTGCTCAACCCCCTTCACTTTTTCCCTATGAATTACCGCGAAAATTAGAGGGTGAAAAGATCAATCAAATCTGACTTGGACAAAATCGGATTTTCTGGAACAAATAACGCTGCATATACTCTGTGTGTCAATTCAAGCGATATCGTTTGTAATATTTTACAGCTTCTAATAAATACAGACAGAGTTATACTATGATAATAAAGGCCTATGATTCGAAGAAGCACACACTACACTTAGTCCTAACTTATCTTTACTTCCTACAATAATTTGTTATATCGATTTTTCTAATTGTTTATAAAGAGTTATTGTGTAGATTGACTACTAACACAGTACTATTACAACAGCAACAAGCACCTGTCAATCTTATCTCATATTCAATAATATTGCTTAATCACCATTTATTATCTCATATGATAATATAAAAGTTTGTATGCTCTCTCATTAAGCTTTGGTTAGTTCTCCCAAGGAAGTATTAGATGTTCTTTATTGATCTTTAAAGATCATGTGTGGTGAAAAAAGAACTAAAACAAGAAAAACATCATACAATAAATCAGAACTTTGTGAATCTCTATACAATTGATTGCTATCTGTATCTTTTTTTATGATCTAATTCTATAATTTTTTCTGAGTTGAATCGGTTTCACACCTTTTTCAATGTATAAGTGAAAGATGTCTGCATGACCCAAAAGATATGAGAGACCGCTTGATATTTTGCTTGGCCAAAACAAGATGGTAATTAAATGAAGGTAACCAGATATATGGAGTTTTTTATTCCGCTTAATTTTCTGGTAAGTAGGAAGTGGTCGTGCAATAACTCATCCGAAATCCACTCGATCCAATCAGTCAATCGCTCCTAAATACATATTACTCGTCGCGACATAGACTATATGGATATGTTATAACCAAGATGTCGTAACTTCACTGGACAACTCTGTATGAGTTAGTGGGGTGAGAATGGTATATTTAAATCATCTTGAGACCTTCGCTAATCTTATTAAGGTAGGTAATACTAATACCTTATTAACTTGAACTATATTACTCTACTCACTCATAATATGGATAGTTAAATATCGGTAGAAAAAGTGTTTGTGTAATGTCTATATATGATAGTACACCTAAAACTAAGCATGCGCAGTTGCAACTTGAAGTAAATTTGTGCAGCAATATGAGAAGCGAATGCTTCAAATTCAGATCTAGATGTAAAACTATATAAAGGAAAATTTTATCTGAATTTGTAATGTTTACCTCAATGTGCACAAACGATAATATATTTCATATCATATCTGCAGTAGCTTTTTGCCTTGAAGTTGGGGCGATTATATATATTTTGAAGTCCAACACTCTTAAGGGTGTTCCTCAATGATTGCTTTATACACCATTTCTTGCTCTTTATGTTTAATACTCTTAATCATCCTTAGTTCCTAGAATATTATTATAATAACTTAAAAAATCCTAGAGAAAGATAATATTGTTCATTCTTTACATCTTAGAAGATTTTTTTGGGATATTCTGTAGGTTATGCAGAGTCAATGTGAGTGATCTCTTTTAGCTTCTCTCAGAGTCCTATGTTAAGTGCAGAAGAATGTGATATTTTTATTAATATCAAAAGAAATAAAACAGAAGACTTACATTTTTAGCATGTATGAAAGCTCTTTGATATTCAGGAACAGTCTTTAAGCAATTATACTATTCCCAACTTAGTCTCATATTTAATGCATCTTGAATAAAATGGAGATTCGACTAACATATTTCTGTAGGCTATACATTAAATTTCTTAGACTTAGCTATTCATGTCTAATACAATTTGAACTAACTATATACCTCTATGCTGTTTCATAGTATGAATGATTACCTATATAATAAAAAAATTATTATGGTGTTATAGACTCCACTCATAATAGATAGTAACCCCAGTCACAGACTGATCGTTGATTATCTATTGCGTATTCAAATCAGAACTGTTAGATGAGTAACAAATACTTAACTACCCAAATTTATTGTCTTTCAAAGGAGTTTAAATAATTGGTCCTTGAAGGATAGATTAATGATACTCTCTCTAAGTCAGCGACCCTCTATCTCTGCCACATAAAATGTGTCTCTATCATCTTTGAGAAAGCGGTCCTCTGGATACAAGGTATGTATTTCGATTTATATTCAAATGTTGTGCACTCCTCTCCCCCCCCATTTTCCAATTCCTTCTTTAATTTTCCGACGATATTTTTTTCTGCAGCAAACACTTTTTCATTTATGACATGTGCAGTTCACTTGATTTACACTTACATTATATTTATTCCCAAGTATGGTAGTAAGGGTACTACAATATGACCAAACAACTGATATAATATAATATATGTATATAATTCCTATAGTATGAAGTTGTTACAAGATTCGAGAGCACGACAACGACAATTGTCTTATTTTTAAGGCCAGAAGTAACTCTCCCATACATATATACATGTTGCCCTTTTCTTATGATCAATGTTACTGCAATTACTCCTCGACGTAAGCAAATTGTTCACGCGACGATACGTATTGTCATATGCGCATCTCGAGCTATACCTTGGAAAGTCGCAATTAGGTTTTTTGAGCCTCACCTACAGAGCGGCGCTGATCATAAGAGACGTTTCTTGTGCTATTTCTGAAGCCACTTTCTTGAAGGAACCATCTTCCTGAGTGTGTATCATACTGGTTCCCTTCCACTTCTTCATCATAAATAACTCATAAATTGAGTTGATTGCTCTGTTTGCCTATGAATTGGCCCAGTATTTAAATAAAATTAATCACTATAACATATATGTTACATATTAGAATTTATATAGCGATATAATTGTAATGTTCTTCATGTGTACGTACATTTTTACCCCCAAAGTTTGTTTGTGTAATAATAACTGATTATTGATTCTATAATTTCTCTATGTATTGTTATTATTACCATGACGCACCAATATACATTCTATAATGGGGAATATCAAAGAATTCTTCTTCTTTTTTTATTTCAAGAAGTCCTTACTTCACACAATATAAATCTACTTTGAATTATAAATTAATAATGTATTCTCAATAGTATATATAATATCTCTGAAGAAAGATCAATCAATATTCAATTGATTGATGGGTGTCGATATGGATGAATTAATTGATGACGCCGAAAATAAATGACAATCTCTATGACATTAACGGAGAACGTGATTAGGACAGACATAAGGAAAACGAGAAGACAATAGGTAGTATATACGAATTAAAATTAAATCACTGCATTTTTTGGAGTGGGGTGGGAGGTGCTCAGGCGCGAATTGAAAAAATCAAACAGAGTATAAATATATGAATATATGTAGATATAATTAATAACTAAAAAGATCAGTCATAAATAAACATATAAGACAAAAAAAATCAAAATAAGATATATGGATAATGAATAGATATACTTGTTAGCGTTATACTATCGTGCATATGTCTAATGCTTCTTCATGTGTATTTTAGAATGTTCCTATGACAGATTTATGTTTATAGAATAGTAAATATCAAATGAAGACTGGCATCATATGAGTCTGGTATCGATTGAAACTGTTTGTCTTGCGCGAGTTGTCATGTACATTAACAAAAAGTGAGCTTATTTTGGTCGAACTCACCTATAGAGCTAGAAAGAAGAAAGTTGAGTTTGGTTATGTGGTTACTGGGCGTCTGTGTCAGCTCGTGTTGTGACTCTCAGTTGTGAACCTCCCAGGTGTAGCGTCTGACAGCTTAGTGGCGAGCTCTCTCTGTATCCTTCCATGTGGGATTAAAAAGAGTGGGGTAAGTGGGGTTTTTTTTGGATAAACAAATTTTAGCTATTTATTATTTGCATTTTGCAAAAAGATACTTCCTAATTATCTATAGTGTAGTGGTATATCTAAATTCACATGTCTAAGCACTAAACTATGCAACCACATAAATTTAAATAGAGTTAGAAGAATTTAGTTAGTTTAATTTTTAATATCTAAATTTAATTCTATACGAGCAATATTAATACTTATTGTAGATATAATGTTTATTAATGGTACAGAAGTCCAATTTACGTGTTGATAGAGTTAGGTTATAAGAGCGATTTACACGGCGTGCTTGGTAGAGTGGTTATCTTGTGTTAAATACCTCTAGCAGGTGAATTTATCTCTCTCTTAGAAGTTTTAAATTTCGCTGCCTCCCATGTGGGGAAGCTTAGGTCTGAGGGTCTTATGCGCTACTAGGTGCGCCTATTTTGGATATTGTGGCGCGCAAAACACTTCCTCCGGATCAAACATTACCTTAAGTATGGACTTCTAGAGTTATTCAAATCACAAGCCTGTTCGCTATTCAAGGAAAAATGTGTACACTCTTAGTTTTACTGACACTCCAATTTCCGCCACTGATTTGCACCACAACAAAGAGGTAAGGATCGCAAATCAGCAAGTCTTTTGGCTTCTTTTTGGTATTGCTTAGATTAATACAAAAAGAATTACGCCCTGGCCTCATACTTTTAAGATATTCCAAGTGTGAGGTTCCAGTTTTAGACAGCGTGTACGGAGTATGTCAACCTGGAAGTGACCCCTCGGGCATTGTGTCCTTCTACTTCCCTAAACACTCTGACACTGAATAGTATGTTGATCACCTTTTTGAGTCGAAATACGTATCTTTAGTTAACTTAATGAAATCCAATATCTCACTCCAGAAAACTTTAATTTACATAGGCACATTCAACGATATATAAAATAAATAATTTTCTAAATGTGGTAGATATTATCTTAATTTGTATGTTTTTGTAGACTGTTTTGTACCTCAATCTTTATTTACAGTATTGTTAATAAATACAACATTTCTAGCTTGCTCCGTGAGCTCATCTATTGTGTGTTGAGAGTAAGAAAAATGTATTTATAAAGAGACTATAAAGATTGTAGATTCCATTAAATATTTATTTTTATGAATCTATATTAGTCGCATTAAAAATGACTGCCCATTCGTCATGTTGCACTATTCCGATTATAATGACAATATAGCCAATACCAACACAATTCAAGCCATAAGCCTGGTATTCTTCGGCCGCAATGTTCTTATGTGTTTCCCTGTCCATATGATAATGACTCACACTCGGTTCGAAAAGTCATTGTTCAATTACTTTGATTCGAATTGATCTCGAGAAGAAACAAGCAACCTCAGAGCACCTATTTTGAATTATTCTTATTCCATTACTAAATGACATGATTTAGTCTATTTTCAATCTGCTATCGTCCAAGCATAGATAGTCACAAGAATGTCGAACAGTCATGATGATGTGTATTGACAGAAAAAATAGCAAGTCATCGATTGCCTTGGCCATGACTACAGAGATAGCAAAACCATGAATGGCTAAGGTAGAGAATACAGGCCAAAACCGTTGTATTCATGGGCATACCATAATAAAGATGAGGACAACAGTTTGAAATATCAAAATTATTCACATCAAGCCTCATTTCTCAAAATACAGACAAATAAAAAATTATTCTATCAATATATTGATACACATTAAATAAATGAAATGGGGGTCTAGTGGTTTCGGGCCTGGACCATACAAGCTAACATCATTGATCGCAGAGGGCCATCCCTCCAGGCAATTGCCTGCCCCCTCGATTAAGAGGCAGGTCTGGTTTTATTGCCCAGTGCCTGCCCCCACTCCTTGTGATGGAATGCCAATGGGATCAATGCATTTTTTGCACCAACCACACATGAGTCTCAGCTTGTGGGTGGTCCCACATTAACTGGGCCTTGTGCCTAATCCATACACATGGGATACGTGGTAAATATCTAGTTTATAAAACCAAACCAAAATATTTAACAACAAACTATTCGCTTAAAAATCATATACAAAAATACAAGATTTGACATTAAATAACCCACAAGGGTTGATATGCCATTAAACAATAACTGAAATGAAACACTTTTTAGCAAATGCATATATATTTACACACACTGAGTACTGTGTCAATACACAAATACATAACCAGCAGCAGCAGTAATAATACTCTCAGGCAACATCCTGGTCCCTAGTTATTTAAGCAGAAAGGCGCCAAAAATGAGTCTTTTTACTTCCTACATATAACAGGAAAGTGCTGCGAAAACCTATATAACAAACAATGGACCTTTGCTAAGTAAAGACTGACAAAAAAAACAAAATCTTTCTTTGTTTTCATGCGCTAGAGGCACTATCCGATTAATTTACTGTATATATTTACCAACCTGTCCGCACGCGTAGGATGAGATCAATTTGCAGTAATATCTATCCACTTTATGAATTATATGCACAGTGTTTAAAAATAATTTGATATAATTGGAGATATACAGGGAGTTTCTGAAAAATTGATATCATTTGAGATGTTCTGGGTGTTTCAGAAAAATCAATATAATTTCATAATCTAATAACTTGATCAATTCTCAATTAAATAATCTCAAATTTTAATTATGTCTTATTTTTATATACTTATTTTTGTTAAAGGGACAGGATCACTAACACAGCAGTCCTAGAGAGAGCTCAACTCCCCAGCCTGTACTCTCTACTGAGACAATGTCGTCTCCGATTGTTGGGTCATGTACGTCGGATGGATGATGGACGAATCCCGAAAGACATCTTGTATGGAGAGTTAACTTCTGGTAAAAGACAGATTGGTCGCCCCCTACTGCGATTCAAGGATGTCTGCAAAAATGATCTCAGGTGCTTTGGCATTGTCCCCTCCAGCTGGGAAAATTTGGCTCAAGACCGCCCTCGGTGGCGGCAGAATCTCCATAGAGGACTGTACATGTCAGAAGTCACTTTGATACAACATCATGAAGCTAAGAGGTCCATAAGAAAGCAACGGCAACAAAGCATCGGAACATCATCATCTACAGGGACAACCTACAAATGTAAATCTTTGGTGTCGAGAATGTTTCTCAAACATAGGACTTCATAGTCACAGGAGGCCTGCAACTTCAGGGCACACAAAAACTTTTATCATAGTCTTTCGAGACTGAATTGCCAATGATAATGATTGTAGTAGAATTATCTTCATTGATTTTTATAAAACTGGGTGGATTTTATAAAAGTTGATACAAAAATCCTCGCTTTGTACAAAAATCAATCTCTATAATATTAAGGGCAACGTTCATGTCCGATACCAATTTCTCAAAATACAAATTTAGGTAATCTGAACATTAGTTACATAAATGAGAGTAACCTCCCCTTGTCTCTTTCACTTTGCCAATGAATGAATCTCAAATTTTAACATTATATGTAGAAACAACTCAAAATTCTATGTTTAATGTTTAAGCATCTTTTCTTTTCCAGTGAATGGCATTTTTATATGTGAAAAAAAAGCCATAAAACATTTAACATAGAATTTTGAGTGAGTTTAGCTCAGTAGGTAAGTATCCGCCTAAGAATTGCGAGGTTTCCAGGTTTGATACATTCCCCACCAACTCAGTTCATGAGTAGCACATCTTGGGTAATCTGATCTGTGTGGTAAAGCATCTGGGAGCTGATGGTAGGTGTGCCACTCTACCTCAGTTAAAAGAAATTTCTCTGGTCTAGCACTGGCAAAAGGAGATAGGCTTCCCTCTGCAGACTTTCTATACATAACATTAAAATTTTAGATAATTTTGAATGAGAATTGGACATGTTATAGATTAGAAAATGATATTGACTTTTCTGAACTACCCTGAACTACCTGTAATACTGATAATAATGGTTGTACAATTAAGAAACATGAGTGCTAAATAAACTTAATATCATATTATTAAAACAAAAAATGATGAAAGTTAAATAAATAAGTAGGGTTGACAAGGCTTTCATGTCCTGCTTTAGTAAGTAAAGTCGACAGAGTAGCTTATTGTCAGTATCAACCGAGCAGTAATGGAGTCTACCCTCTTTTCGTTAGCACTAGGCCAAGGGGATTGTTTCAGCATCTGAGGTGGAGCACTAACCTACCATCAGCTCCCCACTTTAACATAGATCCAAGCTGTGTTACTCATGCTCTGAGTTAGTAAGGGCCAGTATTGAACCAAGAACCTTGTTGCCTCTAGAAAATAATTTAATATTTAAAGATTTTATAGAGGTAAAATATTACATAACTTGAAAGTTAAAACAATATGTACGGTTTTCAAAGACGTCAGCAAGAAAGACATGAAGACATGCCACATCGAGACCAAACACGTGCAGAAAACCAAGTGGCCTGGCGCCTCCTTGTCAAAACAAGGCACGAAAAGAAGTGAAGGAGAGACAACAGCAGCCTAGAAAGTACCACTTTTGTGGCAGTCACTACACCAGAGACTGCCATTCAAAAATTGACTTGTTCAGCCACTCATGCAGATGCAGATAAATAAAAAAAATTAGCCATCGTCTTTTAACAGACGGAAGGATCCCAACACCAAAAATGTAGGAGTGACAAGACTTTCGGACCATCCTGGACTTTATGAAAATTGACGTGTAGTAGAATGGGGGGGGGGGCTTGTATCATAGATTCGGGGTGGGGGATAATGTTTGTATTCAGCATATTTTCAAAGAAAATAAATTTATGGATTTATTAACTGGTTAGTTGAAATATTTTCATTTAAATAATAATATGATTTTGAGAGAGAAAAGAAAGAGAGATAGAGAGTGAGTGAGTGAGAGAGAGAGGGACATACAAACAGATAGAGAGAAGAGAGTGAGGTGAGAGACAGAAAAGAGAGAGAGTGAGATAGAGAGAGAGAGAGAATCATACATAGAAAGATATATATATATACATAGAAAGAGAGAGTGAGAGGGATAAAGATAGATACAAAAAGAGAGAGAGAGAAAGAGAGAGAGAGAGTGAAGTGAGAGAGAAAGAGAGATAGATAGAAAGAGAGAGAAAGAGAAAGAGAGAGTAATGAGACAGACAGACAGACAGACAGACAGACAAACAGATTGATAGATAGATTGAAAGAGAGAGATGGATACAGATAGATTGAAATAGAGGTGGGAGATAGATAGATTGAAAGAGAGAGAGAGAGAGTGAGAGAGATAGAAAGAGAGTAAAAGAGAGTGAGAGAGGAAAGAGAGAGTGAGTTAGATAGATAATCCAACTTCAATCAAAGTTAATCACTGTTAATCTTTTGGTTGAGTGAATGTTTTTTACTTGCTTAATTAAACTTATTAATCTTTGAGATAATTAGTTTTAGTCATGTAAGGAGTGTTGTTAAGTGTTTATTTTAACCATCGTCTGCTTATTGAATAGGAACTTGATTATCGGAAATGATACGGATTGTTTTTTTCTTTTTTTGTATGCATAGATTTTTTTTTTGTTTTTATAAAAAATATCAAAATAATAATTAGATAATATCAAAATAATAATTAGATAATATTAATTAATTAAATCAAATTATTTAGCTCAGTCGGTAGAGCGTTCGGCTAGAAACCACAAGGTTCCTAGTTCGATACCGGTCCTCGCCAACTCAGCGTATGAATAGCTCAGGATCTGTGTGGTAAAGTAAGGAGCTGATGGTAGGTGTGGCGCTCCACCTCAGATGCTAAAACAATCTCCTTGGTCTAGCGCTATTGAAAAGGGGATAGACTCCCTCGCTGACTGGCTGATACCGAATTTAGGCTGTTGACTATTAATCTATACATATATAAAGGGCATATTGTATGTATGTATGTATGTATGTATGTCCGGGGGAAAACTACAAAAATAAAACAATTAATGACAATTGTATGCATAGTTCTTTTGTGTTTTTTAAATGATAATATTAAAATAATAAATAGAAAATATCAAAATAATAGATAAATCAAATTATTAATCTATACATATATAAAGGGCAGTTTGTGCGTATGTATGTGAAAATAAAACAATCAATGACAAAGTAAATACATATATACACATTCACTATCACCAGATCTTGCTTTTTGTGCAAAAATAATGAAGATTTGATTTATATTTGTGAAGGTAATTAAAGAATAAAATTTAAATGATAACAGCATGAAATCTTTTTTTGCATTTAACACTTTAAATAGGAGACATTTTTTTTTTTCTTTCCAGAGTGTCTGGATCAATGCAAGTTCTTTTTTACATAGGGATTTTTATGGGGAATCCTGCAAGGATCCAACTCGTGATTCAAACATAATGGATCTATGAGACTACCTTTTTTTTCAACTCCCCACCTCTACCCAGGTGATGCTGGGTAGCTGCTTCTAGTGATAATATAAAATAATACTAATTGTCTGAATTTTTTCAAATGATCATGATGCCCATCGTGACGCATGTCAGAATGATAGATGTATAAAAACAAGGATGTCATTATTTGAATAAGATCTTCAAAAGTTCTTTGGCGCTTTGTTTGATAAACAGCTGTTATATCGTAATGACCAGTTATACTGAGTGGTCGATCATGGGAGTATTATGAGGAGAGTCCTTCATATAAGTCCCATACAGAGTGATCTGTGTGTACTTAAATAGTGGCTAGCACTACCAATACTGCTGAGGTATGGGGAAGATGGGTCATTCCATTATATCCTCCTCCCTGAGCTAACTTCTGCCGTTGGAATTTAACTTTTGATATTTCTTCTTTTTTGGATTTGGACGTAGCAGTTTTACAGCTTTCTTTTCTCTTAAACTTTTTCTCCTCCTGACGGTTAATGATGGTGATGCTCATGGAATTTGTGGAGAATAAGGAGTTGATGGTGCAGGTGGCACATCCACAAGTACTTTTTGGTTAATGGAAGGTGTGATCTCAAATCCATAGGAAGTTTTCCTGAATCTGACCAGCTGAAATGGGGGTGCATCTTATATGCCCGTGAGTCTTATAGGTCGTCAAATACGGTATAATACGTATCTATATGCAAGCAAATTGTATTTTTAAAAAAATTGAGTTTTAAAAAAACGAATTTTCAATACTCATCAAGAATGAATAAAACAAAATGTCTTCAGCATAAAATAACCCAACAAGTGTTGGCCTGCTGTAAAATCCAACCAACCAACCAGGTTTATGGATCATTTAGTATGGTATAAAAATCCAATTTTTATATATTTTATAAAATTCTCTCTTTTAAAATATTTTACAAAATTCTATGTTACTGCTACCCCTGACCAGGATTGAACCTGCAGTCTAGAGATAACTGTCACTTAAAACTGTCTTAACCTAACTCCTCTATCCATTAGGCTATGTGTCCAATTGGAATTTGAAGATGAATTGAAGATGAGGACAATAGTCCGAACAAGTCTACCAACATGAAGACCCCGTAACCAAGGTGACCAAGCCAGTCAGACTCCAACTTATGTACATCCCAGCAATTATATTCTCTATGCTTCTCCAACAATATTAGCCCTGATTAGCTGGTCGGAGGGCTTATCATATAATAATTTTGACTAGTATTGTTATGTTATCACCTGATTGAATATCTGTAGTGAGCAAATGAAAGGTAATGTGGTCAGTGGCAAAGTCGCTAAGTTGATGAGGCTATTTGTTGGCTAGGGACACATAACACAAATCTTCTTTTAGCATTAGGTTCTTTTGTTGTTTTATTGTATCTGTTGTAGAGGAGTTAACACCCCTACAAGATGGACTGACCCAGAGTCATATAAGAGTCCACGCAGCAGTGACAGAAGTCGGAAAAAATATTCAGACAAAATTACTGCGTCAACTCCAGACATTTGAACCTCCTCATTTTGTACGTTTTGTCTTGTGATTGTACTACTTCTTTGTTCTATGTTAAAAGTGCTGAATAAAATACAGATTCACGCACCCTGTGTTCTCTGTGTATCTTGTTCCACCTCAAGAATACAACAGTATCTATTTTGTTTTTTTGTTTTTTGTCCAGCACCCTTGAGGGCATAGGACCAGCTCCACAAGACATGTGCAATACATATATATCTATTTAGTTCATTCAGTTAATTTCTATCTATCTATCTATTTATCTTTATCTATCTATCTTTATCTCTCTCTCTCTCTCTCTCTCTCTCTATATATATATATATATATATATATATATATATTTCTGGTAGTTAGGATCTTTCCATGTGTGGTTTAACCAAGCTGATGCGGGTAGACCGTAATGAGAGCTCAATGTGCCTAGCGCCAGTGAATGGAAGAACAGAGCAAGATATTCAATAAAAAAAGGAAAAAACTTTAAATTTGTTTCATTACAATTTTATTTCAACCGTATTACTACGACATCTTCAGGTAATCACAACAACATGACTCTAACTAGTAAGAGTCATGTTCTTGTGATTACCTGAAGATAGACAAAAAACAATACGGTTGAAATAAATTATTGTAATGAAACAAGTTTAAAGTTTTTTCCTTCATTTATTGTATATATATATATATATATATATATATATAAAAGTGTTGTTATGAGTCCAACGGGAGAAAATTAAATATTTTATAAAAAATTTCAAAACGGATTATGTTTTTTTTTTATTATTATTATTTTATATTTGCGACATGTGTTTCAGATTTTCTGATATCTTCTTCAGGACAGAATATGGTTAATTAATGCCTGAAGAAGATATCAGAAGATCTGAAACACGTGTCACAAATGTAAAATAATAATTAAAAATTTATTAAAGAAAACATAATTCATTTTGCAGACCTTCTTTTATATATATATATATATATATATATATATATATATATATATATGTATATATATATGTGTGTGTGTGTGTGTGTGTGTATGCATATATATATGTGTGTATATGCATATATATCAATCAATCAGTTCCTATCTATCTATCTATCTCTGTTCATATGTATGTATGTTTTTATGTATGTAAACACTATTAAATAAGGACAGACATTTCCTGTCTGACTAGTTTCTTTTCGATCCGTTTCAGTTTCTGGGCCAATTTTTTAACATCAGGGTGGAATTTATTAATGTGTGCACCAATATTTTCCTGAGTATTTTCAGCACTATAAAGTACCATCTTCAGGGGTGGATGTAATTGAGCTGTTTTCTTCAAAGTTCTATTTTAACACAAATATGTATGTGAAGGAACAAACAGAACAGAACAAAACAACGCAATTACATCCACCTCTGAATATGACCCTTTGGAGGAAAATTTTGGTGCACACTTAAATTCCATCTCATTATTAAAAAAATTGGCCTGGTACTCAAACAGATTGAAAAGACACAATACAGACAGGAGTTGTCTGTCCTGTTTAATAATGTCTGCATTAAAGAAAAACTGCTGCCCATATATACATATGTATGAATGTATGTATCTGTATCTATCTGTATGTCAGGTCGCCACGCACTACTGGTACTGTGTAACCCAGTACTACCTGTTTCATAGACGAGTCATTGGCAACTAAACAGGTTACTCCACCAACCTTGTTTGGTGAGGAGGGTGGCTAGACATCCAGCAGGATGAAAAACAAAACTTGTCAAAAGGCAGAGGAAGCCTTTCGTTCAATGGCCATATAAGGTGTGCTACAATACACCACTTAAATTTATAAACTAAGCGAGGTCACGTGGTTTATACCTCAGCCAATCAACAGCCCAAATACATGGCTAGTTAATTACTTAATTGCTGATACTGAGTGACATCCATTTGCAATCATTAACGAAGCACCTGCAAGACTGAGGAGCACCAAGGAACAACCAAAGGATTCTTTACTAAGGATCGTGCTCTGCTTAACACAAAGGATCTTCACTGAACAAGCACTCTTGCTTGAATCCTAAAGGATGGCCACTAAAATCATAACACACAGGGACATAGAAATACCGGGATTGGTATCCAGGCACATAGCAAAACCACTGGGAGAGATGCGTCCCTCAGACTTGTCAATGCAAGTGTCTACGAGAAGGAAAACTCTAAAATATAACCTGCGGAAGCTGCTACATCTAAAGATGTTGACTTGTTCTTCTTTTTGGTTCAGTGTGGCAGTCACTCAGAGAGTGGGATTGGTTCTGTGCAAAGTCTTTCATCACTTAAAAAAGCTTCAGGCACAGGCATTGCTTAATATGCAATACACCATTTATGTGTTCTTGATAACAGAAATGTTTTTGTTTGTTTTTGTCAGGACGAAAAACAAAAACTGTCAAAGTGCGGAGGAAGCCTTTCGCTCAATGGCCATCTAGTACATAAGATACGCGGGGATATAGAAATACCTGGATTGGTATCCAGGTGCGTAGCAAAACCAAAGGAAGAGACAGCCAAGACTTGTCAAGGAAAGCATCTAGGAGAAGAAACACTCTAAGATGTAACCTGCGGCGAATGCTGCACCCAATGATGTCGACTTGTTCTTCTTTTTGGTTTAGTGTGGCAGTTGTTCAGAGTGTGGAATTGGTTCTGTGCAAAGCTTTTACTCACTTAAAAAAGCTTCAGGCTTGATATGCAATACATATTTTACCATTAATGTGTTCTTGATAACACAAAGGCTGGCTGCAGCCTAAAACGGCAAAACAAACATTCCATGAATAAAGATATAAACTTATCAATCAATGGCAATACTCGAAGACGAGTTTGCTGCCATCATCTATCTATCTATCTATCTATCTATCTATATCTCTCTTTTTATCTATCTATCTATGTCAGTCTGTTCATATGTATGTATGTATGTATGTATGTAAGTTAGCTTCTTACAAAGTCTGTAAGTCAGCTTCTGGTCTTAAGAGACATATGGTGGTGTATAAGCATAAATTTTTTTCATCTGATACAATGGGAAGGGCGTCCTTCCTATGTCACATTTGCATCAAACTTTGTGGATCTGATGCGGGTTTGATGAGTCATTTGAGGGCTCATGAGAGGAAAGGTTCTGGTGGTGGGATTATAGGTTTGTGAGGGATGGCAGTGATCTGTACAGATTATGCCATTGCTATCTATATCAATCTGCTCATATCTATCTATCTATCTATCTATCTATCTACCAGTTTGTTCATATGTATGTATTTATGTATGTTTATTATAAACTACCATGGAATTTCCATGGGTCCAGTTATTTTTTTTATTGTTAACACAAATTTTAGTGATCTGTACAGATTATGCTATTGCTATCTATATCAATCTGTTCTTTATCTATCTATCTATCTATCTATCTACCAGTCTGTTCATATGTATGTATGCATGTATTTATGTATGTTTATTATAAACTACCATGGAATTTCCATGGGCTCAGTTAGTTTTTTTTTTATTATTGGCACAAATTTTAATGAAATTTCAATTGCTCAGATATAGGAAGTGATTATTTCCCTTGGTTTTGTTCTCAAAGTTCCCTTGGTTGTAACAAAAAGTCACGGTAATCTTTAACTTGTTCCTCGTAAATTCCTACCATAAAATAAACTGGCATAAATTGGATCCTCCTTTTATGACCGTAATTTTGTTTTTTCATCGACAATGATTAAAATCTGACACTTCAACTTTTTACTCGTAAATTCCTACCATAAAATTAGGCTTGGGCATTATCTGAGCCAAGCCTAATTTTATGGTAGGAATTTACGAGTAAAAAGTTGAAGTGTAAAACGAACCCCCACTTTAAAACTAACCAATCTCACAAATAAAAACTTTTAGAATATACACATTGAAGTGAATATTAAAATAAATAAATAAAATATATTCAGTATTGTAAAATAATGGGCGCAAGAAAAATAAAACATTTATTGCAAAAACACGGACATAAAATGAGGGTTCAGTTTATTTTATAGTAGGAATTTACGAGGAACAAGTTGAAGATTACCAAAGTCACTAATCATGTTATATACCCCTTAACATTCGGTATATAATGGCAAGAGAGAAATGGAGTATGAGGAGAGGATGAGATGTTCTTGTTTTCTCTTGTCTAATTGGACCATATGACCTTTAGACACCCCTTTTTCATCCGGTTGTTTTAACAGATGATTTTTAGATTTTTTTTTAAATTATAAAACTAACCCCTAACCCTAACCCCTAACCCTTAACCCCTAACAAACAACCAGAAATTGACGGTGTAAATGAAAAACATGTCCTTTCTTAATCGAGATCAAAAAGGGGTGCCTAAAGGTAATACGGTCCATCTAATTTGTCAACCGCCATCTTCTCTGGTGGGCTCTGCTGCTGGTCTTCTTCTGGGTGTTGATGCTCCGGGTTGATTTCTTTGGGCTGGGTGTGTATGCATTCTTATTTTAATTAATTATAATAAAGCAAGACTTGTTGTTTTTCTATATAGCTTTTATTAAACAAACCCAGCCCACAAAACTGCGCAGATTGAGAAGCGACATCTCAGAGCGAGCAGACCTCTGCATCCGCTCACACCGACTTTCTTGTCACAACTAAACTAAAACTAAAACTTCTGTCTCACATGTCTACTGGAGTGTTTTTCGAGGGGTCAAGCGGGTGTCCCCACAAATCAATCATAACCATAACGGTCAAGGTAATTTTCCACTCAACCCCCGTTATTTTGAATCTAACGAACTCTGATTCAAAATTTATCTAGCTACAGTACTTACATAATTAATAAGCTATCCATGAATTACGTAACAATCACAAATGAAGGAAAAGAACATTCTAAGAAAAGTCATAATTTTCTAAAAGAATATTCTTAAAAATACCAAATTCGTTGGTTGTATTTTTGATCATGTCAAACCTTGGGGTATTTTATGCTAAAGACATTTTTGTTTTATTCATTCTTGTTGGGTATTTAGATATTTTTTAAACTCATTTTTTAAAACACATTTTTTTATCTATTTAACTCATAGACAGGATCCTTACAGGGACTATGACTTCAGGACAGGGGGGATCAGGGTGTAATGGCAATGAAGGAGTACTCTACACTCTCCAGAGCTCTAGAATTGGATCTTCACCACTAGATGCAGTTTACTACCTTACCCAGGACACTAACACTTTCAGCCACAGCCTTCTAGGCACATATATGATAAAAAGTGTTAGGGCCTTGCCATAAGAGTAATACAGTCAGGACAATCATATAGATGCTAGGGCTTGACATGACCAGCTGATAGATTGGAGGGGGTCACTCAAGCCTAAGTAAGGGACAAAGAGGAGTGGTGACATATCATGGACTGCTCAGCCCTCAGGATTCCATCCTTAAGCATCAGGATTAGCCACCCATGGCCAACAAGTGGCCACATTGGGCAGGAGGGGGATTTTACCCCTCTGCAGAGGTGCAGTTATCATATTTTACTAACCCAGCCAACAGGTCTCCAAAATATAGAAAATTTCTTTGAATTTTCTTTTCTTTGGTTTGTCTTGGGTGGAGTTGGGGTTCTGTTGTGTCTTCGTTATCAAATAATAATGTTGGGTTCAAGGTTATAATATAAATTATAATTAGTTGAACAAACAATTCCATAACATGGACTTTAATATAAGTACAGCACATGGAGAAACAGATATATATATTTACCAAACCCTCCGCACGAGCAGGATGTGACACAAGGTCAATTTCTTAAGCGGAGTTTAACAGGTTTGAATTCAGAGTTTTCCTTCTCCTAGACCAGTTGCCTAACCAAGGTTAAAGAGTCCAGTCTGCCCTACTATTTATCCATAGCTGGAGGGAGAGTAGGATTTATACATTTCCCAAGGGTATTAGCGCTAAGTGAAATGCAATTACCACGTCCAGGATTTGAACTCGGGGCGACAAGTCCATTTCCCACGACTTTGACCATTACACCACGCACTTCCATACATGGAGAAACAGATATAAGACATGAAATACATATACGTGACAAAGACACATAATGTACATGTGAATGACACATAAAAAGAATGGTACAAAGTAGATGTATCTAGAATATAGCAGTAATGAGGGGTTATGGAGAGTCCATAAGAAAGTCACTTACTTATGCCTGTGTGGGGGGTGAGAACCCCCACACAGGGAGGGTGTGGACAATTGTCTAATCCATGGTTGTCAAGTCCCAAGAAGAAAGAGAAAAAGAGTTCAAAACAGGCACTTAAATACCAAAAATCCCTGGTAGTCAAAAACGGGAACCTAGAGGGAAGATAACTCTTCCAGGCAAAGGGAAGCCAACCAAACAACAACACTGAAATCGAGAAGAAAGGTTAACATAGGTTTATTACCTTTGGTACAAAAGATATAATAAAATAGAGTCTAAATGTGCATCGTTTCCACAACAGTAATTAATTATCTGTAACAACTAGCTACTACTTGATTGTGTAGTCCATATCATTTATGGATTTCATTGGACGAGTCCAACTTTCTTGTAAGGGAAAATATCTTCCCTTACAACAGGTTCAAATACTGTAAATAGGAGGCATTATTTTTTGGAGCATATCTCACAATACTTACAGTCACCTAAAAAAGATTTTCGGTGGAAATAAATAAAAGGCATTACTTTTGGAGCATACCTCAGAGTATTTAGCACCACCACCCCCCGAAAAAAAATATTTCTTTTCCTGTCAGGAAAAAGCTGCTTGAGATATTTTTGTAGAAATATTTTTTCTTTTTAAAAAAAAAAAATCAAACAAAGAATGCTTTATTCATATTATATCAACAACAACATATCTATGGCCATTCGCTTGTATTTTAATAAAGACCTCACACAAGGTCGAAATAATTTCATGTTGACCTTGTGTGAGCATCAAATTAAATGTCACTTGTTAAGTGTTTGACAACTGTCAGTGAATGACAATGAATTTTGACTGACTGGATTCAATACACAAAGGATTGTTGTCTCTAGTCTCAAATTTTAAGGAAGAAAAAAATATTAGATATATTTAAATTTCAACTTGGGGTTAAATCAATAAAAGTTCCCTGCTGGTAAAAATATGTAAAAAGTAAGAGATCAGTAAAAAAAAAAAAAAAAAGAAAAAAAGAATTCTGTGGCCATAAAATTTCAGGAAAAAATATTTTTTAAATATGTAATTATCCAACCACTAAAATTTTTCTTTTAAATCTGGTAAAGATATGTAAAAAGTATGAGATCAGTAAAAAATAAAAAAGAATTTTGTGGCCAAGAAATTTCATGAAAAAAATATTTTTTAAATATGTATTTACCCAACCACTAAATAATAAAAATTTTAAAAAAGCTGGTAAAAATATGTAAAAAAGTATGAGATCAGTAAATAATAAAAAGAATTTTGTGGCCAAGAAATTTCATGAAAAAAATATTTTTTAAAATATGTATTTACCCAACCACTAAATAATAAAAATTTTAAAAAAGCTGGTAAAAATATGTAAAAAGTATGAGATCAGTAAAAAATAAAAAGAATTTTGTGGCCAAGAAATTTCATGAAAAAAATATTTTTTTAAATATGTATTTACCCAACCACTAAATAATAAAAATTTTTAAAAAGCTGGTAAAAATATGTAAAAAAGTATGAGATCAGTAAAAAATAAAAAGAATTTTGTGGCCAAGAAATTTCATGAAAAAAATATTTTTTAAATATGTATTTACCCAACCACTAAATAATAAAAATTTTAAAAAAGCTGGTAAAAATATGTAAAAAAGTATGAGATCAGTAAAAAATAAAAAGAATTTTGTGGCCAAGAAATTTCATGAAAAAAATATTTTTTTAAATATGTATTTACCCAACCACTAAATAATAAAATTTTAAAAAAGCTGGTAAAAATATGTAAAAAGTATGAGATCAGTAAAAATAAAAAAGAATTTTGTGGCCAAGAAATTTCATGAAAAAAATATTTTTTTAAATATGTATTTACCCAACCACTAAATAATAAGAATTTTAAAAAAAGCTGGTAAAAATATGTAAAAAAGTATGAGATCAGTAAAGAATAAAAAGAATTTTGTGGCCATAAAATTTTAGGAAAAAAATATTTTTTGAAACCCAACCACTAAAAAATTTAAAAAAAAAAAAGCTGGTAAAAATATGTAAAAATATGAGATCAGTAAAGATAAAAAAGAATTTTGTGGCCATAAAATTTTAGGAAAAAATATTTTTTGAAATATATATTTACCCAACCACTAAAAAATTTAAAAAAAAAAAAAGCTGGTAAAAATATGTAAAAAGTATGAGATCAGTAAAGAATAAAAAGAATTTTGTGGCCATAAAATTTTAGGAAAAAAAATATTTTTTAAATATATATTTACCCAACCACTAAAAAATTTAAAAAAAAAAAAAAGCTGGTAAAAATATGTAAAAAATATGAGATCAGTAAAGAATAAAAATAATTTTGTGGCCATAAAATTTTAGGAAAAAAATATTTTTAAAAATATGTATTTTACCAACCACTAAAAAATAAATTTTTTAAAAAAGCTGGTAAAAATATGTAAAAAAGTATGAGATCAGTAAATAACAAAAAGAATTTTGTGGCCATAAAATTTTAGGAAAAAAATATTTTTTAAATATGTATTTACTCAACCACTAAAATTTTTGTTTTTTAAATCTGGTAAAGATATGTAAAAAAAACATGAGATCAGTAAAAAAATAAAAATAATTTTGTGGCCATAAAATTTTAGGAAAAAAAATTTTTTTTAAATATGTATTTATTTTTAATATTGTTTTAGTGGTTGGCACTAAACAAATTAAAAAAAAAAATGGTAAAGATATGTAAAAAGTATGAGATCAGTAAAAAAAAAAAAAGAATTCTATGGCCATAAAATTTTAGGAAAAAAGATTTTTTAAATGTGTACCCAACCACTAAAAAATAAAAATTAAAAACAAGCTGGTAAAGATATGTAAAAAGTAGGAGATCAGTAAAAAAAAGTATTTAGCCAGAAAATTTCAGGAAAAAAATCTATATTTAAAAAATATGTATTTCCTAATTTTAAAAAAATGCTGGCAAAAATATGTAAAATTATGAAATCCATAAAAAAAAAAAGAATTCAGTGGCCATATACTGCTCAAGCCAAATCACTGCAGTGTAATTAATCTAGAGAAGGCGGCAAGAGGCATTGGTCTCTACACAAACACAAATAAAATGAAGTTCATGTGTTTTAAACAAGATGGAGATACCTCTACATTGGATGGTAAGCCTCTAATGTTAGTAGACAAATTTCAGGAAAAAAATTATATCTAAAAATATGTATTTACCCAAATCACACTATGCAGATGATCTAGCACTTCTCACAAATACACCTGCATAAGACAGCGTATGATCTCAAATAAACTGTAGTTCATGTGTTTCAAACAAGGTAGAGATATCTCTACATTGGATAGTGAGCTTCTCAAATTAGTTAACAAACCTAAGTAGTAATAACAAATCTACAGAAAGCGATGTCAATATATGCACAGAAAAGGTCTGAACTGTTATAGACAGATTATTGGTCCTATGGAAATCTGATCTCTTTGATAAGATAAAGCAAGAATTCTGTAGCTGTATCAGTGCTACTGTATGGCTGCACAACTTGGATGAAATGCTTGGGGAAAAAAAAGCTAGATAGGAACTATACACAGATGCTGAAAAATGAATCCGTTTAGTTCCCTGAAGAGTAACTTTCCAAGGATGTTTATATATTTCCAGTTGGATGCAAGTTATCATCATGTTAAAATCGGATCCGAAAAATAAATAAATAAATAGATAAGGTCAACTATAAAGAGTTAACTTCATGAAATCATTCAATGATTATGATGTTGTATTGGACAGCTTGGCCATACGCAGGGACCCGAAACTCGTAAGGGACCCAAGGTTACATGACTGATAATATGGCCAGGAGCATCATCCTGATGTATGGCTTGATATTCAGATCCTGGATGCAATTGGATCCCGTTGGATTCCGTTCTTGGGAATCTTCAACGTCTTTTAAGAAATCCAGGATTTTTATATTGAACACGGTTTTAAGATATAACATCCTCAAAAAGGCCAGATAGGCTTTAAACTGTGGATTTGGAGAGTATCAGGCGAGCTCAGCATGGTCCAGTATGGTTTTTCACGTTCATTTGTAGATGATTTCTTTAAACGTTACTGGCAATACTGTTTTGGTTAATTTTATTTTGTTGAACAAATCCTGGAAGTAGCACCCCACAGCACAAGAAGGTTGCATGCTGCCTTGGACAAATCCTTGAAGTAAAACTCCACAACAAAGCAGCAGTAAGGCCACTTACCTCCTATCACAAAAACCATCCAAGTAAAATGAACAAGACATGCTGAACACTGCTGGAGATGTAATCAACGCTCTCCTGTGGACACCTACACATGGACACACCAGAGTAAGCCAGCCAGCAAAAACTTACATTGATCAGCTATGTGCTTCACTGGATGCCACGAGGATGATCTACCAGGAGCGATGATCTATAGGGGTGAGTGGTAGGTGAGAGTAATGGAAATCCATGCTGTCAACATGACTTGATTATTATTATTACTATTATTATTATTTACTCCTTTTGAGTTTTCACATCAGCATTAGCTAATGGTCTTTCACTGGAGTCTGAGTGACAGCAAGTCTCCTCAGGTCTCCAGGACTCTTCTGAGTATTCTGGCAGATTGCAGCAGTGCAGTGTTTTGAATAATTTCAACCCTTCCTCTGATTTCCAAACATTCCAGACCCTTTTCCAATCCTTTTGGGACTGTTCCAAGTGCACCAACCACAATTGGTATCACTTTGACCTTCATATTCCATAACTTTTTCAGTTCTCTGTCAAAGTTCAGGTATTTGTCCATTTTTTCATTTTCCTTTAGCTTCACCCTGTGATCTACTGGCACTGCAAAATCCACCAGTTGGCAAGTTCTTTCTTTTTTGTTAATCAACACTAGGTCTGGTCTTCTTGCTGGGATAAGATGATCCATTTTTATTTCAAAGTCCCAGAGAATTTTATGCGTTTCATTCTCAAGAACAGATTCTGGTTTATGCATATACCATTTTGTTGTATGGTCAAATTTAAATTTTTTGCATAATTCCCAGTGGATCACCTTCCCAACCCAATCGTGTCTAGTTTTGTATTCTCGTTGTGCTAGTTTGCTACTATTTGCTATTATTATTTGCTATTATTATTATTATTATTATTATTATTATTATTATTATTATTATTATTATTTAATTTTCAACTTAACTCTTGGTATTTTAAAATCTTTATTGGAGGAAAAAGCTAGAGAGGAACAACACAAGAAGGTTGCATCCTACTATGAACAAATCCTGGAAGTAGCACCACACACAAAAAAAAACAGCAGTAAGGCCACTCACCTCCTATCACCCAAATCACCCAAATAAGATGAACAAGACATGCTGGACACAGCTGGAGAAATAAGGACTCATAAGTGACATTCTCCTGTGGACATTTACATATGGACACACAAAAATAGGCCAACCAGTAAAAACTTAGATTGATCAGCTCTGTATGGATACTGGATGCTGTGAAGAGGCCTACCAGGAATAATAACCGATAGGGACAGGTGGCAAGAGCGAGTCAAGAGAATCTTTCCTGTCTGCACAACTTGATGATGATGATGATGATGATGATGATGATGATGAATAATTTTAAAAATCTTTAATGGATTCAAACCTCTACATCTGTTTAAGGCCAAAAAAGACTATAAAAAGTTCAGTGGTACCTTGTTACAATTAAACTCAAAAATCAAGGTACCATAAAGGAATACAAAAGAATGTACCCAGCAGCACCCCAGATGGGGGACTATGGGATAGGAAGTGGTTTGGGTGTTTTAAAGGTTTAAAGGTGGCTGGATATTCACTGCTGCATGTTCTTAGGGTTTTTGCTTTTAACCCCATCTCATTTGGTGGTCACACTGAAAAGGAAGGAATTCAAGGAACGAAAACGAAAGAGACAAAGGCAGAAGGTGTTTTTATTATTTAGGCTTTATTGACCGGATTATAGTTGCCTGTGACAAGGGAATATCTCCCTGACTAGTAGGAGTGACTAGACACAGTTACAGCCTAAACTAGAATGGCCGAGATATTCTCTTGGGAATTGGAAGTCGGTCCTTTTTCTTGCACATGTGCGGAGGATTCTTCCGGTGAAGGCCCATGGGAGTTTGTCGGGTTTTTAATTTTAATTGTATTTTAGTTTTATTTCAATTCCCACAGGACTTACATTATACACTAGACACCCTGTTACAATTAAACTCAAAAATCAAGATACCACAAAGGTATACAAAGGAGTGTACCCAGCTGGACTGATCACCAGCACCCCAGCTAGGGTACTTACATTACACCCTAGACACCCTCAAAAATCAAGGTACCACAAAGGTATACAAAGGAGTGTACTCAGCTGGACTGATCACCAGCACCCAGCTAGGGTACTTACATTACTCCTAGGTACCCTCAAAAATCAAGGTACCACAAAGGTATACAAAGGAGTGTACCTAGCTGGACTGATCACCAGCACCCTAGCTAGGGTACATACATTATACCCTAGACACCCTGTTACAATTAAACTCAAAAATCAAGATACCACAAAGGTATACAAAGGAGTGTACCCAGCTGGACTGATCACCAGCACCCCAGCTAGGGTACTTACATTACACCCTAGACACCCTCAAAAATCAAGGTACCACAAAGGTATACAAAGGAGTGTACTCAGCTGGACTGATCACCAGCACCCCAGCTAGGGTACTTACATTACTCCCTAGGTACCCTCAAAAATCAAGGTACCACAAAGGTATACAAAGGAGTGTACCTAGCTGGACTGATCACCAGCACCCTAGCTAGGGTACATACATTATACCCTAGACACCCTGTTACAATTAAACTCAAAAATCAAGGTACCACAAACATATTCAAAGGAGTGTACCCAGCTGGACTGATCACCAGCACCCCATCTAGGGTACTTACATTACACCCTAGACACCCTCAAAAATCAAGGTACCACACAGGTATACAAAGGAATGTACCCAGCTGGACTGATCACCAGCACCCCAGCTAGGGTACTTACATTACACCCTCAAAAATCAAGGTACAACAAAGGTATACAAAGGAGTGTACTCAGCTGGACTGATCACCAGCACCCCAGCTAGGGTACTTACATTACACCTCAAAAATCAAGGTACCACAAATTTATACAAAGGAGTGTACCAGCTGGACTGATCACCAGCACCCTAGCTAGGGTACTTACATTATACCCTAGACACCCTAAAAAATCAAGGTACCACAAACGTATTCAAAGGAGTGTACCCAGCTGGACTGATCACCAGCACCCCTGCTAGGGTACTTACATTACACCCTAGACACCCTCAAAAATCAAGGTACCACAAAGGAATGTACCCAGCTGTGTAGCTGCCACTGTTTTTAGGCTGATTCCAGCAGTAAACAAATTTTGCCTTGTCATTGGCATCATGTCCGGTTTTAGGCCTCCCCTTCCCACTCCCTCCTCTTGACCCCCAAATAAAGTACCCTATGACCCTGATCACCCTCCTGGTAAAAAATGGTTACCTTATAAAAAATAGTTCTTGGGTTTTTTAATAACCCCTATTATATGTGTAAGTGCATTTTCTGAGATTGTTTGGAGTGCTTATTTTGCCTTTGTGTTTTATGATGAGTAACTTTCTGCTGTTTGTGCAGTGAAATAGAAAAGGGTTTTAAATAAAAGATAAAGTCTTGGATTGAGTAGGAATTTTTGGTATTGTCAAGTCTAAAAAGAGTGCTGGCAAAATCTTTCTTTCCGTTGAGATGGTCATTTGAGCAAGTCAAGCTTTTTGAGGCTCCAATTGTGAGCAACTTTGGCGGTAGTTTTGAAACCGCAATTCTTAGAACCACTAAGATATTGGTCCCTTTAATGTGCAAGTCCCTGAGTGCCAGCAAAGGTATTTAAGTCCTCCATTCTCTTCTCTGAAACTGCATTTATTTACATGTTGTTATTTTGTTTTAATTTGTAATTTCTCAAAATGAGAAATATCCTTTTCCCCTGTTAAATTATTGTTTGTGCTTTTTTGTGGCATTTGAGTTCTAAATACCCCAAACCCCCCTTCATATGTGTAATTTGTAATTCATAGTTTGTGCTTTAAATGTTTTTATAGTTGGAATTTTCTGTGTAATATTTGTCTATTTTATTGTATTTGTATTTCATTGTATTTTGTGTGATATTGTGACTTATTCGAATTTTCGTTTAATTCACAGTTTTCACGGCATTCACTGTATGAAAAAATAAATAACTATTTTTGAACTACGGTGTTGTCTGTACGTCCTTGAGCGCACGGTGCGAAGCAACTTCTTTGTAAAGACACGGAAAGCCAAATTTGTTGTCAGCAAAATTGTGGGACTGCCATTAACAGTGAAAACTTTGTTTTCTAAACAGAAAGAAGGAATGTTTTCATAACAGTGAAAACTTTGGCTTTTCAAAAGAAAAAGTTAAAACGTTTTTCACAGAGAAAAAACAGAAGAACGTTTTCATAACAGTGAGAACTTTGGTACAGAAAAATTAGTAAAAAACTTATTTTTCAAAGAAAAAAAAAAAAACAAAACATTTTCACACAGTGGAAACTTTAAAATTTAAAAATTAAAGACGTTTTTTCACGGAGAAAAAACAGAAGACTATTTCACATAAAAGTGAAAGCTTTGGTACAGCGGAGACTTTGCTTTTCCAAAACCAAGAACAAAGTCAAAAACTTTGAGTACGACGAAAGTCGAAATTTTTTGAGAACATTTGACATCAAAAAAGCAAAACCTGAAAAGCCGTAAAAAATTTTAAGTCTATGAAACGGACGTAAAAAAGAAAAGAAGAAAGAAAGAAAGAAAGAAAGAAGTCATCTTCTTGCTAAAGAAAATAAAAGGCGAAAGGTATTAGCCCACCTCTAACATTGTGTGCGACTGCTGGAAGGGAAGGGAAGGTGAACTGATTGAAGATTTCCCTTTCTCACACTCAGTGTCAGGCGGAGTGACGGTCACCCAGTTCAAAATAGGAGACACCCCTTTAGTTTGTGTTTGTTTCTTCCCTCCCACTGTCCCGTTAAAGTTGTGCCGGCAAGGTTATGGAGATTCCGCAAAGTAAGCGAACTCCTCCATCAGAAGACAAAAAAAAAACGAGCGTCTGCGACGAAGATATCGCTTATATGGAAACAAACTTGGAAAAAACTCCTTCAGTAGCCCGGTCGAACGAAACCGACCAGCGAGGCCGGCGGAGGTCGGACAGGGAAAGAAAGCTAACCCTGAAGGCCAGAGAACATGATGATGATATGAGAGGAATACATATAGAAAGCGGAGCGCGTTACACCTGCTGATGCGACAAATTTCAAAAAGGGACTTGAAGACACAGCCAGTCACTGAACTCCAAAAAATGCAGAAATGTCTAGAGGAGGGAAGTGCAGCGATGGTCTCCACATTCAACTGCCTTCAGGATCTGGCAGGCGAGGACTTGGAAACAAGCATAATAGAGGAGGTGAAACAGACCAGCGAAAGAAAAAGGGAGTTGGTTTGCAAGGTCCGTCAAGCCATCAACCGAGTAGAATTCGACACAAAAGAGTCCGAAATTTATGTGGCACCTGACTCTGTGTCTGAAATTTCGTCCCTTCCCTCATCTGCATCTAGTCCATCCGCCTCTAGGCCCTCGTCAAGGAAAAGTGAAGCGACGCAGGACCAAACAAATCTACAAATGTTTGTGAAACACAAGGAAGGGAGCTTGTCCTCAGAGCAGAAGTGGAAAATTCAGAGAATTGGGCAAGGATGGCTAGGCAGGAACTGGACACATACAACAGGTCGGGAGCAGTAAACCAGTTGAACGCCAGTAGGACCAGGGTCTAAGAGGTACATCCCAGGACCGTCAATATCAGGAGTCTCCAAAACATCCAGAGTGGAGATAGAGAGGCCTCTATCACTAGCAAAAAGGGATGACTCCCGCAGTGGCCTGGAAAGGGACGATTTGGCGGAACTTATACGAGCCTATACCACGTCAATGTCTTTAAATAGACTTCCTGCCCCTGAGCCTGACGTTTTCTATGGGGACCCACTGGAATACCCAGATTGGATTGCCTCCTTCACCGCCCTGATAGGATCCAAAGATATATCTCCAGGAGAAAATCCACTACCTCAAGCGATACCTCGTGGGACCAGCTCGAGAAGCTGTCAGGGGGTATTTCCTGCTAAAATCAGAAACTGCATATAATAGAGTAAGGGAAGTTCTGGCAGAACGGTATGGATGTCCATTCATGATAGCGGAGGCCTTCCGAACAAAATTGGACTCCTGGCAGAAGATCCAAAACAAGGACTGCAAGGGACTGCGAAAACTTGCAGATTTCGCACTGCAGTGCAAAGTGGCGATGGAGGATAACGCAGACTTATCCATCCTGAATGACAGTCGCGAGATTAGGAAAGTCCTGGTGAAGCTACCAGAGTGGATCACGAATCGCTGGGGGCGCATAGCAGCAAAGGCTAGAACCAGCCGCGGAAGGTACCCCCCTTTTTCTGATTTTGCGGATTTTCTGGCTGAAGAAGCGAACATTGCGTGCGACCCAAACATATCACTGGCTGCCTATCAGTGTGTCCCAGAAGTTGATGCGAGAATGCAGAAGAGGAAGTTTGGTGCAAATGTTTTTCTGGCCGGCACCCAGGCTGATGGTAAACTATGCAAATTCTGCCAGCGAAAAGGCCACACCCTACATGAGTGCTGGACATTCTCAAGCAAGGATGGTGAAGAAAAGAGAGTATTCATCCAGGAGAGCGGGCTGTGTTTTGGATGCCTGGAAAAGGGGCATATGGCTAAGCAGTGCCCTAAGAGAAGTGTTTGTCAGCACTGTAAGCAACGACACCCTACTTGTCTTCATCGAAAGAGGGATGAGAAACCAGGCATGTTGCCAGAGTCTACGCAGGACCCAAACCCAAAGGAACCACAACAGAAGGAAGGAGATTATAAAGAAGCATGCTGTCGAGGAGTATTAAATACCAAGACAGATACTCAACGCAGCTCCTCCATGATTGTACCAGTATGGTTGTCTTCGGAGTCTGAACCACAGAGGGAACATCTGACATATGCTATGCTTGATACTATGTCAGACTCCACGTTTGTCTTGAAGGACACCTGGAGATGCTCTACAGGTCACGAGAAGACATGTGTAAAGAATCCCAGCCCATCAACCTGAGGTTAACAACCATGACGGAAAGGAACAAAAAAATCAGCAGCCGAAGACTGAACACCTTAATGGTGCGTGGATACCGCTCGCCAGAGAGAATACCACTCAGGAATGTCTTCTCTAGAAAGTTTATTCCAGTGGAACGGTCCCATATTCCGACCACCGAAACCGCCAAGAAGTGGCCCCACTTAAAAGACATTGTACACCTGGTGCACCCCTTATGGACTGTGAGGTTGGGTTACTGATTGGATATGATTGTCCCCGTGCTCTGGCTCCAATAAATTGTGTTGTTGGAAAGGATAGCGAGCCATTCGGAGTGGAGACGGACCTAGGTTGGAGCATTGTTGGGAGGGCTGAACTGCGAGAGACTCTGGCGATGCTATGGGGTTTACCTGTGGAGTGCTGACATGTAAAGTTCCCCCAAACCTGCAACCAATGATGAATCGGAGGAAGAGCGTAAATCCAATTATCCCAACGAAGGTGAACTTTGCCTTTCTGTCCACTACCCAAGAAGAGAAATCATCTACTCCAACTAAGGACATTGACACTACTCCAGTAAAAAAGACCCAAATGATGAGGAGGCTGGTGAATTGAGTGGAAAAATGATGATGACAGAAAAGATGTTGATGACTTTGTGCAGGTCACTATTGGTGACATTAAGACAGGACCCGCCGTTTATGAAACACCACGAATAGTCAAGCAAGGTACCGATTACAATAAATCCTCATCATCGGTGCAACTGGTGAAATGAATAAGACCCAAGGCAAAGAAATTGACCTTGAAGCTGTGGTTTTGAACAATGGAATCCCAACATATGATTATGACTTAAATAGTTCACAAGCTGAAGACAAGCCAGGTGCTGACATTACGGATTATTCAACTGTGGTCTTAATGAGGATACATGGCAGCAGTACTGCGAAAAACAGAGACGCCTTCGTATGAAAAATCAAACAATAAAATCATGGTACACCATGCTGGTGCACCTACTCCAGTTGTAAATTCTCGGACTACCCCGAAGGAAACCTGTGCCGTTAAACACAGATTCAAGTAACACTCCAGTTAGGCTCCCTGGCAAGAGAGCTGCATCACCCCCCAACCATAGAATGTCCGGCGCTATTGATGTTATTGGTACAACTGACAGGGACTCCAGATGCCCAGCACAGCCGTCTAACAATAATGAACCAATTCCTACCACAGATTCAAACGATTGCAGTAACAATTATTCTGGATTTCCTCCTCCAGAAATGCCACCACCAGGTATGCCTCCACCTCCTGGAGTACCTATGATTCCCCCAGTTTTCCTGTACCTACACCTCCAGCTGATGGCTATGACTATTATATCCAGCTCAGAATCAACCAAATGACAGAAATTCTGGCTACGAAGAACAATCCAATTATGATTGTGAAGGCAATCATTTTTATTCCAACCAATATCCTAATGCACCTTCTCACTGGAAGAACAGGGGCAACAACTTTAATGATCGATGGATTATATCCGTGAAATAAGTCCAGCTTATGATGCAGAATATGATAGGAGTGGTTATCAACTCCAGATGGTTTGTGAGATAGGGCTGGTGGCCATACAGCTGCTTCCTTGTGAGGTCTGTTTTCATTACTTGTTCAAAGACTGCAGCAGAATTCTTGTACAGCTCCCATCTAGCTTATTCTCAAGGTGCCTTATTGGGTCCAAATGGTGCAGCCATACAGCAACACCGATCACCACAGCTTGAAGAATTGTTGTTTTAGCTTATCAGAGAGATCAAATTGATCATATGATTGATAATCTGTTTTTAGCTGCATGCTTTTCCTATTGTGTATTAACATCACTTTCTGTGGATGAGATATTACTACCTAGGATGTGAAATGTTCTACTGGTTTAGGGCTTACCATTGATTGTGGAGATGTCTTCTTTTTTTTGAAACACATAAACTCAGTATATAATATGGTGTCATAGGAAATGGACATGGGACATGAGTTCAAATTCTGGACAAGGCCAGTAATTTCAAATAGCACATTTTTGCACAATACAGGGACAGGCATATCACGTAGAAGTGTGTATGAGCGGATAGGAAAAATTTAAAAGTGTTGGTTCATAGTATAATAATTTTAATATCATTGAACAAACAACTCCGACCAAGAGTGTTAAATATAACAATGGACTTTAATACAAGGACAACATGTGGAGAAGCATTTAAACATGAAATACATATACATGAGACAAGATACATAGTAGATATATATACATAAATAGAAAAGGGAAAGATACAAAAGTTATGGAGAGTCATAAGCTACAGTCACTTACTACAATGCCTGTGTGGGGGTGAAAACCCCACACAAGTAGGGTGTAGACAAATTGTCTAACAACCATNATCGGCGTGAACGGGATCGTAAAAGAGACAGAAATCGGGATAAAAGGGGAAAGCGCATAGGAACACCTGTATACCTTGACAGGCCCATACACGAACTCGTATTGACTTTCCGCCCTGACAACAATTGAAACATCAGCCCTACCTCCCGATACATAGACACACGTTACATCTCATCACTCACCAGAGGTTCACCAACCTCTTAAGCAGTTCCCAACAAGTTACCCCAATTTGAGTAAAAGGTTTTAAAGACATTAGCAAAAAAAAAGAAATTTATGGACTTTTACAACCCCTTCAGTTTGTTGTACCTCCCCCAGAGACTCTTGACAAAAAGGACTGAGGACAAAAAATGACTTTATTGTAAAATCACAATGGTGATTTTGGGGGGAGTGTAGCTGCCACTGTTTTTAGGCTGATTCCAGCAGTAAACAAATTTTGCCTTGTCATTGGCATCATGTCCGGTTTTAGGCCTCCCCTTCCCACTCCCTCCTCTTGACCCCCAATAAAGTACCCTATGACCCTGATCACCCTCCTGGTAAAAATGGTTACCTTATAAAAAATAGTTCTTGGGTTTTTTAATAACCCTATTATATGTGTAAGTGCATTTTCTGAGATTGTTTGGAGTGCTTATTTTGCCTTTGTGTTTTATGATGAGTAACTCTCTGCTGTTTGTGCAGTGAAATAGAAAAGGGTTTTAATAAAAGATAAAGTCTTGGATTGAGTAGGAATTTTTGGTATTGTCAAGTCTAAAAAGAGTGCTGGCAAAATCTTTCTTTCCGTTGAGATGGTCATTTGAGCAAGTCAAGCTTTTTGAGGCTCCAATTGTGAGCAACTTTGGCGGTAGTTTTGAAACCGCAATTCTTAGAACCACTAAGATATTGGTCCCTTTAATGTGCAAGTCCCTGAGTGCCAGCAAAGGTATTTAAGTCCTCCATTCTCTTCTCTGAAACTGCATTTATTTACATGTTGTTATTTTGTTTTAATTTGTAATTTCTCAAAATGAGAAATATCCTTTTCCCCTGTTAAATTATTGTTTGTGCTTTTTTGTGGCATTTGAGTTCTAAAACCCCAAACCCCCCTTCATATGTGTAATTTGTAATTCATAGTTTGTGCTTTAAATGTTTTTATAGTTGGAATTTTTCGTGTAATATTTGTCTATTTTATTGTATTTGTATTTCATTGTATTTTGTGTTGATATTGTGACTTATTCGAATTTTCGTTTAATTCACAGTTTTCACGGCATTCACTGTATGAAAAAATAAATAACTATTTTTGAACTACGGTGTTGTCTGTACGTCCTTGAGCGCACGGTGCGAAGCAACTTCTTTGTAAAGCACGGAAAGCCAAATTTGTTGTCAGCAAAATTGTGGGACTGCCATTAACAGTCAGAACTCTGGAGATCAGATCCTACTAGGATTCGGTTTCTGGTACAATCATCATATAATGTTCTGCCAAGTCCAGTTAATCTATGGAATTTAGCAGATTCTCCACTTTGTCAACTGTGCCATGGAAATGGCACTCTGGAGCATATTCTTAGCAGCTGCTCCAGGGTGTTGGGAGAAGGCCGATACCGCTGGCGGCACGACCAAGTACTCAGGGCCGTGGCAAAATCAGTCAGTGAGGCACTCCTAAAAAGCAAGAAGAATCAGCGCACCCCACAACAAGAGATCAGATTTATAAAAGCTGGGGAGAGGATTCATCAGAAACCACACATAGTGGGGGGGGGGGCTGCTCGCAACTGCAAGAGACTGGGACCTCAAAGTCGATCTAGGGAGGCAGTTGAAATTCCGGAAAAGATTCTCACCACTTCTTTACGGCCAGACATGGTTTTGACATCGGGGGCAACTAAGCAGATGGTGATATTAGAACTTACAGTCCCGTGGGAAGATAGAATAGAGGAGGCAAATTGTAGGAAGACGGCCAAATACCAAGAGCTACTGGTCGAATGCAGATCAAATGGCTGGAAGGCTCGAAATGAACCTTTTGAGGTTGGATGCCGTGGCTTTGCTGGCAGGTCACTTTTGAAGATGTTTAAGACCCTTGGCATTAGGGGCCAGCAAAGTAGGAGAGCCATAACAGAAATAACAGAAGTTGCTGAGAGAGCATCGAGATGGCTCTGGATCCGCAGGAGCGATGTTTGGATAAGTGCCACTAGGTGGCAAACTTGTATAAATTAACTACCACCAAGAGTATTTAATTTAGGGTAGTTTAAGGTTAACATCATTTGATGCAGAGCACTAGTTTCTGCAGTCTAGGAACCCTAACCAAAAAGTGGAAAGGGGACCTTTAGTTAGATTATCGCTGCCAGGCTGGTCGGATGAAGGAACAAGCTGTGAGTTTCTATCTCTTGATATGTCTATTTGTTGAAGTTTCTGTATTTTGAAATTCTTTTAAATTGTTCTTTTTTTAAATTGTTCTTATTAAATGCTATTTGTTTTCTTACAGTTTCACAGTGTTAATTGAATAAAATTAATTACATCAGTAAGAATTGTCATGCTTTCACTTCATCCAGACTGGGGCAGCCGTTACAGTAATACCTATTAAGGTCCCTTCTATGAGTTAAATAGAAAAAAATGAGTTCTAAAAAAATGTGGTTAAAAATTGATTAAAAAAAATTGAGAACCCATCAAGAATAAATATAACAGAATATCTTCGGCATCAAATAACACAAGAGATTGTCATGCTGAAAATTTCAACCAACCAACCAACCAACCAACCAACCAGATATCCAATGTTATAAATGTTACCACTATCTTTCCAAGGAATACATCAAGACAGAAGATCCCAAGGAATTTCACCAGAATTAAAATTCTTAAATTGAATTTTTACAAAGTACAGGGTGATTCTAAAGTATATTCCTTTCCCTATTTTTAAAATCTTATAATTATTTCTGAATCCTTATTTTTACAAAGATGAATATAAGAAGAACATATAACATTGAATTTTATCTAAATTTCTGTATGGGAATCAGCATTTACCTCCAGTCTCTTAAAGGCACACTCCATTAGAGTTGTCAGACATCTTTATCGGGCTTCGAATTTTGAAACAAAATAATCAATATGAAAAGAAAAACAACACAGATTTAATTGCCATATTTAGAAACATACATTGAATTGAGAAAATGTAATGAAAAAATAATTTTATATTTAAAACATAAACTTGGAATTAACAGTAAAAAGATAATTCTCGATTTTTATTAACGTTTTGAAATATTTAAAAAATTTGCTCACTTTTTTGTCTGCATTTTGTACATCCATACCTAACTCTAAACAAACCTTTTATCATTGTCATCTAATCTGTCAATTTTGAATTTTTGTTAAATAAGAAAAACATTGGAATTATCTCCCTTGTTTGCAGTTTATTAGAAGTCTTTTCTGTATTGATTGTAAATGAACGAATCGTTTTAATTTAATTCAACCAGAAACATTAGTTTTATTTAAAATAAATCTATAGAAAAGAAATCAAACGCAAAGAGAAAGAAGTAAGTATAATGTTCTGTATTATCTTTCTAACAAAAGTATATTATGTTAGTGACAGTAGTTTTTTTATTTGTTAAGAAAGAACAATAACGTAATGTCCAGGAAACCGTGTTTTTACACTGACGAAGAAGTGAATTTTTTTATACGTGACAATACATTAGGGACTGGCACGGAATTGAGTTTCTACGAGTTTTAAAAGCGAATTAAAAATAATTAAATCTATTATTTAAGGTCAAACTTTGTTTAAATCGATAAGTAGTAACATAATGACCATCATTAAAAAAAGAAAAAATATTATTATAATATGCAATTTATTTTTAATACATTTTATACATTAAAAATCGTCCGAATTTCAACAAAAAGTTACGTTGAATTTATTTTGATTATTCGTGTTCAATAATGGCTTTAAAATATTTTTAAAATACTTATAAACACTTCTTTTTAGAAATAAGTAAAGCGTTACTTTAAATACATATTCATTAAATGTTACTGAAATTTTTCACACTCGTTTTAACTTTTAACCAAGGAAAATCCGTTTTTTGTATGTAAAAAAATATCAAAAATATATTTAGTTTCATGAAAATAAAATTTGCGTATTATTTACGTTTCGTGTATGGTATTCCATAATTGCCATAATATTTTAAAAAATTGTTTTTTTTGATTGACGTAAAACCCGGTTTTTGACAAAATGAATTTAGCACCCCCTCCTACAGAAAATAATTTCCACGTACGGAAAATGAGCACCCCTATCCTCTTCTTTAGTTGTCAAGTCCTGGAGAAGAAAGAGGTTCAAATCTGGCGCTTGCCTGCTTAAATAGGGAAGACGCCTGGTGAGGAAAAAACACAAACACGAAGGAAGACAACTCTTCCAGCCAACTAAGGACAGATAATCCCACAAAAATAACCAACAAGTATGACACACGAATGAAGATGTAAAAGAAGCAGTGCATAATTTTTTATTCTCCTGCATATATTTCAGATATAGACAACATGGGTGAAAAACGATACATGCCTTAGAGGGGGGGTGAAGATTGGAGGAGGGTGAAAATTGGAGGAGGGTGAAAATTGGAGGAGGGTGAAGATTGGAAGGATTCTTGGATCAATGCTCAGAATTTCCCCTGACATAGCGGCATTCTATGTAATGGGGCAACAACAATGCTTTAGGTATTTCTGGAAGATATGGATCCACGGATCAAAGTTTTCATGAACAAATAGACTGCGCCTATATGATGCAACATGTGTGCATTTGATGTTGTACAATTGCAACAGCTGTGCAGCTCCAAAGGTCTCAGCAATAGATAACTTTGATGCCGGTCGCCACAAACATCTGAGAATTATCATCGGATGCCTTTGGACAAAATTGTTCTGGGTATGACATTAAACAGCATCTAATGGTGAAGTTTCAATTCTGGAGCTCTGAGAATGTGAAGTACCCCTTCATCACCATTACTCCCAGTTCCACTCTGACCCAGAATGGGAGTAAATGTCATGGTCCCATCTATGTGTTAAATAGAAAAAAATGAATTTAAAAAAAATGTGTTAAAGAAAATTAAGTTTAAAAAAAGATTTTTTTTAATACCATCAAAAAGTAATAAAACAAAACGTTTTTGGCATACAATAACCCAACAAGGGTTGACATGCCATAAAATCGAACCAACCAGCCAACAAATGCCCAAACGAGATGGCTTTTATTTATTTGTACTCATTATTTTAGAAAATGGAATTGGTAACCTGAGTTCAAATCCATGACAAGGCTGTTTGGGTAATCTGAACATTAGTTACATAAATTCCTATCATAAAATTGTGCTTGCACATTATTTGAAATGAACTTAATTGTTATTAAGAACACATTTGATGATATTTTGTGTTAAAACATCCAGTTGTATTGATTCAAAATAATATTATAAAAAGGATAATAATTGAATAAAAATTTGTTTTATTAACAAGTAAGCAATGAATGGTTTCGTCTCTTCTTCCAACATTGAACCAAATCAAAACTATTATTCTTAATAAAAACTTATTTTTCAAATATTTTTTTGTATATTTATAAATTTTAAGGAAATTCAATAAAGTTTTCTTGAATTCAAACATGTGAAAATTTAAATTTTAGAAGTTTTATGTTTTTTTTTCTTTTGTTTGTAATTTTAAAATGTTGCAATAAAAAATGGCTGATAGCATCAGAAAGGAATTTATGTAACTAATGTTCAGATTACCACTGTCTGCATTTCACTCAAGCCTTTTGGTAAAGGCCTGATCCACCTATTCTCCTTCCAACATTGGGCAAATAGTAGGCAAGATTGGGTTCTTTGACCTTGGTTAGGCAACCGATCTTGGAGAAGGAAAACTTTGAATTCAAACTCTGCTTAAAAAATTGACCTTGTGTCACATCCTACTGTTGGTAAATATGTACTATAAAAATATATTGCAAATGTTTTTTTACTATTGAAATGCATTGCAAATAATTTTACTATAGGAATGCATTAGGAATATATTTTTTTATGCTGAAATAAATGAATTAAGACACAATGAATGCTGGTCTATTTTGATTCTTTTCTATTGTGCAATGAATTTGCTGTCATCATAAAATATTACCCAAACTCTACACGAACAATGTGCTTATCAAGAACCGTTTAACCTGCTTAAGTCACTAAGACATCTTGAATAGCAGAAATGGAATAAATAATAATAATAAAATAAAATAATAATAATAAGAAGAAGAAGAAGAAGAAGAAGAAAGAAGAAGAGTATTTCTAGAAGGAGAAGTAGAAGTAGATGAAGAAGAAGAAGTAGAAGAAGAAAAGAAAAAGAAGAAAAAGATGAGTATTTCTAGAAGAAGAAGAAGAAGAAGAAGAAGAAGAAGAAGAAGTAGAAGTAGAAGAAGAAAAGAAAAGAAGAAGAAGATGAGTATTTCTAGAAGGAGAAGGAGAAGTAGAAGAATAGAGACAGAGAAAGAAGGAGAACAAATGAGAAAGAAGAGATTTCGAGTATATGAGAAATAATAATGATAATAATAATAATAATAATAATAATAATAATAAAGAAGAAGAAGAAGAAGAAGAAGAAGAAGAAGAAGAAAAGAAAAAGAAGAAGAAGATGAGTATTTCTAGAAGGAGAAGGAGAAGTAGAAGAATAGAGACAGAGAAAGAAGGAGAACAAATGAAGAAGAAAGAGATCTAGAGTATATGAGAAATAATAATAATAATAATAATAATAATAATAATAATAATAATAAGAAAAGAAGAAGAAGAAGAAGAAGAAGAAGAAGACAAAGAATAAATGGTGTTTACCAAAATCTGTCCTCCCCTGATTAATAGGTGCCATTGTCCTGTGTATGTCCCAATATAAGTCACCAGATAATTGATAACATTTCACTGCATGCATCTCTAAATGGTGTGTGGGGGGGTAGGTGGGGGAGGGGTAATGTCAAGAGGAAGGGAATGGTATAATTAATCATAACAAACACCAGAATGTGTGCATGTGCATAACAATTTGGTGCATATATTTGTATTCCCCCAACCTCTCCACCATGAACAGGATGTGACACAAGGTGACTTTTTAAACAAAGTAAAGAGTTTAGTATCATATCTAGAACACTCCTTTAGAAGGAGTCTTGCCCTTTTGCAAGGAAATACAGTCAGCATATTCTAAGCCCCACCAAAGGACAGAGAGAGATACAGAGATCGATAGCTAGATAGAAATAGATAGAGATGGATAAACAGATAGTGACAGAGAGAGAGAGAGAGTGAGAGAGAGAGAGAGAGAGAGAGAGAGAGAGAGAGCATCACAGTTTGTGTGTATTCAGTGCACCAAAGACTGTTACTCAAGAATTGGCCTGCAGAGTCACTTGCGCAGATGCAGATAATTTTTTTTTGGGGGGGGGGTGGACACTACACCATTGTTCTTAGTGAACGGAAAGGTGCCAACTCTTTTATAAGTGTCAAATTTGTATGGTTTCCTTTCTTAGATAAAGACATTTTCTTCTTTTTCATCTACCAAAAGCAGGACAAGACACAGGATCAACTTTTAACTGGAGTAAAGCTGGCCTGAATTCAGAGTTTTCTTTCTCCTATACTAGTTACCATAACAGAAACACTTGGTGTAATGGTTAGAGCCGTAGGAAATGGACATTGACCTGAGTTTGAATCCTGGATGAAGCTGTTTGCATTTCACATAGCACTAATACCCTTGGGAAAGGTATGCATCCAACTACTCCTTTAAGCTATGGCTAAATAGCATGGCAGACTGGGCTCTTTAACATTAGCTAGGTAACCAGTCTTGGAGAAGGAAAACTGAATTCAGACTCTGCATAAGAAATTGACCTTGTGTTACATTCTACCCTTGCAGAGGGGTTGGCAAATATATATACTGTTTACCATGCCAAGGCTAAAAAGGCCAATTTTCCATGTGGACGTTTTTTATATATATGTATATCTCACCTGACACTTTCATCCTTTTTTAAGATATTATATAATGATGGTAGGTATGGTGCTTCACCTCAGCTGCAAAAAAAACAATCTCCTTGGTCTAGCGCTAGTGAAAAGGGGATAGACTCCCTCGCTGCCTGACTGATACCAAATTTAGGCCACCACGTGGACTTTTTATATATATGTATAATCTCACCTGACACTTTCATCCCTTTTTTAAGATATTATATAATGATGGTAGGTATGGTGCTTCACCTCAGACGCAAAAACAATTTCCTTGGTCTAGCACTAGTGAAAAGGGGATAGACTCCTTTGCTGATCAGCTGATACTGACTTTAGGTCACCTCGACGACCTTACTTTTTTTAGGGAGAACAGACGCATTCATACCTTTCCCAATGGTATTAGCATGAAACAAAAAGCAATCAGCATCACCCAGGATTTGAACTCGAGTCCTTATTTTTTTAAGGGAGAACAGATGCATTCATACCTTTCCCAATGGTATTAGCATGAAACAAAAAGCAATCAGCATCACCCAGGATTTGAACTCGAGTCCTTACTTTTTTTAAGGGAGAACAGATGCATTCATACCTTTCCAATGGTATTAGCATGAAACAAAAGCAATCAGCATCACCCAGGATTTGAACTCGAGTCCTTACTTTTTTTAAGGGAGAACAGATGCATTCATACCTTTCCCAATGGTATTAGCATGAAACAAAAAGCAATCAGCATCACCCAGGATTTGAACTCGAGTCCCTGATTTCATTTCCTGCAATGATAATTATTACACAAAGCGCGACTTGACTTATGTGTAGTTTTTTTTGGGGTTTTTTGTGTAATGTTATAAGCTAGAGTGATTTCTGTGAAAACCACTAGGTGGCAGCACTGGTGGCAGCTATAATGGAATTCACGTGGAAGACAAAGTGGTTCCAGTATAAAGTTACCAGGTGGAAGCACTTTATGTTTCCTGTATCTTCCGGAAAATATCACACTGTTCTTCTATTAGAATGGATTGCATGGTAAATAACAGCTTAGCAGATGCTCTATATTCATCTTAGATTCTCAAAGACAGAAAACTAAGAATTGGCGTTCCGCGAGACATACCAAAATAAGGATGGATTCCAACTGTAGATTAATTTACAACTAGCAGCACCTGTGGATATACCACAGTATGATAATTTAACTATCCAATGTTTGATATGTTTACTTAAAAGCTATTGCTAAATAGTTCAATACATGTAAAGTCAAGTCATCAAGGGGCCTAATGTCGGTATGTCGGTATCAGCGAATCAGCGAGGGAGTCTATCCCCTTTTCACTAGTGCTAGACCAAGGAGATTGTTTTTGCGTCTGAGGTGAAGCACCATACTTACCATCAGCTCCTCACTTTACAGCACAGATCCCTGTGTTACTCATAGAAAACTAAGAATTGGCGTTCTGCGAGACATACCAAAATAAGGATGGATTCCAACTGTAGATTAATTTACAGCTAGCAGCACCTGTGGATATACCACAGTATGATAATTTAACTATTACAATGTTTGATATGTTATTGTAAAGTAAAGTCATCAGGGTGGCCTAATGTCGGTATCAGCCAGACTGTAAGGGAGTCTATCCCCTTTTCACTAGTGCTAGACCAAGGAGATTGTTTTTGCGTCTGAGGTGAAGCACCATACTTACCATCACCTCCTCACTTTACCGCACAGATCCCTGTGCTACTCATAGAAAACTAAGAATTGGCGTTCTGCGAGACATACCAAAATAAGGATGGATTCAACTGTAGATTAATTTACAACTAGCAGCACCTGCGGATATACCACAGTATGATAATTTAACTATTACAATGTTGATATGTTATTGTAAAGTAAAGTCATCAGGGTGGCCTAATGTCGGTATCAGCCAGACTGTAAGGGAGTCTATCTCCTTTTCACTAGCCTAGACCAAGGAGATTGCTTTTGCATCTGAGGTGAAGCACCATATTACCATCAGCTCCTCATAGAAAACTAAGAATTGGTGTTCTGCGAGACATACCAAAATAGGATGGATTCCTACTGTAGATTAATTTACAACTAGCAGCACCTGTGGATATACACAGTATGATAATTTAACTATTCCAATGTTTGATATGTTTACTTAAAATTTATTGCTAAATAGTTCAATACAGTAAAGTAAAGTCATCAGGGTGGCCTAATGTCGGTATCAGCCAGACTGCGAGGGAGTCTATCCCCTTTTCACTAGTGCTAGACCAAGGAGATTGTTTTTGCGTCTGAGGTGAAGCACCATACTTACCATCAGCTCCTCACTTTACCGACAGATCCTGTGCTACTCATAGAAAACTAAGAATTGGCGTTCTGCGAGACATACAAAAATAAGGATGGATTCCAACTGTAGATTAATTTACAACTAGCAGCACCTGCGGATATACCACAGTATGATGATTTAACCATTACAATGTTTGATATGTTTACTTAAAAGCTATTGCTAAATAGTTCAATACATGTAAAGTAAAGTCATCAAGGTGGCCTAATGTCAGTATCAGCGAATCAGCGAGGGAGTCTATCCCCTTTTCACTAGTGCTAGACCAAGGAGATTGTTTTTGCATCTGAGGTGAAGCACCATACCTACCATCATTATATAATATCTTATACAATATTTACGGTGTCTGTCTATCTGTCCAGGGATGCAATTGAAAACAAAACCCTGTACCAAGGTCAAACAAAATGGACCATATGACCTTGAGGCACCCCTTTTTGATCTCAATTAAGAAAGGACATGTTTTTCATTTATAACAGTCAATATCCGGTTGTTTTAACAGACGATTTTTAGATTTTTTTTAAATTATAAAACTAACTAACCCTAACCCTAACCCTAACCCCTAACCCTAACCCCTAACAAACAACCGGATATTGATGGTGTAAATGAAAAACATATCTGGTTGTTTGTTAACAGACAATTTTTAGATTTTTTTTTAAATTATAAAACTAACCCCTAACCCCTAACCCTAACTCTAACCTTAACCCCTAACAAACAACCGTAAATGAAAAACATGTTCTTTCTTAATTGAGATCAAAAAGAGGTGCCTAAAGGTCATATGGTCCAACAAAACTTTTCTAGGGTAGAATTTTATTTGTATTTACCCCAGCATTCATTTGGGGTCACTAGGGACCAAATTACCAGCTGAGTATGAGAAAAAAATAAACAAATAGGTTAAGGTGAATAACTTCCCAAAATTTACAAATTTGATGAATTTCCGGCATTCTGTTCATCAAGACGATTTGCATTAATAATAACATAATGTTGATATTGCATCTGATGAAAATAGAGGGAGTGGAAAAGAGAGAGAGGGAGAGAGATAGGATGGGAAGTTGAAAGCAAGGGTGAAATATACAGTTGAAAGAGAGAGAGGATATAGAAAGGTTAAAGAGAGAATGGAAAAGAAAGGAAAGAAATATAAGGGGGAGGAAGAAAGTTGAAAGAGTGAGTGAAAAAGCTAGAGTGAGAAATTGAAAGCTGAAAGAGGGAAGGGAAAATAAAGGTGAGAGAAAGTGGAAAAGAAAGGAGAGAGAACGAGAGAGAGAGACGGGGAGGGAGAGGGGGAAGAGTTGTACGAGAGCGTGAGAAATGAAAATTGAAGAGTATAAATAAAGGTGAGAGAGAGAGAGAGAAGAGGAGAGGAGAGAGATAGAGAGAGAGAGGGAGGAAATTTCAAATTGAGAAGGGGGTGAGTTGACAGAGTGATGGAAAAAGAGTGTTTAAAGAGAGAGTGGAAGAGAAAATTCAAAGAGAGAGTGAAATAGAAAGTCGAAAGAGATAGGGAAAAGAAAGGTGAGAGAGGAGAGAGAGAGAGGAGAGAGAGAGAGAAGAGGAAAATAAAGGTGAAAGAAGGAGGAAAAATAAAGTTCAAAGAGAGAGTGAAAAAAGGTGAAATAGTGAAGTGAAAAGAAGGGTAAAAGAGAGAAGAGAGAGGGTGGAGAAACAAGAAACTGAGAGAGAGAGAAGACAGAGAGAGAAAGAGAAATAAAGCTGAAAGAAAGAATAAGAAATAAAGTTAAGAGAGAGGAAATAGAAAGTTAAAGAAATAGATAAAAGAAAGGGAAGAGTGAGCAGAAAATAAAGGTGTGTGAGAGAGAGACAGAGAGAGACAGAGAGAGGTAGAATGTGTGGAAATAAAGGTGAAATAAGAAGGAAAAGAAAGTTGAAATAGAGAGGGGAAAAGAAAGTCAGAAGAGAGAGAGAGAAAGAGAAAGTTGAAGAGAGAGGGAAGAAAGTTCAGAGAGAGAAGAGAGAGAGAAGAGAGAAAGAAAAGAAAGTTGAAAAAAGGAAAGAGAGGAAGGAAAAGAAAGTTCGAGAAAAGAAAAAGAAAAAAAAGTTAGAGAGAAGAGAGAAAGAAAGAGAAAAGAAAAGTTGAAAGAGAGAGGGAAAAGAAAGTTCAGAGAGAGAGGGAAAGAAATCAGAGAGAAGAGAGAGAAGAGAGAGAAGAAAGAGAGAGAAAGAAAGTTGAAAGAAGAAGGGAAAAAGTTCAGAGAGAGAGGGGAAAAGAAAGTTCAGAGAGAGAGGGAAAAAGAAAGTTCAGAGAGAGAGAGAGAGAAGAGAAGAGAGAGGAGAGAGAGAAGAAAGAAAGTTGAAAGAGAGAGGAAAAGAAAGTTCAGAGAGAGAAAGAGAGAGAGAGAGAGAGAAAGAAAGTTGAAGAGAGAGGAAAAAGAAGTTGAAAAGAAGGGGAAAAGAAAGTTCAGAGAGAAAGTTCAGAGAAGAGAGAGAGAGAGAGAGAGAGAGAGAGAGAGAAGAGAAGAAGTTGAAAGAGAGAGGGAAAAGAAGTTGAAAGAAGACGAAAAAGAAAGTTAGAGAGGAGAAAGAGATGGAAAGTTGAAGAGAGAGGGAACAGAAATTGAAAGAGAGAGAGTAAGCAAAAACACTTCAAAAAAGACAAATTAGTAGGAAAAAATGTTTGGAATTTCCTATGTGTGTTCATTTCTTTTCGTAAAAGGTGAAATTCTACCTTGAATGAAAAATTGGCAACATGTTTCTACTTGAGGAATAAATAGGACATTTTAGTCACCTGCTTTTGTGTTTTGCCTGATCCAATTTTTGTTGATAGACATTTTTGGCAATAATGGGAGACTTTTCACAGCCATACATTTTATTGATTGATTTTTAATTTCCGAATTTGATAAATCTTGTTTCACATGCTTTGTTATGATTTGTAGGATTTACATTACTTACTTACCCGTTTCTCACGTTAGGTGCTAGGTGGCATACCATTTTTAATTCCAGAATTTAAATCTTGTTTCTCATGCTTTGTTATGATTTTGTAGGATTTAATTTAACAAGTTTCTGTGGAGGAGATATACTGCCTAAGTACCTAAATTGTTCTACCGAGTTTAGAAGTTTGCCATCGAAAGTTGAGATGTCTTTTTTGTTTTTAAAAGACATGAACTAAGCTTCTTTATATCTTCTGTTCTTTTTGTATTTCTACTCTATTAAGTTTGCTAAGTGAATAGTGTTCTTGTTAATTCATTGTGAACTGTTTTGTATAAAACACTTTACAGTGAAATCACAGATGGCACATGGAGGACAGGAGCCCCCTCCCCACAAAGCGGTTCAAAGACCATATTAAGACAACGCTGAAAAAATGTATCATCACACCTTCAAGCATGGAAGATCAGGCTTCCAACAGACAGGGTTGGCGAGACGTCTGCCGCACAGGAGCTAAACAACACTGCAGAGTTGCAATGTCTTCATCATCATGAACAACCAAATGTAGATGGGAATTTCTCCTGCAATGTGTATGATCCCATCTGCAAGTCCAGAATTGGACTAACAAGCCACCAGAGGGTCCACAACTGAAGATATGGAGTGATGTCATCGTCGTCTGTGATGGACTTCCAAAAGAAATGAAAGAAGAAAGAAAGTTTTGTATATATCCATATATGATATATGATAAAACACACACAATTACAACTAAAAATGTTAGCAACAAACTGTAGTTTCCAAACCAACAAACATACAAAGACAACCTTTGCATATGGAAACATAGTTCAAAACTGCTACAGATCTATATTGGTACAATTTTAGGAGAACAATCTCAAGATTTCATAAAAAAGAAAAGTTTATAGCCTGACCAAGATATGCTCATGAAATGTGACTGCTGAGTCAGTAAATATATCTACTTCTATATATGGAGTTAAGAGAGGAAGAGCCTTTCTTTGATTGGATGTAGCAATCATGTGCCACACCCAGTAGTCTTGGCACTCATATTCAACAGACACCAGGGGACCAGCTCCAGAGCAAGACCTAAAGAATTAATTCTTGAGAGGACAGACCTAATTGAAGATACCAGATATCCTTACTACCTTGATTGATTTTAACAGCATATCAACCTGTCTGGGGTTATGCCATGCCTAATGGTTAGGAAGTAATATATGTTGTATATTGATATTTATACTTTTTTAGTAATTGGTTTTAACAATGTGTTAGCACCATTGGGGATCATGTTGTATGGTATTGATAAGTTCATGTCTATATTCTATGGTATAATTTTATTTCCCTAAAAAAGACAGAATGTCTTCTATGTTGACATTTTCAAATAGATCTTTCATATTGTTTGCATTAGAATAACAGTTTCTGATGTGAGCAAAAAACCTGTATTCCATGAATAAATGTTTAACAGTCAAAGGTGTTTCACATGTTTCACATTGTGGTTGTTGTTTTGTTTGAGTATATAGGAGTGCGTTAGTAGGTCTCTTAAACTTGACTCTATGTACAGAAAGAATATCTATATTGTTAGTCATTCTTTTTTGTTATATAATAAACCTTCAGAATCAAACTAAGTTTTCATTCATTTATTTGTTTTTGTTAGCCTTAGAATAACTGCTAGACTAACACACTATAACCAAAATGAGGTTTATTTTCAACATAGGTTAGCAGAAACATTAGGATAACAGTACTTAGTAACAACCAGTTTCTCATCTATGAGATTTATATGCCCTATCACTGATACTAAACACTCATTATTTAGAAATATAGAAAACTATATTATCAATTTTATGTATGTTGTTAATACTGACTGAAAACCATGATGACTTTCCTCGCCTAATTTTAATTGCTTTCCCTATTTATTGATTTATAGGGGAAAAATTGATCCAGCCGACTCATCATTTCAACAATTCTATTGGCCAGCTGTTCAATTAAATAGGATAACTACTGTAGAGTGTCATATTTATTGTTACAAAAGATTTGAATTCTGGTTTTATTCTATAAACTAATGTATTTATAAGTAAAAAAAATTATTGTTGAATTTTAAGTTAATCAGCACTAGGTCTGGTCTTCTTGCTGGGATAAGGTGATCCGTTTTTATTTCAAAGTCCCAGAGAATTTTATACATTTCGCTCTCAAGAACAGATACTGGTTTATGTAGATACCATTTTGTTGTATGGTCAAATTTTAATTTTTTGCATAATTCTCAGTGAATCACCTTCCCAACCCAGTTGCGTCTAGTTTTGTACTCCGTTGTGCTAGTTTGCTACATTCGCATAGTACATGGTTTACAGTCTCATCTCTATTACCGCATAGTCTACATTTACTATTTTGTTGGTCTTATCAATTTTCACTTCGATATAGTTTGTCCTTATGGCATTATTTTGTGCAGCAATTATTAGTGATTCAGTTTCTCTCTTAAGGTTTCCTTTTCTTAACCATGTCCAGGTTTTTTCATGTGCAACATCTCAGATTTGTTGTTTGAAGTGTCCATATAATTGTTTTTCTTCCATTTTTGTTTTCTCATCTTTGTTGTTTTTTTTTGTAAACCATATAATTGCTTGAAATTATTGTTGATTGGTTGAATTTTATGGCATATCAACCATGGGTTATTTTATTATCAAAGACATTTTTGTCTTATACATTTTCTTGGGTATTCAATTTTTAAAAACTCATTTTCAATTATTAACCTATAGATAGAACTAACAGTATTACAATGAGTTAGAGTGGACCCGGGAGTAATGGCAATGAAGGGGTACTTAGAAGAGCTCAAGAATTGGAACCTCACCACTAGATGCAGTTTTCATCATACCCAGGACACTGTAAATTGTTGGTGTAAGATAGAAATAGTTTGATATCATAGAGGCTACACACAATTAGAGATAGAGGCTGAAAAAAAACCTCTTTTACATGTGAGAACATTAAAAACAACATATATTTTAAATCATTAATAATACATTAGATATACAACTGTATGCTAATTGTTTCTATTAAATAAAAGTAAGTAAGTGAGTAAAGTCGTTGGGGTGGCCTAAATTCAGTATCAGCCAATTAGCGAGGGAGTCTATCCCCTTTTTACTAGCGCTAGACCAAGGAGATTGATTTTTTTTACATCTGAGGTGAGCGCCACACCTACCATCAGCTCCTTACTTTACTGCACAGATCTCTGTACTACTCATAACGCTGAGTTGGCGAGGGCCGGTATCGAACTAGGAACCTTGTGATTTCTAGCCGAACGCTCTACCAAATGAGCTAACCCAGCCCTTTGTATTTATAATATAGTTTAATTTATGTTATTTATAATATAGAAATAGGGCCAGTTTAGCTCAGTCAGTACAGCACCCATGAACGAATCACAAAGTTCCTGGGTCAATACCAGTCCCTTGCCAACTCAGCGCATGAGTAGCACAGAGTTATGTAGCGTAATTATTATGGTCTACAGGGAATTTGGGAATTGAAAAATCAAACGGTAATCAGATATCTGGAGAAAGAGAAGAAAAATAAATAAGGACAAAGATTAAATTTTGGAAGAGTAAACATTCAACAGGGTGCCAGCAATTGACCTAAGAATGACCCCGGAAATAGATTTAAAAATAAAATCGGAAGTTCTGGGTTTTGACCGGAAACAGATGTGACCTCGGGATGAGAAACGGAAGAAGAGGAAAATCGACCTTTTTTGGCTGGGCCTTGTGACTATGTACTTGAGTAAGTTGTTACTGAACTAATGACGACTACTACTACAAAACAACTACTTCTACAACTTGAACTTGGCCCTATGTAACAGTAATCTGATCCATGTGGTAAAGTGGGGAATTCTACCTCCGCAAAAACAATCTCCCTGGTCTCTGGACTGGCAAAAATGGGATAGACTCCCTCATTATCCAACTGATGCTAATAATAGGTTACTTCACCAATTACTCTTTTTTATATGTTTTTAGTTTTATGGAGGTGCTTGTGGTGCAATGGTTATTGTCTTAGGAAATGGACACAGAAATCAGAGTTAAAATCTTGGATGAGGCCATTTGCATTTCACGTAGCTCTAATACTCTTGGGCAAGGTATGTGTCCAACTATTCTCTCTCTAGCTATAGGTAAACAGCAGGGCAGACCGGGCTCTTTAACGTTGGTTACTTGCTTTCTTTTGTTTTACAGCATATCAAGCCTTTTTGGGTTATTTAATACCAAACCAAGTAATTTTGATAAACAAAAGAGTCAGGTTACTTACAATATCTGCTGTTGCTTAAGTGGTCACCCAATTAAGTATTGAACATGTTCATCACTGCTTAACTTCTACAATCTAGCGTAAACCAGTGCTTTCAGCATGACTTGACCATAATTTAACATTGGTTAGACAATCAGTCTAGGAAAAAAGAAAACTCTGAATTCGAACCTGTTAAACTGAAGCTTGATAAATTAACCATGTGTTGCATCCTGCTTGTGTATGTTACATGATTCATAAGTAGCTTATGAATTATGTATGTACCTGTAGTAAGAATATTTGAATCAGGGTCCGTTAGATTCAGAATAGAGGGATCCAGTGGAAGGTTACCTCGACAGTTATTGACGAGTAATTACCTTTTTACTAAACCCCTTGAAAAACGCATGATTAGACGCATGAGAATTAGTTGTCAGATGCGGCTAGATTTTCAAGGATTACGGACTGTGATTTTCGAGGAGTCAGCACTGAGAGTCGCTTCTCCTCCATTATTGAAGATGGGCTGGGTTGTTGAACAGAAGAAAACAACAAGTCTTGTTTGCTAAGTTAATTAAAACAAGAGATAACAGACCCCCGCCCCCAAAAAGAAAAAGAATTTAAAAAGCTCACTGGATCAACCCAGCAAGAGAAGTAAAAGCTGTTACATTCATTGTCCCCCTTGTCAATTTTCAGTCATTTTACTTATACAGTTTCTTATTATTGAGATGTTGTTATTGATTTGTACTTTTTTTTAGTTCTACACTGCTCTTCAACAATTATGTTTGGAGCAGCAAAAAGCTGTTACATTCATTGTCCCCCTTGACAATAGAAATTACTCCAATAATTTCTTATTATTTTAGATGAGGTGATGTTGCTATTGATTCATAGTAAGATGTTGCTATTATTACATTTTTCTACACTGCTCTTCTATGATTATGTTTTGAGCAGCAAAAATCTGTTACATTCATTGTCATCCTTGACTATATTCAGTCATTTTACTCATACAGTTTCTTATTATTAAGATGAGGTGATGTTATTGATTTGGATTTTTTCAGGGTAGTTATGTAATTATTAAGTAATGAATGCAAAACATTGCATACATTTGGATGAATATTGGTATGTGCATAGAGAATAGGCATTCCTCACTTAGCAGATTTGGTGCAGTATGTAGAGACGTTTCTTGGCAGTTGGTCAGAAAACATTGATATCATATGTGTGCCTGTCTGTATGGATATACATACATACATACATATATATATATATATATATATATATAGAGAGAGAGAGAGAGAGAGAGAGGTAATTTTTTTTCCAGATGAAACAAGGAAATCACAGTGCTCAACTACAAGTTGTAGGAGCTTTATTTAAGATAACAGCAAAAAATTTTTTTGCAGAAACACCAGAGGAATTAAAGGTATCCTGACGAGAGCAAAAAGCTTGAAACCTTGGGTAGATGCCTGCAAAAAACAGTTATATTTAATAATTAAATAAATAAATAAATTATTATATATATATATATATATATATATATATATATATATATATAAATAATTTTCTAACCAGTCTAGGCAAAGGGAAACTCTGAATTTAAACCTGTTAAACTCTGCTTAAGAAATTGACCATGTGTCACATCCTACTCATGGGAGGGTTGATCAATATATATATATATATATATATATATATATATATATATATATATAATCATTCATCTATAAAAATAATAAGAAGAAACACCTACAAATTCTTGAGTAACGATATGCATAAAAAATTAAAAAAACCTAACATTAATAAAATAGCATTCAACATAGGTCATAATATATTAGCTGTATTTAATAACTAATACACTAATCACAGCAACCCTCTAAAAATAATAGACTCTTCTAATGTAAAAACAAAATAGATAAAAGAACAAGAGAAAGGAAAAAAAGAACTAACACCAAATCATATACCACCCTGATCATGAATGAAGAAACAGTCGAAAGCGCTCGGGTTGATAGTATGGGAAGAATCCTATTTCAACTGGATCCTAACATTAGAAAGATAGCCAGAAGACTGGAAAAGATACAAATCAAGATCATGAAAAAGAAATGTTCTGTGTTGTTTAATAACACCTGCCTACAAAATAATAATTCATGTATAACATACACTTTTGGGGGGTATTATACATAAGAACTAAATATTAACTTTGTATCCAGCTGCAGGGATCAGGACAGTATGACCAAATATAAGTTATATCTATGGTTCAAACTAACTAATATGTGTGGGGATTAAAATAAAATTTTTAAAAATAACAATCTCCCATGAGTTGTCAAACAGGAAAAACCCTCTGAGCATGTGCAGGAAAAAGGACCTACTTCCTAACACCAAGATAATCTCTTGGTCATTCAGACTCAGTCCTGAAATCAGACACTAATACTGGATGGGAAGAAATTTCCTCTCCACGAAGTAGCTACGACCCCCGAATAAAGCCTGAATCCTAAAACTACCTTTTGTCTTTGTCTCTTCCTTTTCCTTCCTTTAATTCCTTTTCAGCTCGACCACCAAATATAATGAGGTTAAAAGGAAAACCTGTGAACATGCATCAGCGACTTTTAAACCAACATTAAAATCCTTTAAAGTGTAAGAAACATTTCTATTTTCGTATTATTTGGGTTATTCGGACTATTGGCCTCATCTTCATTGTTATCTGTACAATGTTTTGGCCAATGTACCCTCCGGCCTTCTTCAGGTATTTCTTGTTGGACTCAGGAACTTTCTCAGACTTGGGAACCTTCTATTCAAACTCAGGAACATTCTTGTTGTAATCAGGAACCTTCTTCTCGTAATCAGGAGCCATCACAGAACTTTGAACCTAACCCTTTATTCAGTGCACAGGGGTATCCTCTTCTCATTCTGCTAATCATAGCTGGGGTAGAGGTGTTAAGCTGTGTTAATTATTATTCTATGTTACTGCTGCCCTTGACCAGGATTGAACCTGCAGTCTAGAGATAACTGTCACTTAGAACTGTCTTAACCTAACTCCTTTATCCACTAGGCTATGTGTCCAAATGGACTTGTATTTTATGCTGGCACATTCACCTTCAATCTAGCTACAGGCATAAGGACAGTATGACCAAATGTAAGTTATATTTATTGTCCAAAGTAACTAATGTATAACAAATGCCTGTGTTTTGTGCTGGTTCAAAGAAATAGCCACTGGAATGTGTTTTTGTTTATAATCAATTTAATTTCTCCAAGTGTTATTTTTGCCACAAGCTTGTTGCATTCTTGTATAAACATGTCCATGTGCTTGTTCTAAATACTGCGTAAATGTTGTTTTTTTTTCAAAGTCTTAAGTAAATTGTTTAAATTTTCATTTTTCATCATCATTATCATTATCATGTTGTGCTAGTAGCATAGATATCCATGACAATCTCTCACCAACCGTCCCTATCATTCATTGCTTCTTAAAAACTTCTCAACAAAATTTGACCTCTTACCCAGCGTAGACAAATAAGTCAACTAGTTTATAATTATGATATATAGGACTAATAATCAGCACAAAAATGCACACATTTTTTAAAATTACTCACTTGAATTAAAACGAAATGTTTCTCTTCAAAATTTGACTTTTTACCCAACGTAGACAAATTAGTCAACTAGTTTATAATTATGATATATAGGACTAATAATTTGCACAAAAATTCACACATTTTTAAAAAATCACTAACTTGAATTTAAAAAAAATGTTTCTCTACAAAATTTGACTTTTTACCCAACGTAGACAAATAAATCAACTAATTTATAATTATGATATATAGGACTAATAATCAGCACAAAAATGCACACATTTTTAAAAAATCACTCACTTGAATTAAAAAAAAAATATTTCTCTACAAAATTTGACTTTTTACCCAGCGTAGACAAATAAGTCAACTAGTTTATAATTATGATATATAGGACTAATAATCAGCACAAAAATTCCCACATTTTTAAAAAATCACTCACTTGAATTAAAACAAAATGTTTCTCTACAAAATTTGACTTTTTACCCCACGTAGACAAATAAGTCAACTAGTTTTTAATCCCTATCATTCATTGTCTCTTAAAAAATTCTCTACATGATTTGATCTCTTACCCAGTGTAGACAAATAAGTCAACTAGATTATCATTATAATTATGATAAATAGGACTAATAATTTCACAAAAATGCACACATTTTTTTAAATCACTCACTTGAATTTTCAAAAAATATTTCTCTACAAAATTTGACCTCTTCCCCAGCGTAACAAATAAGTCAACTAGTTTTTAATATTCTGAGAAAAAAAAGAAAAAAAAAGAAAAGCCTACTTACCTGGAATTATAGAAGATAAAAGCATTAAACCCATTGGGATATTACACATGTTTGTATGGTGAACAAGTGCTTTGAACTAAGAGGCAGTTGAAGTAACATTCTCTTGTTGTTTGGGATGAAAACAAAAACAAAGGCTCATAATAAATAAGTAATTAAAGCCAGGATGAATTTGGGAACACCTTGGGTGGGGTAAAAAAGATTCCAGTCTCTGATTAAAGAGAATTGCAGTGGTTACATGTTTGATCTCCCCCTCTCTCTCTCTCTCTCTCTCTCTTCTCTCTCTCTCTCTCTCTCTCTCTATGTTCGAGACATATATTTTTCTTCTCATTCTATCTCCCATTCTCTCTAACCTCACTCACCCTCTTCTCCCTTCCCCCTGCCCCCCCCCTCTCTCTCTCTCTCTCTCTCTCTCTTTCTCTCTCGCTCTCTCTTTCGAAACATATTTTTCTTCTTATTCTATCTCCCATTCTCTCTAACCTCGCTCCCCCTCTTCTCTCTCCCTTTCCTCCCTCTCTCTCTCTCTCTCTCTCTCTCTCTCTCTCTCCCTTCCCTCTCTGTTACATACACCCATACATGCAAAGATCACTAACATTATTTTTTATAAATCAAAGATATCAGGATTTTCTTATCATGCCCTATTAGTTACACTTTTATTTTTTGTTGCTGAATTTCTGTGCTGTAGAATTTGGTAATAAATAATACCTAATGATATCTGTTTTTTATGTTTGGTTTGGTTTGTTTGTTTAACTCTTTGCCTACCAAATTTCTCGTATGGTTGTACCAAATTTTTTTGGTATTTTTACCTGTATGATGGGTTATTTCAAAGTGTACTATTCATCTCAGAACTCATTCTATTCAAATAAAGCATTATTATTATTTCACTCCTTGTGCGTTTTTCACACCATCCTAAGCTGATGGTCTTTCACTGGAATCTAAGTGACAACAAGTCTCCTCAGGTCTCCAGGACTCTTCTGAGTATTCTAGCTGATTTCAACAATACTGTTGTCTGGATGGTCTCAATTCTTCCTCTGATTTCTAGCTCCTCCAGTCTCTTTGAGCCAACTACAATTGGTATCACTTTCACCCTCATGTTCCACAGTTTTTTCAATTCTCTAGCAAGGTCCAGGTATTTGTCTTTCCATTTTCTTTCATCTTCACCCTGTGATTTGCTGGAACCACAAAATCTATCAGTTAACAAGTTCTCTTTTTTTTAATGAATAATAGGTTTGGTCTTTTGGCCGGGATTAGGTGATCTGTGAGGCCATCCATCTTTTATTATTATTATTATTATTATTATTGTAATCTGAGTAAACAAGTGTTGCATAATTGTATGGTGACATAGGGCTTTTGACAAGCCCTGTAGTGAGAGTTCTGAGGGGATGGAAAAATACCAGTGACAGTTAATGGCCCCAACTGACCCCAAGAGACGAGAATCTCGCGAGTCATGTGAGAACTAGTTAAGTAATCAGTTTGCAGGCAGACGTCAAGCAGAGGATGATATCTCTCTGCTTAGGTTGTGACTCAATCCGTGTAGTGAATAAGAAAATGGGCAATGTAGAAATAAAACCTTTGATCAAAGAAATAATAAGTCTCATTAGTAATTAGGCTGGAAGATAAGGCATTCAGTGAGGAGGAAACTCACTTTTCGGTAGTAATAGATCTGCAAGACTAGCTTGCTAACCACTACACTATAATGGGATGCCTTATTTATTTGACTGTATATCAAGTCAGTGAAATATAACCTGTTATGTATGTATGTATGTGTGTGTATGCGGAGGATTAGTATCACCCATAAGTATACATTATTATAAGTAAGTATATTTTGCCAGCATTTTTTCTTTTAAACATGTTTTGTTGAATTTGGATGTATGGGGCATCCAGCGAGGATCAAACTCACTATTCAGTAGTAATGGATCTGTGAGACTAGCTTGCTAACCATTACTCCATGAATAGACACCTGTATTTACCCAACCCATTTAGGATGTGACACAAGATTGCAAGTATGTGATGGAAGTTTACAGATGTCCTGCTCCCTCTTTGTGTATCACACTTGTTTGGACACTTTTAAACTTCTCTATCAACTCATACATACTACTATGTGATAGTACACTGTCCCTGTATTATGCGAAAAGCCTCTGATGAATTTCAACCTCTGACACTCTTTCTGGTCAGAGAAATCAGGGCACTGCTCTTTGTTTTTCCTTGGTGCATACTGCTAGTAGAGTAACCCTATTTACACTGTAAAGACAGCAAGCAAAATGGCGCAATCAGGCTCAAACTTGGATCACAGGACCACAATAGTGCAAACTAAGAGCACACATGTGTAGAATGCAGTGTGATAATAATAAAGATATGTTATGGTGAAAGTGCTGATAATTTTTGATTGTCCCTTCTCTCTCTCTCTCTCTCTCTCTCTCTCTATATATATATATATATATATATATATATATATGTATGTATGTATGTATGTATATATATTATAAAGAGTCTGCAAGTAATTTCAATTTTGGCATTTGTCTTCTCCTGTTTTGTTTTTTTCAAATATGTGGATACCAGAAACCGAAACATGTGTTTCATGTAATATATACAATATTAAAAAATAAAACAAAACAGATACTAAAATTGAAACCACTTGCAGATTTATTCTTTATAAAAAAATACTTTCATTGGATATACAACAATCTCTTATATATATATATATATATATATAATATATATATATCTAACTCAGCCACAAATTTCAAAGGTAAATGCCCACTTTGCATATTGGAAAAAATGGTATGTGTGTGGATACATGCATGTGTATGAGCATTTGTGTGTATATATGGATGTGTATATATATGTATATGTATATATTGAATTAGTTAAATAATTATGTAGATAAAACAGGTTCTCTTGGATCTTCATATATATATATAATTTAGGAAAAAAAATTTAGGAATATAGGAAGATAGCAGGAATGAATAAACAAGTAAATAAATGAAATCTAAATGAACTGGGGTGGTCTTTTAGTTGAAATCTGGAATAGATTGATTTAACAGAAATTCCTAACAAATTACCGACAACAAATGGTCAAATATCTTTTTTATGGCCCCCCAGCAGAGGGAAACAGGACAAAAAAAAATCTGTTTTCAAATGCCTTAAAAGTAATAAAGAATTCATCCTTCGTATCTGAGGATTTGAGAGAGTTAGACACCTTGTCTAAGCGTCCTGAAATAGACTATAATGCAAAAATTCTAAGTCTTTTTGTTATATTTTTTACTTATAAATTTGCTCTGTGATTCTAACATTGAGCTTTGCAAACTGCAACACATTTTAAAAAAAAACTCCTATGTCGTAAGGAAGATTTCTTCTCCAGATGCTTGGATTATATATATATATATATATATATGATTTTTGGATGTTTGTTTATTTTAGAAGCATTGTTGAATAAAGTATATATTATTATTTATATTTTTGCTTGAAGGAAGCGCGTGGTGTAATGGTTAAAGTCATGGGAAATGGACTAGTCGGCCCGAGTTCAAATTCTGGACGTGGTAATTGCATTTCACTTAGCGCTAATACCCTTGGGAAAGGTATTAATCCTACTCTCCCTCCAGCTATGGATAAATAGTAGGGCAGACTGGGCTCTTTAACCTTGGTTAGGCAACCGGTCTAGGAGAAGGAAAACTCTGAATTCAAACCTACTGAACTCCGCTTAAGAAATTGACCTTGTGTCACATCCTGCTTGTGCAGAGGGGTTAGTAAATATATATTTTTGCTTGAAGGCAATTACAATGCGTATATCACATAAATTTGATAATTATAGAAGATGATAATGACAAGTGAATTTCGGTAAAGAATTATTCTGTGTGTAGAACATCGTACAGACTGTTTCAACTCTATTAAGTCTCATCAGCAATGTATACTAACGATTTCCCTCCCACTGTTAGAGCGGATTGTGGTGTCGGAGGGAAATCGTTAGTATACATCGCTGATTAGACTTAATAAAGTTGAAACAGTGTGTATGATGTTCTACACACAGAATAATTCTTTACCGAAATTCACTCGTCATTATTATCTTCTATAATTATCGAATTTTATGCGATATACGCATTGTAATTGCCTTCAAGCAAAAATAATAATAATAATAATAATAATAATAATATATATAATATATATATATATATATATATATATATATATATATATATATATATATATATATCCTTATGGCATTATTTTGTGCTGCTATTAATACATATTTACTTTCTCTATAGAAAAGAACATATGAAAAAAAAATTGCAGGAAAAAAGGTATGAAAATTGAAAGATTGCCATAATGCTAATATTGCCACCTGTCAAATTAGGTTGAAAGAATAATTACACTTGACTCACCTGTAATAAATAAGAAACTTATCTTTGATAAATCGTCAGGTCCCACATGACTTGAATTAGCCAATGAATGATGGCTTTAAAGCTTTCAAAAAATACCAATAGTTATACCTACATCTTTTTTTTTATGATACAATTTGAGGACAAGGTATATGGTTGAGAATGTAATAATTGCTATCATATATTTTCTGGCCTCCAAGACTCTTCTAATTATTACATAAAAGGTTGGTTGGTTGGTTGGTTGGTTGGTTGGTTTTTATAGCATGTCAACTCTTGGGTTATTTTATGCCCAAGATGTTTTGTTTTATTCATATTTGTTAGGTTATTCAATTTTTCAAACTCAATTTTTTTGTAAACTCATTTTTTTATTTATTTAACTCATAGATGGGATGTAGCAAGATGGGAGGATATTATCCTGACTTTTGTGAGCTAGAACTACTATATTAGAAAAGGAGGAAGAAGGAAATAAGAGATGATAAAGGTTAAAAAAATAGTGATGAGCCAAAACAGGATGAACGATGGTTTGACCGTAGTGTGACCCCGAATGGAGAATTGAGTGTCAACCGGAAGCGGAAGTCACGTGGTGACGTGGAACAACGAAGAAAGGGACCAGCCTCTTTTTGCTTTCGGACGCGTAGGGGAATGGACGGCCCTTTGGTGCCTAGTATGGGGTCACAGTAATCAAGTAGTGTTCTCTCTCTCTGCCTTTCCTCCTCTCCGATACAGCCCATGAGACGAGCCTACCCTGGAAATAAAGGCTAGCAGTTGTGACTACATACTTCTCGCGTTGTAATTTTTATCAACAAGAAGACCACCACGTGCAGAAGACATTTTTAGTACGGTGAATATATACGCTTTGGGTACTGTCAATTTAACCCAAAGATGGGACCCTAACAGGTACTACCACTCCGGGTCAGAGTGAACCCAGGAGCAATGGTGATGAAGGGGTGCTCCACATTCCCCAAACCTCTAAACCTAGAACCTCACCATCAGATAGAGTTTAATGTCATTACCAGAACATGTAGACCCTCAGCCACTGCCTTCTAGCACCCATATGATAAAAAGGGTTGGGACATTGCCATAAGGGCAATAGGGTTGGGGTAATCATATAGGTGCTAGGGCTTGACGTGACCAGCCAATTGATCGGAGGGTGCCTCTCCGACTGCCCGTCTAGCCCAAGAAAGGGCCAAAGGGGAGTATTGCAAGTCATGGACTGCTCAACCACCTGGGTTCTATCCTTAAGCATCACAGGTCGCCACCCACAACCAACAGTTGGCTCTATTGGGGGAGTCTTACCCCTCTGCAGAGGTCCAGTCGGTTATTCTGGTTGGGCAGGGGGATATGTGACACTTTGCAATATAATGAGGATCATTCAATATATGGATTTGATCAGTTTCCTATCCCCTTCTGTCTTCTGTTAAAGCTGTGGAGCTTGGAGCCAGCGGATTTGTCGCAAGCACCCTGTACCAATTTCTGGGCCAAGTAGGAATCTAAGAGCACAAAAGAACCAAATGCGTAAAATGCCTAACAGAAATAACACAAAACAGTTCAATGTGTTATGGAACAAAAGAAATGTCCCATGAAACAATTTGCAGTAAAAGCGTCTTCTTACCTTCTGAAAGCATAACGCGATTCATGCAACATCTGCATAACACGCGCTGTTTAAAAACATCTTTTCATCATTATTCAGTTGCATATATTTGATTGTACAATAGACTAGATATATTTTGTGGGGCCTCACATCATTGAGGGGGGCCGGTGTGCAAATAAAAGGACCCAAAACGGTGCACATTCTCTCCTGATGACCCCAAAACCAAATACATAACAAATCAATAACGAACAAAACAAAAGAATCATGGAATTGAACTTCTCGTCAGTTTTGCTATTGGAACTAGAAGCAATCTACAGCCCGCTCGCTTTCTGGTGAGTTTCCGTTACTTATCAAGTAACTTTTTTCGAAACAGCAAGCTCCTAGTGTTACATAACAGGTGTTCTATTGATTATATAAGGTAGTATAGAATTCAAAATGTAACTTGTTATTCTGAGTCATGGAAAATACCCCAAAAATAATAGACGCAGCTTGACTTCTAGCTGATCTTGTTATCTTGTATTTGATTGGTCAATCCAATCATGAGAACTGGAAGTCGAGTTAGAGAAATCAATTTTACCTGTGCGACCAAAAAGAGAGATACAAATGTTGTCTCTCAATTATAGGTATTTCTTTCCATGTATGTGGTTAACTTAAGTTTGAATATTGGAATAAACACTTAGAATAGACACAAACACAATAATAAAGATAAGGATAATATTGAAATATCCTCCCCTATCACACGTAAAAAAAATTTAATAAAATTGCAGTAGTTACATAAGTGAGAGTAACCTCCCCTTGTTTGTTTTTCACTTTGAGGAAGCTGTATATTTTGGTCGGCCAATTTTCATTTCACCATAAATCTACACTGAGAATACAAATTTGTTCAAATGAATACAACTGCATGTTTTAACATGAAAATATCATAAAATGTGTTCTTAATAATAATCAAGTTCATTTCAAATAATGTGCAAGCACATTAAGAACAGATTTTATTATATTTTTTGTGTTAAAAAATGATTTATATTCATCTATAACAACAAAAACATAAAGATAAAGAAACGGCCAAGACCAACGCAGAAAGAAGATCAGGAGACGGAAACCTGCCCAGATTGCAAATAGAAGAATAGACGATTTGGCTAGCTAAGAAGATTGTTGGAATTTTTTAGTATCTAAGATGTGCACCACTACACCACCTAAATTTGTAGATTAAGTGAGGTCACTGGGTTTAAATCTCAGCCAATCAACAGCCTGACTGTGTGGCTGGTTGGCTACTTAATCACTGATACTGAGAGATGTCCATGTGCAATCATTGATGAAGGACTTGCTATACTGAGGACACCAAGGAACAACCAAAGGATTATTTACCAAGGATTTCTGCTGAACAAGCGCTCTTGCTTGAAGACTAAAGGATGGCCCATAAAATCGTACAAGTATTATAAGAGCAGTAAGAAGGCTATGCAACACTAGCTCTGCTGTCTATCTTCTTCTTGTGATAGGAAGGAGTGGGTCCCCGGCCTGTCAACACAACACCACTGCTCTGGGCAAGCAACTCATCTGTCTATGCCCTGATGGCTCCCATGAATATATGGAGTCTCAACTTCTGGAAAAGAAAACCTTTTTTTCCACATGCCCCACTTCCAAGAACTAAATAAAAATAATACTTTTGTCTACTGATCTCTGACTATATTAGCACTGAATTATTCTGTTTTAGTAGTAATGTGTTCAAGATGGTTTTGATTTGTCCTCTAATCTCCAGTTCATCAGGGATTTTTTCCAAAGCAAAATTTTTAATTCTTTTATACTTTCTTTTTTCTTTTTATTCTTTTTTTCTTTTGAAAGAGAAAATTTATTTTTGTAGTGGTTTTTCAAAAGAAAACACAATTTTTAATTCTTTTTTCTTTTCTTTTACTTTCTTGTCTTTTTTTCTTTTTGTCTTTTTTTTTTTTCAGGGAAAAAATTCATTTTAGTGGTGATTTTTCAAAAGAAAACACTACACAAATTTCAATTCTTTTTTATTTTATTTTATTTTTTCTCTTTTTTTTTTTCTTTTTTTTTTTTCAGAGAAAAAAAATCATTTTAGTGGTGATTTTTCAAAAAAACACTACACAAATTTTAATTCTTTTTATTTTCTTTTTTCTATTTTTTTTTTGTTTTTATCTCTTCAGAGAAAAAATTCATATAGTGGCGATTTTTCAAAAGAAAACACTACCCAATTTTTAATTCTTTTATACTTTATTTTTTCTTTTTATTCTTTTTTCTTTTGAAAGAGAAAATTCATTTTTGTAGTGGTTTTTCAAAAGAAATCACTACACAATTTTCAATTCTTTTTATTTTATTTTTTTTCTCTTTTTTTTTTTTTTTCTCTTTTTTTTTTTTCAGAAAAAAATTCATTTTAGTGGTGATTTTTCAAAGGAAAACACTACACAATATATAATTCTTTTTTTACTTTATTTCTATTATTCTGTAAATAAATAAAAAACAAAAAAAAAACATTAAAAACCTTTTTTCCTGCATTTATTTTTCAGTGTGTTGCAAAAGATGTCTTCAAGAGAACAGAAGAAAATCACAGGAACTTTTTATTGGAACTGCCAAAGATTTTGAAAAATCAAAAAAGTCTATTTTTTTTTACATGGGATTGTTCGAAGGTCCCCAACCACAATTACTTTCATGTACGGTGACTTTTTCAGCTCTCTAGCAAGATCAAAATATTTGTATTTCCTTTTGATTTCTTTTATCTATAGTGAAATCTGCTAGATGACAAGTTATTTTCTTCTTGCTTATTAATACTATGTCTGGTCTTCTGGCCGGGATTAGGTGATCCATCTGTATCTCAAAGTCCCAGAGAATTGTATTAGTTATTTAACTGAAGAATATCACATGTAAAATAAGCAAATTGGTAATCAACTAGTAATTGAAACCAATTTTAAATAGTAAATAACAAAACCTAGATTTAATTTAACATCTGTTATGTTTCTTATAATTTATGGTAAAATTTCAGCTTATGGAGGGCAAAGACTTTAATACAGAAAGAATCAAATATCTACACAGCTGAGTAATTATATTATATATATATATATATATATATATATATATATATATATATGAAATTTAACATTTTTGAAAAAACAAATGATGTTTTTCAAAAATGTTAAATTTCATACTGTCGGATTAATTTCCATCTATTTTTCATATATATATATATATATAAGTTGTCAGGGTGGCCTAAAGTCGGTATCAGCCAGACAGTGAGGAGTCTATCCCCTTTTCACTAGTGCTAGACCAAGGTGATTGTTTTGACGTCTGAGGTGGAGCACCACACTTACTATCAGCTTCTTACTTTACCACACAAATCCCTGTGCTACTTATACACTGAGTGGGATGAGGGCCGGTATTGAACGTGGAACTTTGTGGTTCCTAGACCGACGCTCTACCAATTGGGCTATACCGCCTATATATATATATTCATATACATAAATACAATTTTTTCAGAATACAAGGTGTGTCAAAAAAAGTAACAAGTTCAAGGCTGTATCTACCAAGATAGAAATGAAGAATGAATTGAACGTAAATTTTTTTCAGAACACAAGGTGTGACAAAAAGTACAAAAAAATCTTTATACTTTTTTGACACACCTTGTATATATATATATATATATATATATATATATATATATATAGTCATCCACAGACACCGTGTTTTAACATATGTCTCTTCAGTGTGGCTAGACATCCGCAACCTACCTCCAGCCATAATGGAAACCTGATCAATTTGTCATCTATCATGCTTCATAATCACTCAGCCATCAGCACCTACGGACTGGGATTAGGATTTTAACTGATAAATACACACATCTGTATATACATAAAGGTCACTAAAGAGTGCTACATCTGTGTAGGAGAGTGTTGTTTATATATATATATATATATATATAATAAAGAAAAAAGCTTAAAAATTGGCTATTTTGTGGTTATGGTACCAGTTCCACTCACAGGTATCTGAATATACCCATGAGCTTTATCAGACCACTATCTTTATTGTAAATAAATATAGCATTTTCAATAAAGATAGTGGTCTGATGAAGCTCATGGGTATATTCAGACATCTATGAGTGGAAATGGGACCATAACCACAAAATAGCCAATTTTTAAGCTTTTTTCTTTAATAATTATATTGCACTGTTTATAAAAAGATAAACATCAAGCTCTCAAATCGGATCTGAACTCTCTAACATTTTACCATTGGAAGAAAGGACCAATTAGAATCATCCTAATACCAAATTACCTAGTAACCCACCTACATATATATATATATATATATATATATTATATATATATATAAGTAAAGTAAGTAAGTCATCGGGCAGCCTAAAGTCGGTATCAGCCAGTCAGCGAGGAGTCTATCCCCTTTCCAATAGCGCTAGACCAAGGAGATTGTTTTGGCGTCTGAGGTGGAGCGCCACACCTACCATCAGCTCCTTACTTTACCGCACAGATCCATGTGCTACTCATATGCTGAGTTGGCGAGGACCAGTATCGAACTAGGAACCTTGTGGTTTGTAGCCGAACGCTCTACCGACTGAGCTGACCTGGTCCTTGAATATATTTTATATCATTTTCACAGCTAATATTGAACAATATTTCGATTATAAAAAATCATCATCAGAGCATGTTTTTTAATCTGGACTCATCGAGTGAGAAGCAGAAAATAATTTAAATTCAAATCGGAAGGATTGTTGTTCCAAAAAGCGTGTACGCTACGCGCTCGCTTCAACCTATGTACATACGCCGACGTCAGGAATATGTTGTCGAACTGTATCTTCATTGTAACTGTTTTTGAAAGAAAAAGACATACTTCAAATTTAAATATATATATATATATATATATATATATATATATATATATATATATAATAAAGTAATCCACAGACACGTGTTTCGAGGTATCACCTCTCATCAGTGTCGTTATACCGTTTAATAGCTACCTCTGGCCGAAAAGGAAATTCCCTAGAGGCCTCAAACTTTATGTAAACAAAGCGAGGCTTAGCTGTATGCTGAATACAGTGAATTTTGCAATTAAATCCCTTCTAATTAAAGTGCTCAATCAAATTTGAGAGCATATAATAAAGTAATCCACAGACCCGTGTTTTGAGGTATCACCTCTCATCAGTATGGTTATACCATTTAACAGCTACCTCTGGCCGGGTTCGAGACCTGAATGAACTTTCGTTCGCCAATCCTCTTACCCGTACGGCCACAGGCAGCTGTCAAATATAGGAGACTATTTAATCGCTATTTCTAAGCGGAAATGAAATTCCCTAGAGCCTCAAACTTTATGTAAACAAAGCGAGGCTTAGCTGTACGCCGAATACGGTGAATTTTGCGATTAAATCCCTTCTAATTAAAGTGCTCAACCAAATTTGGGAGGTGTGTATATATACATATATATATATATATATATATATATGAGGGTATGTTAAAAAGTTCATAGGCAAGTTATTTCTTCTTGTTAATTAATACTATGTCTGGTCTTCTGGTTTGGCTGAGGTGACTCATTTGTAGCTCAAAATCTCAGAGAATATTATGTGTCTCATTTTCTAGGACAGATGAAAAGCTTCTTAAACTTTTCTTTTGATCTGAATCTGAGAAATCCTATTTCTTTTAATGTCATTCCATCGTCAAATCTTAGATATAAGATTGATTTTCAGTTTGTGAAACAAGAAATGATTGAACAGAATTAGATCTTGTGAGTGTGACACAAGGACAATCTTGTGTTTCACCAAAACAAAAGCCGATAAAAGATATTGATATTGCTAATAAGAAATATAGAGAATTGGCAGTGACTCATCTAGAAAAAGTCTATACAGCACTTTAAACATCTGGACATCATCTCTCTCTCTCTCTCTCTCTCTCTCTCTCTCTCTCTCTCTCTCTCTGTCTCCCCATATATATGTATATATACAGAGAGAGAGAAGAGAGAGAGACAGAAAGAGAGAGAGAGAGAGAAAGAAATGATGTCCAGATGTTTAAAATGGGTTTGATAGTGGCCCTTGCCACCTCAGCATATGCGTAGCACAGATTGGATCTGTGCTACACATATGCTGATGGTAGATATGGTGCTCCACCTCAGATGAAAATCTCCCTGGTCTAACACGAGTGAAAAGGGGATAGACTCCCTCACTGTCCAGCTGATAACAACAATGGGTCACTGCTGATGGTAGATATGGTGCTCCACCTCAGATGCAAATCTCCCTGGTCTAACGCAAGTGAAAAGGGGATAGACTCCCTCACTGTCCAGCTGATAACAACAATGGGTCACTGCTGATGGTAGATATGGTGCTCCACCTCAGATGCAAATCTCCCTGGTCTAATGCAAGTGAAAAGGGGATAGACTCCCTCACTGTCTAGCTGATAACAACAATGGGTCACTCCATTGAGTTTACTTTACACAGATCTATCTATCTATCAATATATATATACACACATAGATAGATAGATAGATAGATAGATGAACAAAGGAACATACTTAGATAGATAGATAGATATGAACAAACTGAGATAGATAGATAGATAGATTTGAACAGACTGAGATAGATAGATAGATATGAACAAACTGAGATAGATAGATAGATAGATAGATATGAATAGACTGAGATAGATAGATAGATAGATATGAACAGACTGAGATAGATAGATAGATAGATATGAACAAACTGAGATAGATATATAGATAGATAGATATGAACAGACTGAGATAGATAGATAGATAGATAGATATGAACAAACTGAGATAGATAGATAGATATGAACAGACTGAGATAGAGAGATAGATAGATCTGTGTACAATGATGGGCTGAAAAGTTAATAGATTGAAAAGTTCATAAGATTATGCCATATCTAAGGTTGGTGAATTTTGACTGCACTGCAACACCGGAGAAGAAGTGAGAATAAAAATAAATTTGGTTACATGCCAAGTAAGTATTTTGGTCAGCCTATGAACTTTTTAGCTTGCTCTCATATATATATATGTTACCCAGCTGTGCTCACATTTGATACTTTCTTATCATACCTTGTATTAAAATCTTTGCCCTCTATGAGCCGAAATGTTTCAATAAATTATAAGAAACATGACAGATGTTAAATTAAATCTAGGTTTTGTTATTTACGATTTAAAATTGGTTTCAAACTAGTGAAATAGATCACTAATTAGGACTGAGCCTGTTCTAGTAGTGAGCACCCCAAGTGGAATTTAACATGTTTGAATTCAGAGTTTTCCTTCTCCTTGAATGGTTGCCTAAAGAGTACTTGTTGATTAGCAATTTGCTTATTTTGCATGGGATTTTCTTTGCTGAACCAACTAATACAATTCTCTGGGACTTTGAGATACAGATGGATCACCTAATCCTGGCCAGATGACCAGACATAGTATTAATCAACAAGAGAAAAATAACTTGTCAGTACTTGTCAGCACTTGTCAGCACCTTTTTGCTGATGGATGCTAGAGTAAAAATGAAAAGACAAACAAATACTTGGACCTTGCCAGAGGGCTAAAAAAAACTGTGGAATATGAGGGTGAAGATACCAATTGTAGTTGGTGCCCTTGGAACCATCACCATGGGTTTGAAAAGGAGACTGAAGGAATTTGAAATCAGAAGAAAAATCAAGACTATCCAGACAACAGCATATATATATATATATATATATATATATATATATATATATATATTCATTCCCATAAATTTGCTATGAGCTCTCTATAAGGGGTGATTTAAATTAACTCTCACTACTAAGCATATAAGCAATGATCGTTTGCCTGCAAACTTGATCTCTCTGTGACTGTAAAATATATAAACAAACCTATGTATTTAATAGTTTAAACACCAGCCTCGCTACAGCAGCTTTCAGTGGCCAAGGGGATAAGATATCAGGCTGGCAAACAATCAGTCGGAATTTGACCCTAGCCAAGGATAGTTGTTGTGTCTAGCCACACTGAAGAGGCATGAAACGCCGAAACACATGTCTGTGGATGACTTATTAATATATATATATATATATATGGAAGCACGTCTGATGATTGCAGAAAATAATATATAATATTTGATTGTATATATATATATTGTATTGTAATATGTATATATATATATATATGAGGTAAAATAAGGAATGAAAGAACAAAACTCAGACAAAAATGTGTAGTATATTTCGCTGGAATATTGAATTCAGCTTCTTCTGCTTTTATTGAATCATTAGGATCCTACAAGTGTTTCACAGAAGGGAGAAGTAGGTAGGTGGGTAAGTTTTGTGGTGAGAGAAAGATTTGATTAGTTATAGGGGACATCTTTGGGGAAGATAAGGGGGAGACAGATGGGAAGGGAGTAGAGGGATGTAGGTAGAAACAATAAATGGTGAGGACTACCTGATAGGGGAGAGGAATAGCCATATATATATATATATATATATTGTAATAGTATATGGTTGTCACTTAGTGAGCTAGTGGTGAACCAAGATTTTGTTGTATTATAAGAGAAGTGCTTAATATCAGTGATAGAGCTGTTATATACATAGGAATATATATATATATATATATATATATATATATAATAAAGATAAATCTAATGAGTCAGACGAACCTACTATTAGTTTCGCTTAATGCTCTTCAGGGCTAAGATTATTTGCTCTACTTAGGTATTGAGCACTTTTTACTTATTAGCTTCTCCTAGCGTTTATATGAATATATATAAATCTTATATACATATATATACATATAAATTTTTTTTTCTTTTGGCCAAATACTGTACCAATAGATTATTTTTTGTTGGTACGACTATCTTGGTCTTTTATTTTTTTCAAAAATTTTTTTCTCCCCGGTTGATGTTTGGTAGTATATTTTTACAAACAAACTATTTGCTGGGTTTTTACTCACCGCAAGGATTTACCAACACGCTTGGTATATTAAATTATATATATATATATATATATATATATATATATATATATATTCCTATGTATATAACAGCTCTACCACTGATATTAAGCACTTCTCTTATGATAAAAAATAATAATAAAAAATAAGTGAATCCAATACTCCATAACATCGAGTTCATTCATTTATTTTTAGATGCTTCGTAATAACGCCCAACTTTTAAATATATATATATATATATATATATATATATATAGATAGATAGATAGATAGATAGATTGATTGATTGATAGATTGGCTCATTATTGTTCTGATTTTCTTCAATTGATCTTGATGGCCATAAAATCTATTACCTGAAAAATATGATCAAAGCAACTCATAACCAAAAAACATTAATGAAAATGAACTTTATATAATTTTTACCAAATATTTTTTTTTTAACAACAACAAATCTTATTATAATGGAGATTGTGGGTTTGTCTGTCTGTTACCAAAACTATATTACTATACAAGTCACAATTCCTTTAGTTATTTACATCATATTCTCCATGATTTTATTTTTATTTAAACCTCAATTATTAATAAAATTGTTTTACATTACTTACACTGTTGACCATATCTACATACTAATCACATGCAATTGTTTTTATATATACAACAAAATAGAGGTTTACAGTATGAACGGGAAGGCTAATTTGCATATTGATCTTAAAAAATTGATTTTAATAAATATATGCTTAGTATTATTGATTTCTAATTGTTTGGTTTTATCTTATTGAATATGAGCAAAAATCTCTTCAATAAATCTTAAAAGAAATCTCTTAACAAGAAGAAATAACTGTAATATTATTCTTTATTTCCCATTTTAACTAGACAGTTTAATTGGAAAAAATTACCAATGAAAGACGGGAGTAACTGAAAATGAGGGAAGAGTTAGTTTCAAAGTTGTTCTATTTTTCAATAATACCCCCTCTGTTCAAAATCTTTTTATCTACATTCTTATTCAGTTTCATTAGCATTTCTCATTTAATATCATATTTTATTATAAAATTTAACTAAAATACTTGCACCCGGAGGGTGCATATATTTGCTAGTAATAATAAAGATGATGATACTGATGATAATTATGACATTGCCCTGGAATTTGTAACTTTTACTCAACACCTAAAAATATCAATTTTCATATTTTGTGTCTTTGGGTCTTTAGAGTAATTATGCCACATGCAACACAATACTGCGGGGTAAGAAATTTGAGAACATTGGCTTCTGCTGATAACACAGAAAAACAAAACAAAATAGTCATATTACATAACAGTTTGTGGCAATAGTAGATATGTTGTATACCCTTTACTTCTTTACTTACTTCTATTCTTCTTCTGACGTCTTTGATATGTTAAGTTCTTCTAGGTGTCTTCTAGCGTCTCTTCTAATGTCTGGACTTCTCTTGGGGACTTCGTGTCTGGTCTTCCATTGGGGATTTCTCTTTATCAGAAGCCCAGTGTCATTGGTAGTTTTTAGATAATAACACAAGACTTCGATTTACTTAGATTATATTTTATTCGAAATCCCCACCAGACTACCTGCGCAGATCGAGTCGGTCGTGTGCATAACACGACTTACCACAGTCGTGGTCTTGGCCGATCTGACTAAAATCTATTTCTAATCTAAACCGGAAGAGGGTCTCCTCCACCGATTCTCACGGTATCCACCGGAAAGGATCAAGATGAGGTCAAGCCTTGTCACTCATCATTCAAGGCCGTGGGCTGCAACTTATAACAGCCATTTTGATTTCTACACTACTGTACATAAATATTAAGAATCTAATAATTATGTAACAGATACAGGCCTGGCGAGCTGGGTGCTAGCTTTAGAAGTGAAAACTTCTTTTATGGTTAACTTTTTTAAAACTCTTTGCCTACTTGCCTACTTTAGGCCACTCCTAGTGGCTCACCCATCACTGCGATCCTACAATGAGCCCCTGACAGTGGCTCTCACACATATCACTTGTTTACACTGGTTAGTTCATTATAATTGAGTAGAAGAACATAACAGTTTGTGACAATAGTACATACAGGCCTGGCGAGCTGAGTGCTAGCTTTAGAAGTGAAAACTTAATTAATGGTTAACTTTTTTTTAACTCTTTGCTTACTTTAAACCACTCATATAGGCTCATCCGTCACTGCGATCCTACCATGAGCCCCTGATAGCGGTTCTCGCACATATTACTTGTTTACACTGGTTAGTTCATTATAACTAACTATAATTGAGTAGAAGAACTCAGATTACAATAATAATAGGACTTTATTTGAAAAAGAAAATTTGGTACAGCCGTGGGGACAATTTGGTAGGCAAAGAGTTAAAGGTCACCAAAAACAATGGCATGATTTGACAATCATCCATCCGTTATTTTTCTATGGAATCTATATTACAGTTCTGTACATGACCCTAAATTGCATCTGGTGGTGAGGCTCCAGTTCTGGAACTATGAGAAGTATGGAGTCATTCTTTCATTCCTAGATCCACTCTGGCCTGGAGTAAGCTATATGTAATTTTTGAGGAAGCGCGTGGTGTAATGGTTAAAGTCATGGGAAATGGACTCGTCGCACCGAGTTCAAATCCTGGACGTCGTAATTGAATTTCACTTAGCGCCAATACCCTTGGGAAAGGTATGAATCCTACTCTCCCTCCAGCTATGGATAAATAGCAGGGCAGACTGTGCTCTTTAACCATGGCTAGGTAACCAGTCTAAGAGAAGGAAAACTCTGAATTCAAACCTGTTAAACTCCGCTTAAGAAATTGACCTTGTGTCGTATCTTGCTCGTGCGGAGGAGTTGGTAAATATATATATGTCATTTTTGATTGGTTGGTTGGTTGGATTTTATGGCATGTCAACCCTTATGTTATTTTATGCCAAGGATGTTTTGTTTTATTCATACTTGATGGTATTCAAATGTTTTTTTTTTCAAACTCAATTTTTTTAAACACATTGTTTAACTCATTTATTTTTCATTCAACCCATAGATGGTACCCTAACAGGTATTACCATTCTCCTGTAGACACCTACACATGGACACACCCCAAAAAGGCCTTCATCATTCAGTTCTGTACAGATACTAGATCCTGTGCAGATGACCTGCCAGGAGCGATGACCAATAGGGATGGGTGGCAAGAGAATGATGGGAATTCCATGCTGTCAGCACAACCGGATGATGATGATGATGATGATGATGATGATGATGATTTTTTTTCTAACAATCTGTTTTTCTTTTTTCTTTCCTTCTTCTTTTTTTTCTAAGTTATTTTTAAATCAAAATATGTAATTTAGCAAAAACATCATGAGGATAAAAATTGACACATGTGTCAAGTTATGGAGTGGGTTACTCACAAACTTGTTTGAAATGGAACAAATGTAATTGTTTTGATGACAATATTTTATGCAAAATCAGAAATCAGACAGACAGACAGATATTGCAGCTACATATATAAAGAGATTTGTACTTTATAAGTTCAAGTATAGTCTGAAAAATTTCTGGCTTATTTATCTTTCCACTGATATGAACACATGGAGGTAATAAAATAGACAAGCACACAGGTATATATATATATATATATATATATATATATATATATATATATATATTCACATGGTGTGTCAAAAATGTATCGAGATTTTTTGTACTTTTTGGCACACCTTGTATTCTGAAAAAAATATTGTTCCATTAATTATTCCTTTCTATCTTGGTAAATATAGCTTTACTCTTGACACTTTTATGACACACCTTGTATGTATATATATATATATATATATATATATCCATGCTTCATTATACCAAAAAAACAACGTTCACAAGAACAAAGTTTGTACACAATCAACATCTAATGGTAAAGTTCCAATTTAAAGCTCTGGGGAGTGTGGATTACCCCTTCATTGTCATTACTCCCAGGTCCACTCTGACCCGAGGTGGGAGTACTTGTTAGGGTCCCATCTATGGGTTAAATAGAAAAAAATGAGATTAGAAAAATGTGTTCAATAAAATAAATTGAGTTAAAAAAAATAATTTGAATACCCATCAAGAATGAATAAAACAAAATGGCTTTGGCATAAAATAACCCAACAAGAGCTGATATGCCATAAAATCCAACCAACCAAATAACCACCATGATTCTATCCTTAAGCATCACCAGTTGCCACTAACAGCCATCAGATAGCACCATTGGGCATAGGAGTCTTACCCCACTGCAGAGGTGCAGTTGTCATTTTCTACAGTCCCAGCTGTCCAAGCAGTGTGGAAAATGAAGCCTTGCTTGAAATGGTTTAACAACAGCCTATAAGATGTAAAGTTCTTATATTAAAGTTGAAAGGTTTAAAGTCACATGATATTAGACAAAGGGGGAAACAGTGAATATGAAACACCATATACAAGGTAACAAGTTTAAATTTACATTAAACAATTAGAGATGAATATCTGATGTGGTTAAGATTTCTCATAGAAACTCCACGTGGGGTTCTTCTGTGGTCCCTTGAGGCTGTGTGTCAAGAAGAGCTGTCGCTATGTTCATTCTTCCTAGATGCTAACAGGAGTGAGCTCTTGCCAAGTTTGCCTTAGGGGTCTTAGCTTCTCTTTGTTCCAGTTTCACCTTCTTTTGGGTTCACATTGTTAGGGAGGATAATCCATATTTTCCCTATACTCTCACTTCAGAAAAAAGATTAAACCATGTGTGTACATAAAATATTCCAACAAAGTTATAAAATAATAACAGACTTTATTCCATGAGCACACAGAAAATACATTCAGGACAAATATATAAACATGCATAAAGAAAGTAGGTGTAGGACTTGCATCGTAAGGAATGTCACTTACTGATAGCTGGTTGGGGGCAAAGCCCCCGCCCACTTAAGGAGTATTTGTCTCATACCCCACTTGTATGAACTGGGCATAAGGCCTCGTTTTAATGTGGGCCCACCCACAAGCCGAAGCTCATGGGTGGGAAAGAACAAAAATTGCGTCGATCCCCTTGGCATTCCCCCTCAAGGGGGGTGCCTCAGGCGCCGGGAAATAAACCCAGCCCTGCCCATAAAGGGCAGGTAATGCCTGGAGGGATGGCCCTCTGGGATCAACACTAATAATTGTACTTTAACACGGTCCAGTGGCCGAAGCACACTGGACCCCCCGAGGGGAATAGGCAATACTCAAATAGTAACTGGAACAGATACTACACCTTGATCCCCACCGATATTTAAGGGTTAGAGGCTCAAACGCCTAAGCCATGTGAAGTGGTTGCTGGTTCCAGAGGAAAGAGAATTCAGAATTCCCGGGCTGCTGTCTAAATACCTTTGCCACCTATCGGCGAACAACTGTACCAAGGGAAGATAACCCTATTGGACTCATGTCACCCTCAGAATTACCA
>CM042148.1:69010757-69200757 GCA_023376005.1 Doryteuthis pealeii
AATGAACTGCCTGCATCCATTGTAGGCTGCCGAAACACTGCATCTTTCAAAGTCTCCATGCTTCCTGTATTCTGCCAACGCACACGCACACACATACATGTATATTATTACTGTACGCTATTCATATTCCTGACACTAATACATTATTCTATGTACTAGACATGAGACTTTGATGAGTTGTGGTGCATCTGAGCATTGTACACAATAAATTTCATTATTATCATGATTATATAAAATCAATTTTTAAAGATTCAATCTAAAAATAATGAAAGTGTTTACCTGAAGCAGTATCCCATATTTTACATGTTTTGTTCATAGATCCCGAGAGAGAACAGTCCCAGTTGAATTGTGTACTACTTACTTCAGCATTATGACCAGTCAATTTATGAATACGTGTGAAGAGAGAATGAAAATATGTTTATGAATTATAATCTCATATGATATGCTTTTCTGTTTGTGTAGAACGACAATGAGATTGTTATGATGATAAAAAGATTTTCGTAATCTGAACATTAGCTACATAAATGAGAGTAACTTCCCCATGTTTATTTTCCTTTGAGGAAGCCATATGTTTTGGTTGGCCATTTTCATTTCACTGTAAATCTACACTGAAAATACGAATTTGTTCAAATCAATACAACTGCATGTTTTAACATAAAAATATCATAAAATGTGTTCTTATTTGTGCTTGCGCATTATTTGAAATGAACTCAATTGTTATTAAGAACACATCTTATGATATTTTTGTATTAAAACATGCAGTTGTATTGATTTGAACAAATTCGTATTTTCAGTGTAGATTTACGGTGAAATGAAAATGGCCGACCAAAACATATGGCTTCTTCAAAGTGAAACAAACAAGGGGAGATTACTCTCATTTATGTAGCTAATGTTCATATTACCCTTTTATGTTTGTGTAGAATGACAATGAGATCGTTATCATAGTAAGGGACTAAATGGAGTAGTCTCCCTTGTCACAGGGTTTGGCTAATCTTCCATGTCAGGAGTCCCTTTTTGATCACATGACACGGGAACCCAAAAAAGATCTCCCTCTTGGCCGAAGCTGACTGGATGAGCTGGTCACCTCTCTCCAGCACACACATGGTGCATACCAAACAGTACAGACCCCACAGGCAGTAAGTGGTTTCCACCTATTGTCTCTCTTACACTTCTACATATGTTTGGACACTTGTGATGTTGTATAACCCGGTGGAACCTGAGGATTGTACACAATAAATTTCATTATTATTATCATAAGACATGCAATAATGTTTCAATAAATGCACTGAAGCCAATAACTATGTTACTTAGATGCAAAGATGATTGTAATTGATGTTACATTATCTGAATCATTTTATGAACAAATGTTCATCATGTTAATTGTTCATTGAAGTATGAAATTTTGTCATGGAACATTGCATTGCACTTTAATCTTTCTTTCTTCTTCATTCTATTTTTGTTTTTCATTCTTTGTCTATTTTTCTGGCTTTTTTTCATTCTTACTGTCTTTTTTCTTTATTCTTTCTTTTTTCTTCTTTCTTTCTGTCTTTTTCATTCTTTCTGTCTTTTTTCTTTATTCTTTCTTTTTTCTTCTTCTTCTGTCCTTTTTCATTCTTTCTGTCTTTTTTCTTTATTCTTTCTTTTTCTTTCTTTCTGTCCTTTTTCATTCTTTCTGTCTTTTTCCTTTATTCTTTCTTTTTTCTTCTTTCTTTCTGTCTTTTTTCTTTATTCTTTCTGTCTTTTTTCTTTATTCTTTCTTCTTTCTTTCTGTCCTTTTTCATTCTTTCTGTCTTTTTTTCTTTCTTTTTTTTTTCTTTTTTTTCTTTCTTTTTCTTTCATTCTTTCTTTTTTTTCTTTCTTTCTGTCTTTTTTCATTTTTCTGTTTTTTCATTCTTTCTTTTTTTTCTTTCTGTCCTTTTTCATTCTTTCTGTCTTTTTTCTTTCTTTTTCTTCTTTCTTTCTTTCTTTTTTCATTCTTTCTTCTTTTCTTCTTTCTTCTTTTTCTTTCTTTTTCCTTCATTCTTTCTTTCTTTCATGGTTTATTTCTTTATTCCGCACTTTCTTTTTCTCTTTTCTTTCTTCTTTTCTTTTGTTCTTTTTCTCTTTCTTTCTTTCCTACTTTTATTTTACTATTTTTTTCTTTACTTACTTCTTAGTTTGTTTTTTTTCCTTCCTCACTTTCTTTCATTTCTCCTTTACATTTGTTTGTATCTTTCTATTTTTCTCAATATATTTATTTATTTTACTCATTCTTTCTTTTTTTTCTTCTTTCTCCCTTTATTACTTTATTCATCTATCTTTAATTTTTTTATTTCCTTCCATCCGTCATTCCTTCCATCATTTTGTTTTCTTATTTTCCATTTTCTTCTTTTTTCTTCCTTCTCTTTTCCATCTACTTTTATTTCTTCATTTTCTTTTTCTTATTTTTGTATTTTTTCTATTCTCTTCCTTTCTTTTTTCCTTTACTTCTTTTTTTTTTTTTTTTGTATTTTTCTGTTCTCTTCTTTTCTTCTTCTTCTTCCTCTTCTTCTTCTTCTTCTTCTTCTTCTTCTTCTTCTTCTTATTATATTATTATTATTATTATTATTATTATTATTATTATTATTCTAGTATTTTTCTGTTCTGTTCTTCTTCTTCTCCTTCTTCTTCTTCTTCTTCTTATTATTATTATTATTCTAGTATTTTTCTGTTCTGTTCTTCTTCTTCTTCTTCTTTCTTCTTCTTCTTCTTCTTCTTCTTCTTCTTCTTCTTTTTCTTCTTTTTCTTCTTCCTTCACAATGTTCTGAATAGGCTTCTGCCTCCTTTTCAGTTGCTAATCATCCTCTTACTCCTCCTCCATTTCTTCTTCTTCTTCTTCTTCTTCTTCTTCTTCTTCTTCTTCTTCTTCTTTCCAACGTTGTGTCTTTCCTTCCTTCCTTTCTTCCTTCTGATCATTATTCCTTCCCACCACATGTCCCTGGCACAGTGTCCCTTACAGATTCAATCGGCCTGTGCACTGAAGTGAAGGCCATTCTTGCACCTGCAGATTTTACTACAAACACAAGAGATCAGATTATGACAGGATTCTGATGCTTGTGCAAGTGTCGTCCAGTGGAACTCGGATATTCCTTCTGTCTTCACTGACCCTCCTCCACCTACTTAGTGATGGCAGCACAAAGCCTGATCCCAGGGTCTTTCATCCAGATGTGTTCACTTTTATAGAGTGCTTCTTTAATCAATCAGAACAGCACAGGCAATTTCCTCGGAAAGAACATCCTTTTTGCACAATCCACTTTTTTGTTTAGTTTTTGTTTTGGGGATTTGTTTTTTTCTCCCATCCACTCCCATGCTATCATTAGAATCATACTTTTTGTTTATTTTCAATTGTAAATAAGAATTTTTTCTTCCATATGATATATTTAGGTTTGGTTTGGTTTGTTTTGTTTTACGGCATATCAACCTCAGTGGGTCATTTAATGCCAATAAAGTTTTGAAATAAATCAATTCTTAATGGATAATACAATTTTTTTATAAATACATTTTTCTATTTAACCCATAGATGGGACCCTAACAGGTACTACCACCTGAGTGGACCAGGGAGCAATGATGAAGGGGTGCTCCACATTCCTCAAACCTCCAAAACTGGAACCTCACCATCAGATAGAGTTTAGCGTCATTCCCAGGACATGTAGACCCGCAGCCACCACCTTCTAGCACCCATATGATAAAAAGGGGTTGGGGCTTGCCATAAGGGCAATAGGGTTGGGAAAATCAAATAGGTGCTAGGGCTTGATGTGACCAGCCGATTGATCGGAGGGGGGCCTCTCCGACCGCCCGTCTAGCCCAAGATAGGGCCAAAGTGGAGTATTGCATGTCATGAACTGCTCATCCACCTGGGCTCTATCCTTAAGCATCACAGGTCGCGATCAACAGGTGGCCCCATTGGGGGAGTCTTACCCCTCTGCAGAGGTGCAGTCGGTGCATTCTAATGCCCCAGCCAACAGGCCGGATATATTTAGGGTTTTAAGTAAATTAACAATCATAGAGTATACTATTATATGGTTTTAAGTAATTATTCCTATTTAATAAGGGTCCTGTGTATGATGCTAAACTACATTTGGTGGTAAGGTTCCAATTCTGCAGCTCTTGAGAGTGTGGAGTACTCCTTCATTGTCATTACTCCTAGATCCACTCTGATCCAGAGTGGTATTACCTTTTAGGGTCCCGTTTAGGGGTTAAATAAATCAAAATGAGTTTTAAAAAATGTGTTTTAAAAAATTAAGTTTGAAAAACAAAATTGAATACCCAGCATAAAATAACCCAAGCTGTAAAATCCAACCAACCAACCTATTTAGTAAAAATAATAATTTTCTTGAACAATTATATGGTTTCAAATATTCCTATCTAAAATTAATAATTATGAAATAGATCTATTTCACCCATAGATGGCAATGAAGGTGTGACTTTATACACTCCATATCTTCAGAAATGGAGTCTCACCACCAGATGCAGTTTAAAGTCATACTCAGGAAACACATAATTTTAAGTACATATCTCATTTGGTTTGGTTTCTTATCAACGTTTATAATGTCAGCAAAGAGTCTGATCCCAATGTCTTCCATTAGTTGAGCTCACTCTCTCTCTCTCTTAATATTTCTTACTTTCTTTTCTATTCTTCTTTTGCTTTTTGAACTGTCTCACTTTCTTTCTGAGCATCTCTCTTTCTCTCTATATATTTATATATCTATGTTGTACATATTTACCAGCCCCCCTCCCACACACACACATGAGCAGAATGCAACACAAGGTCAATTTCCTAAGCGGAGTTTAACAGGTTTGAATTCAGAGTTTTCCTTCTCCTAGACTGGTTGCCTAACCAAGGTTAAAGAGCCCAGTCAAGCCTACTAGTTACCCTTATCTGGAAGGAGAATAGGTAGATTTATACGTTATCCCAAGGGTATTGGCACTATGTGATATGCAAACAGCCTCATCCAGGATTTAAACTTGGGTCACTGAGTCCATTTCCTATAATGATAACCATTACATCCTGTGTATCTTATAGGACAATTAAGTCATTAAATTTGCATAAACATCAATATCTCAGTTTTTATTAATTTATAATTCCACATCAAAACATAATTAAGTCTGTGTTAATCACAGGGGGAGGGTAGATTTATGGTCAGTTTAAGTAATTTAAAACTCTGTCCATAGATTGTTGTGTCAGCTGGGGCTGTAGAATATGCAAACTGCACCTCTGCAGAAGGGTAAAAAAATGGGTCAATGACATGCAACACTCCACTGTGGTCCTTACTTAAATTAGACAGGCAGTCAGAGGGGCCTCCTCTGATTAATCTTGTCACGTCAAGCCCTAGCACCTATGGCAATCCCCAACCCTTTTATATTATATATGCACTAGAAGAAGGGTCCTGGGTAGGATGTTAAACTTTATCTGATAGTGAAGTTCCAGTTCTGCAGCTCTGGGGAATGTGGAGTTCCCCTTTCATCACCATTACTCCCAGGTCCACTCCGACCCAGAGTAATAGAATCTGTTAGGGTCCCATCTATGGGTTAAATAGAAAAAATTAGTTAAAAAATGTGTTTAAAAAATTGAGTTTAAAAATCCCATCAAGAATGAGTAAAACAAAATAACATCCGCGCGGCGAATAATTTATGGGCTAGACTGATAAAATCTTGATCAAGGAAAAAGAAGCCCTTAGAAAAAGAAGAAGCAGTTAGAAGACTAGACGACAAGATGACAGCCAGACAAGAAGTTGGCAGAATCAGTAAAGAAGAAATGAAGCAACAAGTAAGTCTCAACTCTGTCTCTGTCTCTCTCTCTCTCTCTATCATCCGAGTTTCCTCTCTCGATTATATACCCGATGTTGGTTATATACGGTTATACAACATAAGGGCCAGTTTAGCTCAGTCGGTAGAGCGTTCGGCTAGGAATCACAAGGTTCCTGGTTCGATACCGGTCCTCGCCAACTCAGCGTATGAGTAGCACAGGGATCTGTGCGGTAAAGTGAGGAGCTGATGGTAGGTGTGGCGCTCCACCTCAAACGCTAAAATAATCTCCTTGGTCTAGCGCTATTGAAAAGGGGATAGACTCCCTTGCTGTCTGGCTGATACTGACATTAGGCCGCCCAGACGACTTTACTTTACTTTTTATACAACATAAAATCCAACCAACCAGCCAACCAATTAAAAAAAAATCTCAAAAGAAACAAATGAAACATTGTATAATTTTTGCCCACCACCTGTCTAGAATAAGTAATGGCCAAAATGGAGTATTGCGAGTCATAGACTGCTCAACTACCAGGATCCCGTCCTTAAGCATCCCAGGTCACCACCCACGGCCAACAGGTGGCCTCATTGGAGAAGAGGTCTTATGCAGTCGGCTTAATCTATGCCTCCATCCAACAGGGCGGGCAAATCTTTTGTATTAGATAAGAATATTTAATATCATATAATCATATGTAAAAAAACAAAACAAAAACAAAAGAAAACTCTTAAGAAACTAAAGAAAAAAATGTAAACATAAACATACAATGTACTTAATGACCTTTAGACCTAAAATATCCATAGATGAGTTAAGTTGTTGAAAATCAATCAATCAATATAAAACTAAGTGTATCTTAAATTTTGATTATAGGAAACATTTATATCATGTTATTATTTCATGTTATAATCAACAGAGAGCAGATGGGCCATAAAAGAATTGCTTAAGGTCAAGATAACATTCTTTGAAATAAATTAGGTCAGATGATTCACTAACATAATATTTAGTAACAGTTTAGTAGTAACAGAGTCAGTGTATTACAAACTAACTACATTTTAGTATTATTAACCAACTTATTTTGAAAGTGTTATTAACTAAACTTAGTTTAGTTTAACATAAGACTAGAATATAGAGCACCCAGTGAGAAATGAACACTAATAATATGTTGCATAGGTCTAGTCGGTTCATAGTAGTAGTCGTTAGTAGTAGTAGCCATCGTTAATTCAGAAACAACATATGCAGTCATATAGTCACAAAGGGGTTGTTTATTTCTTTCTAGGCTCATGGGTTCTTTTTCAGAAAGAAGGAGAATGAGAGAGTAAAGTCGAGCTGTTCTATTTTAAATCACATTTATGCGCGCTGTTTGTTGCTACCCTAGATATGTTGCGACTGAGCTCCAAGAAATGCATCCGACCTGCTTTGGGTCCGGTGAAAAAAAAGGCTGAATTTTCTTTACTTCCATTTGTGGTCACGGGGTGGGGGAAGGACACATTCACTTCCACTCCTTCAGTTTTTATTTTTAACTCTAGTTCCGGGGTCCTTGGTCGGTCAATGGCTGGTCCCCTGTTGAGTGTTTACCGTTCCAAACTTTAACCTCACTTTGTTCTTATTTCTTTTTCTTCTCTTTCTCCAGAAATCCGATTACCGTTTTCTTTTCAATTCCAAAATTCCCCAGTGGCCATAATAATTACACTACAAATAGTCAATTTAGTAACAGTTTAGTAGTAAAAGAAACTGTATATTACAAACTAAACACATTTTAGTATCATTAACCAACTTGTTTTGGAAGTGTTATTTACTAAACTTAGTTTAGTTTAATGTTGCATAGTCATATAGTCACAAAGTTTAGAAGTGTGGGGCACCCAGTGAGAATTGAACCTACTAACAATTGTCACTTTAGTAACAAGGTCTGCGTATTACAAACTAACCACATGGAAACTCGGATATAACAGAGTTCAGGTGTTACAAACAAGATGGATATATCTCCACACTAGATGGTCAGCTCCTGAAATTAGTAAACTAGTTCACATACCTAGGGAGTAATATCTCATCTACAGAAAGTGATATTAATATACAAATAAAAAGGCATGGACAGATTATTGATCATATGGAAATCTGATCTCTCTGATAAGATAAAGCAAAAATTCTTCCAGACTGTAGCCATGTTGGTACTACAGTATGGCTACACCACCTGGACTCAAACAAACCTGGAGAAAAAGTAAGATGAAAACTGTACAAGAATACTATGTGCTGTCTTGAACAAATCCTAGAACAATATATGTAGGACACTTTCCGGAGAAGCAAGGATGAACTCATAAGTGATGTTCTCCTATGGGCACCTAAACATGGATACGCAAGTGTAGGCCAATCAGTAAAAACCTGCATTAATCAGCTCTGTGCTGATTCTGGATGATGTGTGGAAGACCTGCTTGGGGCGATGACCAATAGGGACAGTTGACAAGAGAAAGTCATGGGTATCCATGCTGTCAGCAAAACCTGATGATGATGATGATGATGATGATGAATATTACCAAATTGTTTTTATTTACTAGGCTCAGCTTAGATTAGCACAAGGCAAGAAGTATGGGGCACCCGGTGAGAATCAAACTCACTAACAATTATTTTTCTGAATTTTTGAGATGAGGTTCAATTCTGACCAGGGGCATCAGTAACATAGAATAATAATTAACACAGCTTAACACCTGTACCCCAGCTATGGTTAGCGGAGTGAGAACAGGATACCCTGTGGACTGAATAAAGGGTTAGGATCAAAGTTCCATGATGGCTCCCAATTATAACAAGAAGGTTCCCAATTACGACAAGAATGTTCCTGAGTCCGAGAAGGTTCCTGAGTTCAAGAAGGTTCCCAAGTTCGACAAGAAATACCTAAAGAATGGTGGAGGGCACATTGGCCAAAACATTGTACAAATAAAAATGAAGATGAAAACAATAGTCTGAATAATCCAAATAATACTCACTAACAATTGTCTGTGAGCTTAGATTGCAGTTGAATAATAGTTCCCCTAAATAGTTTAATAGAAATATTTGGCCATTTTCATTTCACCGTAAATCTACACTGAAAATACAAATTTGTTCAAATCAATACAACTGCATGTTTTAACACAAAAATATCATAAAATGTGTTCATAATTGTGCTTGTGCATTATTTGAAATGAACTTAATTGTTATTAAGAAGACATTTTATGATATTTTCATGTTAAAACGTGCAGTTCTATTGATTTGAACAAATTCGTATTTTAAGTGTAGATTTTCTGTGAAATGAAAATGGCCAACCAAAACATAAGGCTTCCTCAAAGTGAAACAAACAAGGGAGATTACTCTCATTTATGTAGCTAATGTTCAGATTATCAAATAATCTAGGGGTTGACATGCCATAAAATCCAACTAACATGATGTAAGGGCCATAGTGGAATGTTGCATGTCATGGACTGCTCAGCAATCTGAATTCCATCCTTAAGCATCACTGGTCACCACATATGGCTAACAAGTGGCCCCATTGTGTGCGTGTGTGTTGGGGGGGGTTTACTTCTCTGTATTCTAAAGCCTCAGCCAACAGGGCAGCATGAAATTTTGGCCATTCCCATAAACTATAATTATTTTGGCATTAATTCTTCTTGAAATTAAGTTTTGTTAAAGACCAACACTTGTTTTTATTAATTTTCTGGTAATAAAAAACTATTTGCTCGTTAATTCCTACCATAAAATAAACTGAACCCCCATTTTATGTCCGTGTTTTTGTATTAAGTGCTTTATTTTTCTTGCACCCGTTATGCTACAATACAAAATATATTTCTTTATTTATTTTAATATTCATTTCAATGTGCATATTCTAAAAGTTTTTATTTTGTGAGAATGTTTAGTTTTAAAGTGGGGGTTGGTTTTTACACTTCAACTTTTTACTCGTAAATTCCTACCATAAAATGCCCAAGCCTAATTTTATGGCAGGAATTTATGAGTAAAAAGTTGAATATTACTTTTTGTTGTTGTTATTTCTTTTCCTTTTGGCTTTGGTACTCTAAAATAAAAACGTCAGATTTTAATCATTGTCTACGAAAAAACAAAATTACGGTCATAAAAGGAGGATCCAATTTATGCCTAAATTGTAAAACGAGCCCCCACTTTAAAACTAAACATTCTCACAAAATAAAAAACTTTTAGAATATGCACATTGAAATGAATATTAAAATAAATAAATAAAATATATTTAGTATTTACAATACTGAATATATTTAGTGCAATATAAATTTACAATACTAAATATATTTAATAACGGGTGCAAGAAAAATAAAACATTTAATACAAAAACACGGACATAAAATGGGGGTTCAATTTATTTTATGGTAGGAATTTACGAGCAAATAGTCCTTTATTACCAATTTTCTTATGTCTTTGAGCAAAAGAACAAACATTTGGTGCAAGCATTTATAGAAACTATCAGGACCTGTTATGCTTAAGGATGGAATCTTGGTGGTTGCACAGTCTATGACTTGCAATGCTCCATTTTGGCCATTACTATAATATATATTTTATAAATACATTTTTCTATTTAACCCATAGATGGGACCCTAACAGGTACTACCACTCCGGGTCAGAGTGGACCAGGGAGCAATGGTGATGAAGGGGTGATCCACATTCCCCAAACCTCCAAAACTGGAACCTCACCATCAGATAGAGTTTAATGTCATTCCCAGGACATGTAGACCCGCAGGCACCACCTTCTAGCACCCATATGATAAAAAGGGGTTGGGGCTTGCAATAAGGCAATAGGGTTGGGAAAATCATATAGATGCTAGGGCTTGACGTGACCAGCTGATTGATCAGAGGGGGCCTCTCCGACCGCCCGTCTAGCCCAAGATAGAGCCAAAGTGGAGTATTGCATGTCATGAACTGCTCATCCACCTGGGCTCTATCTTTAAGCATCACGGGTCACCACCCATGGCCAACAGGTGGCCCCTTGGGGGAGTCTTACCCCTCTGCAGAGGTGCAGTCGGTGCATTTTAACGCCCCCGCCGACAGGGTGGACTAAATACTGAGTTCTATTCAATCTAAATGCCTTATATGATGTGTGGGTTTGTGCCAAATGTGAGCATTGTTTAAAACTGGTTAACTTTCAGCATTTTTGGATTCCTTGGACAAAAATACTTCTATAAAGTAATTTTGAGGAGTAGGGAAGCTCTAGAACTCATTTTACAGACAAAAATAGATTATAAAAATAGGTCGCCATTTTTTGTGACCAACCACCCAAATATAGTGCATACATATATTAAAAATATATATCATATATATATTACATATGTACATACTTTTACATATAAAGTAAAAGTAAAGTCGTTGGGGTGACTTAAAGTCGTTATCAGTCTATCCCCTTTTCACTAGCGCTAGGACCAAGGAGATTCTTTTTGCATCTGAGGTGGAGCGCCACACCTACCATTAGCTCCTTACTTTACCGCACAGATCCCTGTGCTACTCATACACTAAGTTGGCGAGGGCCGGTATCGAACTAGGAACCTTGTGGTTTCTAGCCAAACGCTCTACCGACTGAGCTATCCTGGCCCTGAATTTTAAATATACCTACATACATTATTGCATATATACATACATATATATTACGAATACATACAAATATATATGAATATATATTATTACATACATACATACATACATACATATCATAATATATATTGTATTACATACTTACACATTGTAAATATACATATACTAATACATAATATAATAAATCTCTCTCTCTCTCTCTCTCTCTATATATATATATATATATATATATATTACATACATACATATCATAAATGTATATATTATGCAATATATATTATATTTATATTATATATATATATATATATATATATATATATATGATATTACTTACATAACACGCAATACATGAATATTAAAAATGTATATATTACAAATATATATAATATTACTTACATATTATTTCATACATATGTACTTATATATTATAATATGTATATATATATTATACACACACATATATATATATGTGTGTGTGTGTGTGTGTGTGTGTGTGTGCCTATGGAATTTCTATATGTTAAAAGGACACTTTAATTTCTTCTTCTTTCTTTCTTTTTTTTTTCTTAATAAAATAAACATATTTAAGTATCTATTTTCAAGTTTTAAGAAGTTCGGTATTTACCACGTACCCACGTGTACGGATCAGGCAGAAGGCCCTATTAATGTGGACCACCCACTAACGGAAGCTCATGGGTGGCGGGTGCAAAAAAATGCGTTGATCCCGTCGGCATTCCCCTCTAGGGGCGACTCAGACACTGGGCATAAACCCAGCCCTGGTCTTTAAATAAGAGCAGGTGTTGCCTGGGGGGATAGACCCCTGGGATCAATGCTGTTAATTACATTAACAAATACAGGACTCGAAAGGCAAGTGCAGAGCAGGGAATGAACGTAAAAATCACCTCGTAAATGTTTTTAGGTACCACCAATTTCCCCTGTGAAATTTACCCTTTATTTAACACAATAAACTTGCACAATGGTTAATATTATTCATGAAGTTTTTTTGGTCAATTCGAAAGAAGAAACATTAAACAAAATCTGATGATTTTCATTTTTAATTTTAGCTCACGGAAATAATGAAAACTATAAACGAAAAAACAATGTTTACATTTTTGCACCGTTAAATCATTGAATTTAACGTTAGCCCAAAACAAGCTATGATCAGAGGCTTTTAAAAAATTCATGCAAAAATAAATTAATGATCCGATTTCCACGAGAAATTTCCAGAATTGGCTTACCTTTTGATGAAAATATGTCTAAAATAGTTTTTTCCTAAAATATATTGGAAGAAATATTTTTTACGAGGGTCTCTACCCGGCCTATTTTATTTTATATGAAATATGAAAAAATGAACCTGCAAAAACGATTTTTTACTTGTTGTCTATAAGATAATAGCCTGAATAATTATAATCAGATGATTTTTATAAGTTCAATCGCCAGAGTTTTTTTAGTAAAAGAACCATGAATACAGAATTCAGCTAAAAAAATATCAATAAAAAAAAACGAGACGTGTCGTAAAAAAAACACAGACGTTATTATTTTTCAAGATAACGGTGCGTCATTTTCCCCAATCGGATAATTGATCTTTGGATAACTTTTTTCTTTGTAGCAGACTCTTATGTTCGTTATCTTTTTTTGCGGAGATTTTAACAGAAAAAGTTCAAAAATATTTACGTTCCTTCAATATGCGGTAAACTGATCACGTGACCTATTTTTGTGATACCTATATTGTTATCCACTGAAAACATTTCTCCTCCTCTAAGAAGGAAATTAAATATTCAGGATCTTATCTTTTTTTTCAAGTCAAATTTACACTATTTTATGCAACTCACCAAACCATAATCAGACCCTTCGATCACCATTACTCCCAGTGTCACTCTGACCCGGAGTGAGTAACCTGTAAGGTCCCATCTTATGGGTTGAATAGGAAAAAATGAGTTTAAAAAAAAAACATGTTTAAAAAGAAAATTGTTCTTACCCATCAAGAAACGAATTAAAAACAAAACGTCTTTTCGGCCATAACAATAACCCAACAGAGTGACATGCCGGTAAAATCCAACCACCCAACTATGATCCAACCTGTAAGTACACCTGCTATTCTTATAAAATCCCCAATATAGGACTTTCACAAGTACTTGATGGAACATAGAAAGAAAAATGCTAATTCTATTCTATGTCTTCTCAAGAAGAAATGCGAGAGTAGACACGCGTGTGCTGCTGTCGTCGGGCGGGGGAGAAACTAGGACAGAATCGTTTTCTTCTTCACGAAAAGCGCATCAGTCTAGAATATTGCAAATATCTATAATTCAAACGTCGTTCAGTAGTAGTAGTAAGTAGTCAATAATAGTAGTAGTTGTGTTTATATAACCTTTTTTTCTCCCCTTTTTATTGAACAAAAACAGCTGCTAGGAAGGACTATTTTGAACTACCAATAATAAGCTAATGCTGCTTACCTTTTTCTTGGTGTTTGAGTGCTTGAATTCCCTCTAACTCTCGCTCTACTTCAGTAGCATCGTCGTCGTAGATGAAGAGAGCGACGCAGTTGGTATGTTAGTTTCTGTGACTGAATACATTGTGTGGCACGTGCCAAACACACACACGCGCACACGCACACACACACACACGCGCATACACACACACACATAAACCCAAAGAAAAAACAAAAACAAAAAAAACAAAAAAGTGTGTGGTGTGGCGTGGTAACCACCTCTTCCTCGCTCATCATCTTCTCCATAAGCACCACATCTCTTTTCATTCATCTATCTCAGCCTGTTTCTTACCTCTGCTTGGTGGCTGACATAGTTGCTTCTCTTGTTTGCTCTATCCTGCTGTGCAGTGATAGTTGTTCATTATGTATGGACAGTGTAAAAGAAAGCCAAGATTTGAAATGCTGATGAGTTTAAGCCAGGCAAGCATCCCTCCCACCTGAACCCCCCCCCCCAAAAAAACTGATGCAACATGATCTTTCCTACTCGCCCGGGCGTTCTAGCTACATTATCTACGATATTAATCGTACATATTAATTCACGTCGTATACACTCGCATATAGGTCGAATTTCGAAGAGCTAAGCTAAAAAAAAAAAAAAAAAAAAATTAAAAAAAATGGCATCTCTTGTATAAGTAATACAGTGTGGTCCGAAATCTGTCACCGGGCATATTGTTATTAACTTTCATATTTTTTGGTTAATAATAATATATAAATAATATCATTGATAAAATATGATAATAATAATTATATAATTTTCTATTTCATTTGTTCAGCGGCCTTATTTCATTTGGAGTTATATATTCTTGGTAGGGGTTCGAGCAAGACTTTTCGGACCACACTTGTATTTCTAAGGTTCGCGAAAAAAGACTGTGAGAACAGATTTGATTAGAATTAATTCTATAGATTAAAAATTACGGATAAGGTCGATTATGTACAAGAAATGTCCCCGATCTCGTGTTATAAGTCGCCTCGATAGTCATGTAATATTTTGATTTTGTGGAATTAACTTTTATAACCAAATGTTATTAATTCGTCTCTTCCAGTTGAATTTATATTTATATATATATATATATATATATATATATATATATTTGGTGCGGTACAAGTTTCTTTGTACAAGGTGATTAATAGGCTGGTCCTTAATTCTCTACCAGTAGTTTGTTATAGAGTTCAGGTTCTGTATGCAGAGCTCAATGTTTATTATTGTAAACAGAAGTAAAGTTATTTGTGATACAAAGACGCTTAATACCATGGGTATTGGTGGTTATGGACCATTTCACTCATGAGTTGCCACGAGCTTCTTCAGACACTGATACTTTCTATGTCTAAATAAAAGATATCAGTGGTCCTGAAGAAGCTCGTGGGCATACCATGAACGTAGAAATGGTCATAACACAATACCTGGTATTTAAGGCCTTTTATTCACGACATATATATATACTATATTACTATATATATATAATAGTTCATTCTATAACTTTTAACATAAAAAAGGGGACCACTCTTGACTGATAAATTATTTTCTATTTTCGCATTAAACACCTCAAACCCAACCTAACCTAACCTATCCCTAACCCTAACCCTAAACCTAATCCTAACCCTGTCTTCTTTTTCCGTAGATCAATACGTAAATAGATAATTTACTCAGTCAAAGTGGTTCCCCTTGGTTATATGTAGAGTTACTACGGAAATAACCTATATATATATATATATATATATAATTATTATATATATTCAATCTACATACAACAGTCATGTTTCGATTATCACCTCTCATCAGGTGGTTTGATATGCCAGGACAGTCTCAAAGCAGGATAATACTTGACCATCTGTCGTCAGTCAGACCTATGTATATCATTAATTACCTCCTTGTTATATATATTAGTTTGTGTCACTGCTAGTAGACAGAAAGATATGGGGAGGGTGAGAATGGTTTGATGTGTAGATTAGTGTACGATTTCTAAGCAGCTAGCCCGGCCAACATATTGGCTTTTAATAAATTTGGAATTAGGTCGAAATGTTCCCCTTTCTTAGAAATCGTTACGAAATTATTCTGTAAGTGTTTTTTTTTAATTCTCTGGCCCGTATTTATGTATATGTTGTTAAATTTAATATTGCTTTGCAAACTCACATTTCCCTATCCCATGATCTTACACAGAGCGTCAATGGTGGTGACAGCACGGTCACTTTTGTCTAATATAGATAATATATATATGTATATTTGTATTTATATATAGAGGAGAGTTTCAGGAGACATTTGACAGTTTTTCATAGGAAGGAGTTATTTTGAAGTGAACCCTTGTTGACAGTAGTGTAATTTTGTGCCTGTTGAATTCTTTACAATCCATTAAATTTTCGTAGTTACCGGCACACTTTTTCTTTTCTTATGAAACAATCAAATTTCTACCCGAACGACCCTGTAATATATACAAGTCTGAAACAGCATAGCTCACATGATTTCAGAAACATTTTTTCCACTCTCAGAGTTGCTGAGTATGGAATGAACTGCCTGCATCCATTGTAGGCCTGCCGAAAAACACTGCCTCTTTCAAAGTCTCCATGCTTTCTGTATTTGCCAACGCAGACAGCACGACACATACATGTATATTATTACTGTACGCTATTCATATTCCTGACACTAATACATTATTCTATGTACTAGACATGAGACTTTTGATGATTGTGGTGCATCTGAACATGTTACACAATAAATTCATTATTATCAATGATTATATTAAATCAATTTTAAAGATTCAATCTTAAAAATAATGAAAGTGTTTACTGAAGCAGTTCCCATATTTTACATGTTTTTGTTCATAGATCCCGAGAGAGAAAGTCCAGTTGAATTGTGTACACTTACATTTCAGCATTATGAACCAAGTCAATTTATGAATAACGTGCGAAGAGAGAATGAAAATATGTTATGAATTATAATCTCATATGATACTGCTTTTCTGTTTGTGTATGAACGACAATGAGATTCGTTAGATGAAAACAAGATTTTCGTAATCTGAACATTAGCTACATAAATGAGAAGTAACTTCCCCATGTTTATGTTTTCTTTGAGGAAGCATCATGTTTGGTTGGCCATTTTCATTCACTGTAAATCTAACACTGAAATACGCCAATTTGTTCAAATCATACAACTGCATGTTTTAACATAAAAATATATAAAATGTGTTCTTATTTTGTGCTTGCGAATTATTTGAAATGAACTCATTGTTATTAAAGAACACATCTTCATGATATTTTTGGTATTAAAACATGCAGTTTGTATTGGATTTGAACAAATTCGTATTTTCAGTTAGATTTACGGTGAAATGAAAATGGCCGACAAAAATATGGCTTCTTCAAGTGAAACAAACAAGGGAGATTACTCTCATTTATGTAGCTAATGTTCATATTAACCTTTATGTTGTGTAGAATGACAATGAGATCGCTTATAATAGTAAGCGGACTACACTGGAGTTAGTCTCCCTTGTCAACAGGGATTTGGCTAATCTTCAGTCAGGAGTCCTTTTGATCACATGACACGGGAACCCAAAAAAGATCTCCCTCTTGGCGAAGCTCGACTGAATGAGCTGGTCACCATCTCTCTCTCAGCACACCAATGGTGCATACCAACAGTACAGACCCACAGGCAGTAATGGTTTCCACCTATTTGTCTCTCTTACTTCTCATATGTTTGGACACTGTGATGTTGTATAACCCGTGGAACCTGAGGATTGTACAATAAATTTCATTATATTATCATAAGAATGCAATAATGTTTTCAATAAAATGCACTGAGGCCAATAACTATGTTACTTAGATGCAAAGATGCTTGTATTGATGTTACATTATCTGAATCATTTTATGAACAAATGTTCCATCATGTTAATTTGTTCATTGAAGTATGAAATTTTGCTCATGGAACATTTGCATTGGCACTTTAATCTTTCTTCTTCTTCATTCTATTTTTGTTTTTCATTCTTGTCTATTTTTCTGGCTTTTTTCATTCTTACTGTCTTTTCTTTATTCTTTCTTTTTCTTCTTTCTTTCTGTCTTTTTTCAATTTTTCTGGTCTTTTTTCTTTATTCTTTCTTTTTTTTCTTCTTTCTTTCTGTCCTTTTTCTTCTTTCTGTATTTTTTCTTTATTCTTTCTTTTTCTATTTCTTTCGTCTTTTTCATTCTTTCTGTCTTTTTCCTTTATTCTTCTTTTTTCTTCTTTCTTTCTGTCTTTTTCTTTTATTCTTTCTGTCTTTTTCTTTATTCTTTCTTTCTTTCCTTTCTGTCTTTTTTCATTCTTTCTGTCTTTTTTTCATTCTTTCTTTTTTTTTCTTTCCTTCTGTCGTTTTCATTCTTGGTATTTTTTTTCATTCTTTCTTTTTTTTTCTTTCTTTCTGTCTTTTTTTTTCATTTCTTTCTGTCTTTTTTCATTTTTCTTTTTTTTTTTCTTTCTTTCTGTCGTTTTCACTTCTTCTGTCTTTTTTCTTCTCCTTATTTTTTCTTCTTTCTTTCTGTCTTTTTTCATTCTTTTCTTTCTTTTTTCATTCTTTTGTCTTTTTTCTTTCTTTTCCTTCATTCTTTCTTCTTTCTTTCATGGTTTATTTCTTTATTCCCGCACTTTCTTTTTCAATCTTTCTTTCTTCTTTCTTTTGTTTCTTTTTCTTCTTTCTTTCTTTCCTACTTTTATTTTACTATTTTTTTCTTTACTTACTTCTTAGTTTGTTTTTTTTTCCTTCTCCTTTCTTTCATTTCTCCTTTACATTTGTTTGTATTTTCTTTTTTCTCAAATATATTTAATTTATTTTCTCATTCTTTCTTTTCTTTTTTTTTCTCTTCCTTTCTCGCCTTTATTACTTTATTCAATCTTATCTTTAATTTTTTTATTTCCTTCCATCCGTCATTTCCCTTCCACATTTTTGTTTTCTTATTTTCCATTTTTTCTTTTTTTCTTCCTTCTCTTTCCATCCTACTTTATTTCTTCATTTTCTTTTTCTTATTTTCTTGTATTTTTTTCTATTCTCTTCCTTTCTTTTTCTTTACTTCTTTTTTTTTTTTTTTTAGTATTTTTCTGTCTCTTCTTTTCTTTCTTCTTCTTCGTCTTCTTTCTCTTCTTCTTCTTTTTCTTCTTCTTCTCTTATATATTATTATTGATTATTTTATTAATTATATTATTATTATTCTACGTATTTTTCTGTTACTGTTCTTCTTCTTCTCCTTCTTCTTCTTCTTTTCCTTATTATTATTTATTCTAGTATTTTTTCTGTCTGGTTCTCTTCTTCTTCTTCTTCTTCTCTTCTTCTCTTCTATCTTCTTCTTCTTCTTCTTCTTTTTCTTCTTTTTTCTTCTTCCTTCACATGTTTTGAATAGGCTTCTGCTCCTTTTCAGGTTGCCTAATCAATCTCTTACTCCTCCTCATTCCTTCTTCTTCTTCTTCTCTTCTTCTTTCTCTTCTTCTTCTTCTTCCTTTCCAACGTTGTGTCTTTCCTTCCTTTCCTTTCTTCCATTCTGCTCATTCATTCCTTCCCACCAATGTCCCTGGCACAGTGTCCCTACAGATTCAAATCGCCTGTGGCATGAAAGTGAAGGCATTTCTTGCACTCAGATTTTTACTACAAACACAAGAGATCAGATATGACAGGATTCTGATGCTTGTTGCACAGTGTCGTCAGTGGACCTCGGATATTCCTTCTGTCTTCACTGACCCTCCTCCACTACTTAGTGAGGCAGCACAAAGCCTGATCCCAGGGTCTTTCATCCAGATGTTCTTCACTTTTAATAGATGTGGCTTCTTTAATCAATCATGAACAGCACAGGCAATTTCCTCGGAAAGAACATCCTTTTGCACAATCCACTTTTTTGTTTAGTTTTTGTTTGGGGATTTGTTTTTTTCATCCCATTCCACTCCCTGCTATCATTAGAATCATACTTTTTGTTTATTTTCATTGTAAATAAGAAATTTTTTCTTTCGCATATGATATATTTTAGGTTGGTTTGGTTTGTTTTGTTTTCGCTATCAACCTCAGTGGGTCAATTTAATGCCAATAAAGTTTTGAAATAAATCAATTCTTATGGATAATACAATTTTTTTATAAAATACTTTTTCTATTTAACCCGCATAGATGGGCCCTACAGTACTACCACGTGAGTGACGCAGGGAGCAATTATGAAGGGGTGCTCCACATTCCTCAAACCTTCGAAAAAAACTGGAACCTCACCATCAGATGAGTTTAGCGTCATTCGCCAGGACTATGTAGACCCGCAGCCACCAACCTTTCTAGCACCCATATGATAAACAAGGGTTGGGGCTTGCCATAAGGGCAATAGGGTTGGGAAAATCAAATAGGTCTAGGGCTTGATGTGACCAGCGATATGATGGAGGGGGGCCTTCTCCGACCAGCCGTCTAGCCAAAGAATAGGGCCAAAAGTGGAGTATGCATGTCATGAACTGCTCATCCACTGGGGCTCTATCCTTAGCATCAGCAGGTCGCGATCAAACAGGTGGCCCATTGGGGGAAGTCTTACCTCTGCAGAGGTGCAAAGTCGGTGCATTTAATGCCGCAGCCAACAGGCCCGGATTATTTAGGGTTTTTAAGTAAATTAACAATCGTAGAGTATACTATTATATGGTTTTAAGTAATTATTCTATTTAATCTAAGGGTCTGTGTATGATGCTAAACTAATTTGGTGGTAAGGTTCCAATTTGCAGCTCTTGAGAGTGTGAGTACTCCTTCATTGCAATCTATTCCTAGATCCACTCTGATCCAGAAGTGGTATTAACCTTTAGGGTCCGCTTTAGGGGTTAATAAATCAAAATGAGTTTTTATAAAAAAGTGTTTTAAAAATTAAGTTTGAAAAACAAAAATTGAATACCGCAGCATAAAATAACCCAAGCCTGTAAAACCAACCAACCAACCTATTTAGTAAAAATAATAATTTTCTTGAACAATTATATGGTTTCAATATTCCTATCTAAATTAATAATTATGAAATAGATTATTTCACCAAGATGGCAATTGCAAAAGGTGTTGACTTTTATACACTCCATATTTCAGAATGGAGCTCACCACCAGCATGCAGTTTAAAGTCATACTCAGGAAACACATAATTTTTAAGTACATATCTCATTTGGTTTGGTTTCTTATCAACGTTATAATGGTCAGCAAAGAGTCTGGATCCAATGTCTTCAATTAGTCTTGAAGCTCACTCTCTCTCATCTCTTAATATTTCTTACTTTCTTTTCTATTCTTCTTTCTGCTTTTGAACTGTCTCACTTCTTCTGAGCATCTCTCTTTCTCTCTATATATTTTATATTCTAGTTTGTACATAATTTACCAGCCCCCTCCACACACACACATGAGCAGAATGCAACACACAGGTCAATTTCCTAGCGGCAGTCTTAACAGGTTGAATTCAGAGTTTTCCTTCTCCTAGACTGGTTGCCTAACCAAGGTTAAGAGCCCAAGTCAAGCCTACTAGTTACCCTTGATGCTGGGAGAGGAGAATAGGTAGATTTATACGTTATCCAAGGGTATTGGCCTATGTGATATGCAAACAGCCTCATCCAGGAATTTTAAAGCTTGGGTCACTGAAGTCCATTTCCTATAATGATATACCATTACATCCTGTGTTCTTTAGGACATTAAAGTCATTAAATTTGCATAAACATCAATATCTAGTTTTTTAATTAATTTTATAATCCACTCAAAACAAATTAAGTCTGTGTTAATCAAGGGGAGGGTAGATTTATGTCAGTTTTAAGTAGATTTTAAAACTCTGTCCATAGATTGTTGGTGTCAGCTGGGTGTAGATATGCAAACTGCACCTCTGGCGAAGGGTAAAAAAATGGGTCAATGCACATAGCAACACTCCATTGTGGTCCTTACTTAAATTTAGACCAGGCAGTCAGAGGCCTCCTCTGATTATCTTGTCACGTCCAACCCTAGCACCTATGGCAATCCCACCGCTTTTAATATTATACTATGCACTAGAAGAAGGGTCTGGTAGGATGTTAACTTATTGAATAGTGAAGTTCAGTTCTGCAAGCTCTGGGGTGTGGAGTTTCCCTTTCATCACCATTATCCCAGGTCACTCCGACCAGATAGTAATAGAATCTGTTAGGGTTCCATCTAATGGGTTAATAGAAAAAATTAGTTAGAAAATGTGTTTTAAAAAATTGAGTTTAAAAAATCCATCAAGAATGAGTAAAACAAAATAACATCCGCGCGGCGAATAATTCATGGGCTAGACTGATAACAATTTGACAGGAAAAGAAGCCACTTAGAAAAAGAAGAAGCAGTTTAGAAGACATAGACGAAAGATGACAGCCAAGACAAGAAGTTGGCAGAGATCAGTAAAGAAGAAATGAAGCAACAAGTAGTCTCAAACTCTGTCCTCTGTCTCTCTCGTCATCGTCTCTATCATCCGAGTTTCCCTCTCTCGATTATATACCGATGTTGGTTTATATACGGTTTACAACATAGGGCCAGTTTCGCTCAGTCGGCTAAGAGGCGTTCGGTCTTAGGAATAGCAAGGTTCCTGGTTCGATCCGGTCCTCGCCACATCACGTCAATGAGTAGCACAGGGATCTGTCGGTAAAGTGAGGAGGCTGATGGTAAGGTGGTGGCGCTCCACCTCAAACGCTCAAATAATCTGCTTGGTTAGCGCTATTGAAAAGGGGATAGACTCCCTTGGCTGTCAGGCTGATACTGACAATTAGGGCGCCAGAGACTTTACTCTTACTTTTTATACAACATAAAATCCAACAAACAGCCAACCAATAAAAAAAAATCTCAAAAGAACCAAATAAACATTGTATAATTTTTGCCAAACACCTGTCAGAATAAGTAATGGCAAAATGGAGATTGCGAGTCTAGACTGCTCAACTACCAGGATCCGTCCCTTAAAGCATCCAGGTAACCACCCGGCCACAGGTGGCCTCATTGGAGAAGAGGTCTTATTGCGTCGCTTAACTATGCTCCAATCCACAGGGCGGGCAAATCTTTGTATTAGATAAGAAATTTAATATCATATAATCCATATGTAAAAAAAAAAACAAAACAAAAGAAACTTTAAGAAACTAAAGAAAAAAAATGTAAACAATAAACATACAATGTATTAATGACCTTAAGACTAAAATAATCCTAGATGATTAAGTTGTTGAAATCAATCATCAATATAAACTAATGTATTTAAATTTTGATCTATAGGAAAATTTTACTATCATGGTTATTATTTCATGTTAATCAACAGTAGAGCAGATGGCCATAAAAGAATTGCTTAAGTCAAGATAACAATTCTTTGATAATTAGGTCAGATGATTCACAACATAATATTAGTACAGTTTAGTAGTAAAGAGTCAGTGTAATTACACAACTAATACATTTTAGTATTCATTAACCAACTTAATCTTTGAAAGTGTTATTAACTAAACTATAGTTAGTTTAACATAAGACTAGAATATAGAGCACCGCCCAGTGAGAAATGAACACTAATATATGTTGCCATTAGGTCTAGTCGGTTCATAGTAGTAGTCGTTAGTAGTAGTAGCCATCGTCTAATTCAGAACAACAGTATGCAGTCATATAGTCCACAAAGGGTTGTTTATTTTTTCTAGGCTCATGGGTTTCTTTTTCAGAAAAGAAAGGAGAATGAGAAGAGTAAAGTCGAGCTGTTCTATTTTAAATCACATTTATGCGCGCTGTTTGTTGCTACCTAGATTGTTGCGACTGAGCTTCCAAGAAATTGCATCCGACTGCTTTGGGTCCGGTGAAGAAAAGGCTGAATTTCTTACTTCCATTTGTGGTCACGGGGTGGGGGAAGGACACATTCACTTCACCCTTCAGTTTTTATTTTCAATCTAGTTCGGGGTCCTGGTCGGTCAATTGCTGGTCCCCTGTTGAGTGTTTTACCTTCCAAAACTTTAACCTCACTTTGTTCTTATTCTTTTTCTTCTCTTTTCCAGAAATCCGAAATGACCGTTTTCTTTTCAAATCAAATTCCCTCAGTGGCCATAATAATTACACTAGCAAATAGTCAATTTAGTAACAGTTTTAGTAGTAAAATGAACTGTATATTAACACACTAAACATCATTTTAGTATCATTTCCAAACTTGTTTGGAAGTGTTATTTTACTAACAGTTTAGTTTAATAGTCTGCAAGTCATATAGTCACAAAGTTTAGAGTGTGGGGCACCCAGTGAAGAATTTGAACCTACTAACAATTGTCACCTTTAGTACAGGTCTGCGTATTACAAACTAACCACATGGAAACTCGGATATAACAGAGTTCAAGGTGTTACAAACAAGATGGATATATCTCCAACTAATGGTCAGCTCTGAAATTAGTAAACTAGTTCACATACCGCTAGGGAGTAAATATCTCATCTACAGAAGTGATATTAATTACACAATAAAAAGGCAAATGGACAGATTATTGCTCATATGGAAATCTGATCTCTCTGATAAGATAAAAGCAAAAATTCTTCCAGACTGTAAGCCATGTTGGTACTACAGTATGGCTACACCACTGGACCAAACAACCTTGGAGAAAAAGTGGGAGATGAAAAACTGTACAAGAATACTATGTGACCTGTCTTGAAAAATTAGACAAATATGTAGGACATTTCCGGAGAAGCAAGGATGAAACTCATAAGTGGTTCTGACTATGGGCACCTAAACATGGATAGCAAGTGTTAGGCCAATCAGTAAAAACCTGCATTAATCAGCTTCTGTGCTGATTCTGGATGATGTGTTGGAGACCTGCTTGGGGCGATGACAACTAGGGACAGTTGACAAGAGAAAGTCATGGTAATCCATAGCTGTCAGAAAACCTGATGATGATGATGATGATGATGATGAATATTACCCAAATGTTTATTTACTAGCATCAGCTTAGATTAGCACATAGGCAGAAGTATGGGGCACCCGGTGAGAATCAAACCTCACTAACAATTATTTTTCTCCTGAATTTTTGAGATGAGTTCAATTCTGACCAGGGGCATCAAGTAAAATAGATAATAATAACACAGTTAAACCTGTACCCCCAGCTATGGTTAGCGGAGTGAGAACGGGATACCCTGTGGACTGAATAAGGGTTAGGATCAAAGTTCCATGATGGCTCCCAATTATAACAAGAAGGTTCCGCATACGAACAAGAAGTTCCTGAGTCCGAGAAGGTCCTGAGTTCAAGAAGGTTCCCAAGTTCGACAAGAAAAATACCTAAACGAATGGGTGGAGGGCACATTGGGGCCAAACATTGTACAACTAAAAATGAAGCAGAAACAATAGTCTGAATAATCCAAATAATACTCACTAACAATTGTCTGTGAGCTTTAGATTGCAGTTGACATAATAGTTTCCCGCCCTAAATAGTTTAATGAAATTATTTGGCATTCTCATTTCACGTAATCTACACTGAAAATACAAATTTGTTCAAATCAATACACGCATGTTTTAAAAATACAAAAATATCATAACATGTGTTCTAATTGTGCTTGTGCATTATTTGAAATGCATTAATTGTTAGTAGAAGACATTTATGAATATTTTCATGTTAAACGTCAGTTCTATTGATTTGAACAAATTCGTATTTTAAAGTTAGATTTTCTGTGAATGAAAATGGCAACCAAACATAAGGCTTCTCAAGTGAAACAAACAAGGGAGATACTCTCATTTATGTAGCTAATTGTTCAGATTATCAAATAATCTAGGGGTGACATGCCATAAAATCCAACTAACTGATGTAAGGGGCCATAGTGGAATGTTTGCATGTCATGGACTGTCCAGCAATCTGATTCCATCTTAAGCATCACTGGTCACTACATATGGCTAACAAGTGGCCCCATTGTGTGCGTGTGTGTTGGGGGGGGGTTTATTCTCTGTATTCTAAAGCCTCAGCAACAGGGCAGCATGCAATTTGGCCATTCATAAACTATAATTATTTGGATATTCTTCTTGAAATTAAGTTTTGTTTAAAGACCAACACTTGTTTTTATTAATTTTCTGGTAATAAAGAACTATTTGGCCTCGTTAATTCCTACCATAAAATCAACTGACCCCCATTTTATGTCCTGTTTTTGTATTAATGTTGTTTATTTTTCTTGCACCGCGTTATGCTACCAATACAAAATATATTTTCTTTTATTTATTTTAATATTCATTTCAATGTGCATATTTAACAAGTTTTTATTTTTGTGAAGAATGTATAGTTTTAAAGTGGGGGGTTGATTTTTACACTTTCAATTTTTTACTCGTAAATTACTACATAAAATGCAAGCCTAATTTTATGGCAGAATTTATGGTAAAAGTTGAAATTACTTTTTGTTTGTTGTTATTTCTTTCTTTTGCTTTGGTATCTAAATAAAAACGTCAGATTTTAAATCATTGCTACGAAAAAACAAAATTACGGTCATAAAAGGAGGATCCAATTTATGCCTAATGTAAAAACGAGCCCCACTTTAAAACTAAACATTCTCACAAATAAAAAACTTTTAGAATATGCAACATTGAAATGAATATTAAAATAACATAAATAAAATAATTTTAAGTATTTACAATACTTGAAATCATTTAGTGCAATATAAATTTACAATACTAAATATATTTAACTAACGGGTGCAAGAAAAATAACAATTTATACCAAAAACCGGACATAAAAGGGGGTTCAATTTAATTTTATGGTAGGAATTTACGAGCAATAGTCTTATTACCAATTTCTTATGTCTTTGAGCAAAAGAACAAACATTGGTGAAGGCATTTAATAGAAACTATCTAGGACCTGTTATGCTTAAGGATGGAATCTTGGTGGTTGACAGTCTATGATTGCAATGCTCACATTTTGGCATTACATAATATTATTTTATAATAACATTTTCTATTTAACCCATAGATGGATCCTAAAGGTACTCCATCCGGTAGAGTGACGCAGGGAGCAATGGTGGATGAAGGGGTGATCACTTCCCAAACCTCCAAACTGGAACTCACCATCAGATAGAGTTAATGTCATTCAGGATGTAGATCCGCAGGCACCACTTCTGCACCATTATGATAAAAAGGGGTTTTGGGGCTGCAATAAGGCATAGGGGTTGAAAATCATATAGATGCTAGGGCTTGACGTGCGCAGTGATTGATCAGAGGGGGGCCTCTCCGACCGCTCCTCTAGCCCAAGATAGGCCAAAGTGGAGTATTGCATGTCATGAACTGCTCATTCCACACTGCCTCTATCTTTAAGCATCAACGGTCACACACCCATGGCAAAGGTGGCCCTTGGGAGTCTTACCCTCTGCAGAGGGCAGTCGGGTGCAGTTTTTAAACGCCCCCCTGCCCCCGAACCCAGGGGTGGCTAAATCTGAGTTCTATTCAATCTAAATGCTTATATGATGTGTGGGTTTGTGCCAAAATGTGAGCATTGTTAAAAACTGGTTAACTTTCAGCATTTATTTGATTCCTTGGACAAAAATACTTCTATAAAGTAATTTTGAGGAGTAGGGAAGCTTTAGAACTCATTTTTCAGACAAAAATAGATTATAAAATAGGTGCATTTTTGTGACGCAACCACTCAATAATAGTGCATCATATATTAAAATATATTATCATATATATATTCATATGTACATCTTTACATATAAGTAAAGTAAAGTCGTTGGGGTGATTAAGTCGTTATCAGTCTATCCCCTTTTCACTAGCGCTAGGACAACGGAATTCTTTTTGCATCTGAGGTGGAGCGCACACTACCATTAGCTCCTACTTTAACGACAGATCCCTGTGCTACTCTACACTAAGTTGGCGAGGCCGGTATGAACTAGGAACCCTTGTGGGTTCTAGCAAACGCTCTCGACTGAGCTATCCTGGCCCTGATTTTAAATATACCTACATACATTATTGCATATATACCTACATTATATTAACGAATACTACAAATATATATGAAATACTATTATACATACATACATAATACATACATATCATAATATATATGTATTACATAACTTACACAATTGTATATACATATACTATACATAATATAAATAAATCTTCTCTCTCTCTCCTTCCTATATATAGTATATATATATATATATATTAACATACATAATATATAATGTAAATTTATGCATATATATAATATTTAATTATAGTATATATATATATATATATATATATATATATGATGATATTACTTCATACACGCAATACAATGAATATTAAAAATGTATATATTACAAATATATATATATTACTTCATATTATTTCATACATATGTACTTATATATTATAAATATGTATTATATATACAACACACATATATTATATGTGTTGTGTGTGTGTGTGTGTGTGTGTGTGGCCTAATGGAATTTCTATATGTAAAAGGACACTTTAATTTCTTCTTCTTTCTTTTCTTTTTTTTTCTTAATAAAATAACATATTTAGTATCTATTTTCAAGTTTTAAGAAGTTGGTATTACTACACCCACGTGTACGGATCAGGCAGAAGGCCCCTATTAATGTGGGACCGACCCCACTAACGGAAGCTCATGGGTGGCGGTGCAAAAAATGCGTTGATCCGTCGGCATTTCCCTCTAGGGGGCGACTCAGACACTGGCAATAAACAGCCCTGGTCTTTAAATCAGGGAGCAGGTGTTGCCTGGGGGGATAGAACCCTGGGATCAATGCTGTTAATTACTTAACAATACAGGACTCGAAAGCAAGTGGGCAGAGCAAGGAATGAACGTAAAAATCACCTCAGTAAATGTTTTTAGGTACCTTACAATTTCCCACTGTGAATTACCCTATATTAACAATAAACTTGCAGACAATGTTAATATAATCATGAAGTTTTTTGGTCAATTCGAGAAGAACATTAAACAATTTCACCACTAACTCACTTTCTCTTCTATAAATACAAATGTACGTATTTTGTTTTGAATGAAGTTAGACTGATGATGTTCTTCGCATAAAGAAGAACGAAATATTTCTCTCCTACTTCTACTTGTTTGAGTCATTATTTTTTGTCCACTTTTCCTTTTACCTTACCTCATATATATATATATATATATTATATATATATATATATAATATTATTACTCTTTATATATATTTCCTTGTAGATAAGGAAATAAAATAAGTTGTAAAAGAAATTAATGACATTCTTTGTCTGTCACTTTCAATAAGCTGGGTTGCACACACACACACGCACGCACACACACACACACACACACATATATATATAATATATATATATATTATATAGATAGATAGATAGATAGATAGATATAGAGATATATATAGAATATATATATCATAAGCTACTTGAATATATGCAAAATTCAATTAATTTGTAAAACTGTGACCATTTCCTGTCTGATGTGTATAATTATTCAATTAGTGCAAGATCTTTTTTTTTGTTTTTTTTTTTATTGAAGTTCACAGAAAGTTGGTAAAAGAAATCATGAGAACAAAAAAACATTAGAACATCTACAGTGACTTTGAACAAATATGCTTCTAAGAAGCAAATCAGTTATTGTGTAATTATGAAACAAATGAAAAATATCTTGATTATTCAATAAAATTTAAGAGTTTTGGAATTATATGCAGTTGTTTTAAAACACATTTCATGGAATTTCACATTAACTATTTGCATTGTCTTTATGTAACATTGTTTTACATGTACAAAAATTGGAATGAATTAATTGAATAAAGTGTGCTTTGTATATTATATATACTAGCAAATATATGCACCCTCCGGGTGCAAGTATTTAAGTTTTAATGTAATGAAATATCGTATTAAATTAGAGGCAGACAAAAAGATATGTAACAGAGTGGGGGTATAATAGAAAAATAGAAATGAAACTTCCTCTTCCATCACTCCCGTCTTTCATTGCTGAATTTTACTTATTTAACTATTTAGTTAAATTAGAAAATAAAGAATAAAATGACAGTTATTTTTCTTGTTAATGGATTTCATTTAAGATTGAAGAGATTTTTGCTTATATTCATTAAGATAAAACCAAACAGTTAGAAATCAATAATACTAAGCACATATTTAATAAAATCACATTTTTAATATCAATATGCAAATTAGCCTTCCCATTCACACTGCAAACCACTATTTTTTGTATATATAAATACAATTGCATGTTATTAGTATGTTGATATGGTCAACAGTGGCTTCGGCCTCTGGACCATTGATATAATTAACGGCGTCAATCCCAGGGGGCCATCCCCCCAGGCAACACCTGCCCCCTTGATTTAAAGAGGCAGGGCTGGGTTTATTGCCCAGTGCCTGAGGCGCCCCCCTTGAGGGGGAATGCCGACGGGATCGACGCAATTTTTCACCTGCCACTCCATGAGCTTCGGCTTGTGGGTGGTCCCACGTTAATAGGGACTTTGTGCCTGACCCGTACAAGTGGGGTACGCGGTAAATACAGTATGTAGATATGGACAACGCTAATAAAAAGGTGAAGAAATTTTTATTAATAATTGAGGTCTAAATATAAATAAAATCATGGAGAATGTGATGTAAATAACTATGTTAATTGTGACTTGATTAGTAATATAGTTTCAGTTACCGACAGAAAAACACACAATCTCCATTATAATAATAATATATATATATATATAATATATATATATATATATACATACATACTTTGGTGCGGTACCAAGTTTCTTGGTACAAGGTGATTCTAGGCTGGTCTTAATTCTCTACCAGTAGTTTGTTGTAGAGTTCAGGTTCCATATGAGCTCAATGTTTAATTATTGTAAACAGAGCAAAGTTATTTGTGAATAAAAAGGCCTTAAATACCATGGGTATTGTGGTTATGGACCATTTTCACTCGTGAGTATGCCCATGAGGTTCTTAAGGCCACTGATATCTTTTATTTCTAAATAAAAGATATCAGTGGTCTGAAGAAGCTCGTGGGCATACTCATGAGTGGAAATGGTCCATAACCACAATACCCATGGTATTTAAGGCTTTTTTATTCACACACACACACACACATATATATATATATATATATATATAGGTTATATCCTATAACTTTAACATAAACAAAGGGGAACCACTCTTGACTGATAAATTATTTATCTATTTTCCCATTAAACTAACCCTAAACCCTAACACTAACCCTAATCCTAACCCTGTCTTCTTTTTTCCTTGTAGATCAATACGTAAATAAATAATTTATCAGTCAAAAGTGGTTCCCCTTTGAGTTATATGTTAGAGTTATAGGAAATAACCTATATATATATATATATATATATATATATATATATATATATATATATTATCTACATACAACAGTCATGTTTCGATGTATCACATCTCATCAGTGTGTTTGATATGCAGGACAGTCTCAAGCCAGGATCGATACTTGACCAATCTGTCGTCAGTCAGACTCTATGTATATCATTATTACCTCCTTGTTATATATATTAGTTTGTCACTGCTAGTAGACAGAAAGATATGGGGGGGGGTGAAATGTATTTGTTTGTATGTAACGTTTCATAAGCAGCTAGCCCGGCCAACATATTGGCTTTTAATAAATTTGAATTAGGTCAAATGTTCCCTTTCTTAGAAATCTTACAAAATTATTCTAATGTTTTTTTTAATAATTCTCTGGCCCTATTTATTTATTTTTTAAATTTAATTTGCTTTGCAAACTCACATTTCCCTAATCCCAATTATCTACACAGAGCTCAATGGGTGACCCAACGGTCACATTTTGTCTAATATATATATATATATATATGTATATGTATTTATATATACATGGGGTTCAGGAGAAATTTGACAGTTTCATAAGGAATGGAGGTTATTTTGAGTGAAACTTGTTGACAGTAGTGTAATTTCCGTGCCTGTTGAATTTCTTTACAATCCATTAAATTTTGTAGTTACCGAGCACTTTTTCTTTTTCCTTATGAAACAATCAAATTTCTCCCGAACACCCTGTATATATACAAAGTCTGAAAACAGCATAGCTCACATGACTTTCAGAAACATTTTTTCACTCTCAGAGTTGCTGAAGTATGGAATGAACTGCCTGCATCCATTGTAGGCTGCCGAAACACTGCATCTTTCAAAGCCTCCATGCTTCCTGTAATCTGCCAACACACACGCACACACATACATGTATATTATTACTGTACGCTATTCATATTCCTGACACTAATACATTATTCTATGTACTAGACATGAGACTTTGATGAGTTGTGGTGCAGCTGAGCATTGTACACAATAAATTTCATTATTATCATGATTATATAAAATCAATTTTTAAAGATTCAATCTAAAAATAATGAAAGTGTTTACCTGAAGTAGTATCCCATATTTTAATGTTTTTGTTCATAGATCCCGAGAGAGAACAGTCCCAGTTGAATTGTGTACTACTTACTTCAGCATTATGACCAGTCATTTATGAATACGTGTGAAGAGAGAATGAAAATATGTTTATGAATTATAATCTCATATGATATGCTTTTCTGTTTGTGTAGAACGACAAAGAGATTGTTATGATGATAAAAAGATTTTCGTAATCTGAACATTAGCTACATAAATGAGAGTAACTTCCCCATGTTTATTTTCCTTTGAGGAAGCCATATGTTTTGGTTGGCCATTTTCATTTCACTGTAAATCTACACTGAAAATACGAATTTGTTCAAATCAATACAACTGCATGTTTTAACATAAAAATATCATAAAATGTGTTCTTATTTGTGCTTGCGCATTATTTGAATGAACTTAATTGTTATTAAGAACACATCTTATGATATTTTTGTGTATTAAAACATGCAGTTGTATTGATTTGAACAAATTCGTATTTTCAGTGTAGATTTACGGTGAAATGAAAATGGCCGACCAAAACATATGGCTTCTTCAAAGTGAAACAAAGAAGGGAGATTACTCTCATTTATGTAGCTAATGTTCTTATTACCCTTTTATGTTTGTGTAGAATGACAATGAGATTGTTATCATAGTAAGGACTAAATGGAGTAGTCTCCCTTGTCACAGGGTTTGGCTAATCTTCCATGTCAGGAGTCCCTTTTTGTCACATGAACACGGGAACCCAAAAAGATCTCCCTCTTGGCCGAAGCTGACTGGATGAGCTGGTTACCTCTCTCCAGCACACACATGGTGCATACCAAACAGTACAGACCCCACAGGCAGTAAGTGGTTTCCACCTATTGTCTCTCTTACACTTCTACATATGTTTGGACACTTGTGACGTTGTATAACCCGGTGGAACCTGAGGATTGTACACAATAAATTTCATTATTATTATCATAAGACATGCAACAATGTTTCAATAAATGCACTGAAGCCAATAACTATGTTACTTAGATGCAAAGATGATTGTAATTGATGTTACATTATCTGAATCATTTTATGAACAAATGTTCATCATGTTAATTGTTCATTGAAGTATGAAATTTTGTCATGGAACATTGCATTGCACTTTAATCTTTCTTTCTTCTTCATTCTATTTTTGTTTTTCATTCTTTGTTTCTTTTACTGTCTTTTTTTCATTCTTACTGTCTTTTTTCTTAATTTTTTCTTTTTTCTTCATTCTTTCTGTCTTTTTGATTCTTTGTCTTTTTTCATTCTTTCTGTCTTTATTCTTTCTTTTTTCTCATTTCTTTCTATCCTTTTTCATTCTTTCTTTCTTTTTTTTCTTTCTTTCTGTCTTTTTTTCATTCTTTCTGTCTTTTTCATTCTTTGTCTTTTTTCATTTTTTTCTGTCTTTTTTCTTTATTCTTTTTTTTCTTATTTCTTTCTGTCATCTTTCATTCTTTCTGTCTTTTTTTATTCTTTCTTTTTTTCTTTCTGTCTTTTTCATTCTTTGTCTTTTTTCATTTTTTCTGTCTTTTTCTTTATTCTTTCTTTTTTCTTCTTTCTTTCTATCTTTTTTCATTCTTTCTGTCTTTTTTCTTTGTTTTTTCTTCTTTCTTTCTGTCTTTTTTCATTCTTTCTGTCTTTTTTCATTCTTTCTGTCTTTTTTCTTTATTCTTTTTTTTCTTCTTTCTTTTTTTTTCTTTCATTCTTTCTTTCTTTTTGCTTTTTACTTCATGGTTTATTTCTTTATTCCCTACTTTCTTTTTCTCTTTTCTTTCTTCTTCTCTTTCTTTCTTTCCTACTTTTATTTTCTTTTACTATTTTTTTCTTTACTTACTTCTTAGTTTGTTTTTTTCCTTCCTCACTTTCTTTCTTTTCTCTTTCTTTCTCTTTCTTTCTTTCTTTCTTTCTTTCTTTCTTTCTTTCATTTCTCCTTTACATTTGTTTTTATCTTTCTATTTTTCTCAATATATTTCTACATTTTACTCATTATTTCTTTCTTTCTTCTTTCTCCCTTTATTCATCTATCTTTAATTTTTTTATTTCCTTCCATCTGTCATTCCTTCCATCATTTTGGTTTTCTTATTTTTCCATTTTCTTCTTTTTTCTTCCTTTCTTTTCCATCTACTTTTATTTCTTCATTTTCTTTTTCTTATTTTTGTATTTTTTTCTATTCTCTTCCTTTCTTTTTTCCTTTACTTCTTTTTCTTTATTTTGTATTTTTCTTTTCTCTTCTTCTTATTCTTCTTCTTATTATTATTCTAGTATTTTTCTGTTCTTCTTCTGCTTCTTCTTCTTCTTTCATAATGTTCTGCATAGGCTTCTGCCTCCTCTTCAGTTGCTAATCATCCTCTTCTTCTTCTTCTTCTTCTTCTTCTTCTTCTTCTTCTTCTTCTTCTTCTTCTTCTTCTTTCCAACCTTGTGTCTTTCCTTCCTTCCTTTTTTCCTTCTGATCATTATTCCTTCCCACCGCACGTCCCTGGCACAGTGTCCCTCACAGATTCAACCGGCCTGTGCACTGAAGTGAAGGCCATTCTTGCACCTGCAGATTTTACCACAAACACAAGAGATCAGATTATGACAGGATTCGGATGCTTGTGCAAGTGTCGTCCAGTGGAACTCGGATATTCCTTCTGTCTTCACTGACCCCCCTCCACCTACTTAGTGATGGCAGCACAAAGCCTGATCCCAGGGTCTTTCATCCAGATGTGTTCACTTTTATAGAGTGCTTCTTTAATCAATCAGAACAGCACAGGCAATTTCCTCGGAAAGAACATCCTTCTTGCACAATCCACTTTTTTGTTTAGTTTTTGTTTTGGGGATTTGTTTTTTTCTTCCATCCACTCCCATGCTATCATCAGAATCATACTTTTTGGTTTATCTTCAATTGTAAATAAGAATTTTTTCTTCCATATGATATATTTAGGTTTGGTTTGGTTTGTTTTGTTTTACAGCATATCAACCTCAGTGGGTCATTTAATGCCAATAAAGTTTTGAAATAAATCAATTCTTAATGGATAATACAATTTTTTTATAAATACATTTTTCTATTTAACCCATAGATGGGACCCTAACAGGTACTACCACTCCGGGTCAGAGTGGACCAGGGAGCAATGGTGATAAAGGGGTGCTCCACATTCCCCAAACCTCCAAAACTGGAAGCTCACCATCAGATAGAGTTTAACGTTATTCCCAGGACATGTAGACCCGCAGCCACCACCTTCTAGCACCCATATGATAAAAAGGGGTTGGGGCTTGCCATAAGGGCAATAGGGTTGGGAAAATCATATAGGTGCTAGGGCTTGATGTGACCAGCCGATTGATCAGAGGGGGCCTCTCTGACCGCCCGTCTAGCCCAAGATAGGGCCAAAGTGGAGTATTGCATGTCATGAACTGCTCATCCCCCTAGAGTCTATCCTTAAGCATCACGGGTCGCCACCCACGGCCAACAGGTGGCCCCATTGGGGGAGTCTTACCCCTCTGCAGAGGTGCAGTCGGTGCATTCTAACGCCCCAGCCGACAGGGCGGATATATTTAGGGTTTTAAGTAAATTAACAATCATAGAGTATACTATTATATGGTTTTAAGTAATTATTCCTATTTAATAAGGGTCCTGTGTATGATGCTAAACTACATTTGGTGGTGAGGTTCCAATTCTGCAGCTCTTGGGAGTGTGGAGTACCCCTTCATTGTCATTACTCCTAGGTCCACTCTGATCCAGAGTGGTATTACCTTTTAGGGTCCCCTTTAGGGGTTAAATAGATAAAAATGAGTTTATTAAAAAAATTAAGTTTGAAAAACAAAATTGAATACCCAGCATAAAATAACCCAAGGGTTGACATGTTGTAAAATCCAACCAACCAACCTATTTAGTAAAAATAATAATTTTCTTGAACAATTATATGGTTTCAAATATTCCTATCTAAAACTAATAATTATGAAATAGATCTATTTCACCCATAGATGACAATGAAGTTGGAACTTTATACACTCCATATCTTCAGAAATGGAGTCTCACCACCAGATGCAGTTTAAAGTCATACTCAGGAAACATAGAATTTTGAGTACATATCTTATTTGGTTTGGTTTCTATGTTTTAATAGCTTAGCAACCTGTATAATTCCAGTAAATAGTCTGATCGCAATTTCTTCCATTCAGATGAGCTCCCTTTCATAGAGTGCCCACATTCATAGAATGCTCACTTGTGGTGTAATGGTTAGAGCTATAGGAAATGGACTTGTTGAATCAAGTTCAAATCCTGGATGAGGCTGTTTGCATTTTCACATAGTGCTAATACCCTTGGGAAAAAGTATGCATCCAACTACTCTCCCTTCAGCTATGAGTAAATAGTAGCATAGACTGGGCTCTTAGTCTTTAACCTTGGCTAGGTAATCAGTGCAGGAGAAGGAAAACTGAATTCAAACCTGTTAAACTCCACTTCAAAAAATTGACCTTTCACTTTCATAGAGTGCTCACTTTGATAGAGTGCTCACTTTCATAGTGCTCACTTTGATAGAGTGCTCACTTTTCACTTGGGTTATTTTATGCCAAAAACGTTTTTGTTTTATTCATTCTTTGTTGAGTACAGTTGATATTTGTGCAGGTGAAATCAGATCTATTTTATCTCATAGATGGGACCCTGACATGTACTACCACTTTGGGTCAGAAGGGAGCAATGAAGAGGTATTTCCACAGAGCTCCAGAATTGGAACCTTTCCACTAGATGCAGTTTAATGTCATACCCAGGACCCTCAACCACAGCATTCTAGCACATACATGACAAAAAGGATTGGGGGTTTGCCATAAGGGCAATAGGGTCAGGACTAATATAGGTGTGAGGGCTTGACATGACCAGCTGATTGATCAAAGGGGGCCTCTCTAATCGCCTGTCTAGCATAAGTAAGGGACAAAGTGAAGAGTTGCAAGTCATGGACTTCTGGCACATACATAATAAAAATGTTTGGGGGGTTGCCATAAGAGCATTACAGTCAGGACATTAAGCAAGTTAATGATCCTAGGGTATCCATGGAATTATGGTGTAAGTAGGCTATGGAAGTTGATGGATGAATGTAGATTATTAGCATGGATCGGTCAGCAGATGGAACTAGCTAGGGAAGACTGAAACATAAAAAGACCAGTTTTCAATTTCCTGTAATAATAATAACCATTGCACTACATACGGCATCTATGAAGGTCCATTTTTAGAAGTCTTCATCTTTACTGTTGTATTTCACTTCACCCCTAACCACAAAGTCAAAACAACAACACAAATGTGGACAAGAAATTGTTATTGTTCTTATAACATGAAAAGAAACATTGTAACAGTTTTTGTGAAATCTCAAATAATAAATGTAAATGCCAGAGTATCACATTTTTTTCCATTTCACTAATTATGTTCACTTTTGGACTAATACCCTTGGGAAAGGTATGAACCTTCTCCCCCTCCTCCCTCCCACTATGGATTAAACAGTACCATTACTGTTCTTCTGCAAAGATGGCATTGGTAATAGTTGATATGCCATTAAACAAAGAAACCAAACCAAACCGATTCTCTTGAGGGTACTAACAAGACTCTGGAACAATAGTAGGTACTGTAAGTCTTACAGTACCTACTATTGCTTAAATGGTCACCCATCTAAGTATTGAACTGGCTCAATGCTGCTTAATTTTGGTGATCTATCTGGAACCAGTGCTTTCATCGTGATATGATCGTAAGCCACATTTTTTGGAAATTCCAAAACTTATAAAGTTTTTAGCTAAAGGTTTGATTTAAAAATCTATATCTCAATGCTTGTATTTCTTAATTGTATGGTCAATATCATCTGCAAGACCCTCTGGTTAAAAATGAGACCATCCAAATCATACAAGATGAAATGCAAAATTTAAATCCTGATTATCTGATGTTACTTATCCGCTGAATTTTTATTTCTTGTGAGTGTCATCGCCTCAACTAAATAATGGGCTGTCCCATTTTTATTATAAAGAAAAAAAGGGAAGAAAAAGAACAGAAAAAATATAATGAGAAAGAAAGAAAGAAAAAAAGAAAGAGAGAGAGAGAGAGGAGGGGGTTAGTGTACGGAAGAAACAACTTAATCTGTTTCAATCAAACATAATGAAAAGATGAAAAGAAAGAAAGAAAAACAGAAAAAAAAAGAATGAGAGAGTTAAATCAAAATTATTATACTTTTTACATATTGGAATATTTTGCAATAGCTCTTAAGTAAACATATCAAACGTTGTAATAACATCTCTCTCCTTTTCACTTAATATTTCTTATTTTCTTTTCCCTTTTTAAATCTCTCTCTCTCTCTCTCTCTCTCCTCTCTCTCTCTCTCCTTCTCTCTCTCCTTTTAATATTTCTTATTTTCTTTTCTATTTTTCTTTTGCTTTTTGAAACTGTCTCACTTACTTCTGAGCATCTCTCTCTCTCTATATATTTATCTATATATCTATGTTGTACATATTTACCAGCCCCCCTCCCACACACACACATGAGCAGAATGCGACACATGGTCAATTTCTTAAGCGGAGTTTAACAGGCTTGAATTCAGAGTTTTCCTTCTCCTATAACTGGTTGCCTAACCAAGGTTAAAGAGCCCAGTCAACCCTACTAGTTACCCTTATCTGAAAGGAGATACTTTATTCCAAGGGTATTAATGCAATGTGAAATGCAAACAGCCTCATCCAGGATTTAAACTTGGATCACTGAGTCCATTTCCTATAATGATAACCATTACATCCTGTGTATCTTATAGGACAATTAAGTCATTAAGTTTGCATAAATATCAATCTCTCAATTTTTATTAATTTATAATTCCACATTAAAATATAATTAAGTCTGTGTTAATCACAGAGGGGGGGTAGATTTATGGTCAGTAAGTAATTTAAAACTCTGTCCATAGACTGTTGTGTCGGCTGGGGCTGTAGAATACGCAAACTGCACCTCTGCAGAAGGGTAAAAAAATGGGTCAATGACATGCAACACTCCACTGTGGCCCTTACTTAAATTAGACAGGCAGTCAGAGGGGCCTCCTCTGATTAATAGTCACGTCAAGCCCTAGCACCTATGGCAATCCCCAACCCTTTTTTATTATATATGTGCTAGAAGAAGGGTCCTGGGTAGGATGTTAAACTTTATCTGATAGTGAAGTTCCAGTTCTGTAGCTCTGGGGAATGTGGAGTTTCCCTTTCATCACCATTACTCCCAGGTCCACTCCGACCCAGAGTAATAGAATCTGTTAGGGTCTCATCTATGGGTTAAATAGAAAAAATTAGTTAAAAAATGTGTTTAAAAAACTGAGTTTAAAAATCCCATCAAGAATGAGTAAAACAAAATGACATCTGCGCGGCGAATAAGTTATGGGCTAGACTAATAAAATCTTGATCAAGGAAAAAGAAGCCCTTAGAAAAAGAAGAAGCAGTTAGAAGACTAGACAACACAGGTTGACAGCCAGACAAGACGTTGGCAGAAGCAGTAAAGAAGAAATGAAGCAACAAGTAAGTCTCAACTCTGTCTCTGTCTCTGTCTCTCTCTCTCTATCATCCGAGTTTCCTCTCTCGATTATATACCGATGTTGGTTATATACGGTTATACAACATAAGGGCCGGTTTAGCTCAGTCGGTAGAGCGTTCGGCTAGGAATCACAAGGTTCTTGTTCGATACCGGTCCTCGCCAACTCAGCGTATGAGTAGCACAGGGATCTGTGCGTAAAGTGAGGAGCTGATGGTAGGTGTGCGCTCCCACCTCAGACACTAAAATAATCTCCTTGGTCTAGCGCTATTGAAAAGGGGATAGACTCCCTTGCTGTCTGGCTGATACTGACATTAGGCCGCCCAGACGACTTTACTTTACTTTTTATACAACATAAAATCCAACCAACGAACCAGCCAACCAATTAAAAAAAAATCTCAGAAGAAACAAATGAAACATTGTGTAATTTTTGCCCACCACTTGTCTAGCCTAAGTAATGGCCAAAATGGAGTATTGCTCAGCTACCAGGATTCTGTCCTTAAGAATCACAATTCACCACCCACGGCCAACAGGTGGCCTCATTGGAGAAGAGTCTTACGCATTCGGCTTAATCTATGCCTCCATCCACAGGGCAATCATTTGTATTAGATAGGAATATTTAATATCATATAAATCATATGTAACCCCCCCCCCCCAAAAAAAAAACAACAAAAAAACAAAAGAAAACTCTTAAGAAACTAAAGAAAAAAATGTAAACATAACATACAATGTACTTAATGACCCTTTAGACTAAAATATCCATAGATGAGTTAACAAGTTGTTGAAAATCAATCAATCAATATAAAACTAAGTGTATCGTAAATTTTGATTATAGGAAACATTTATATCATGTTATTAGTTCATGTTTAATCGACAAGAGCAGATGGGCCATAAAAGAATTGCTTAAGGTCAAGATAACATTCTTTGAAATAAATTAGGTCAGATGATTCACTAACATAATATTAGTAACAGTTTAGTAGTAACAGAGTCAGTGTATTACAAACTAACTACATTTTAGTATTATTAACAACTTATTTTGAAATGTTATTAACTAAACTTAGGTTTAGTTTAACATAAGACTAGAATATAGAGCACCCAGTGAGAAATGAACTGACTAATAATATGTTGCATAGGTCCAGTCGGTTCAAGTAGTAGTCGTTAGTAGTAGTAGCCATCGTTAATTCAGAAACAAATATGCAGTCATATAGTCACAAAGGGGTTGTTTATTTCTTTCTAGGCTCATGGGTTCTTTTTCAGAAAGAAGGAGAATGAGAGAGTAAGGTCGAGCTATTCTATTTTAAATCACATTCATGCGTATTATTTTATTTATTTTTTAGTATTATTAACCAACTTATTTTGAAAGTGTTATTAACTAAACTTAGTTTAGTTTAACATAAGACTAGAATATAGAGCACCCAGTGAGAAATGAACTCACTAATAATGTGTTGCATAGGTCCAGTCGGTTCGTAGTAGTAGTCGTTAGTAGTAGTAGCCATTGTTAATTCAGAAACAACATATGCAGTCATATAGTCACAAAGGGGTTGTTTATTTCTTTCTAGGCTCATGGGTTCTTTTTCAGAAAGAAGGAGAATAAGAGAGTAAGGTCGAGCTGTTCTATTTTAAATCACATTTATGCGCGCTGTTTGTTGCTACCCTAGATATGTTGCGACTGAGCTCCAAGAAATGCATCCGACCTGCTTTGGGTCCGGTGAAAAAAAAGGCTGAATTTTCTTTACTTCCATTTGTGGTCACGGGGTGGGGGAAGGACACATCCACTTCCACTCCTTCCGTTTTTATTTTTAACTCTAGTTCCGGGGTCCTTGGTCGGTCAATAGCTGGTCCCCTGTTGAGTGTTTACCATTCCAAATTTTAATCTCTCTTTGTTCTTATTTCTTTTTCTTCTCTTTCTCCAGAAATCCAAATACCATTTTCTTTTCAATTCCAAAATTCCCCAGTGGCCATAATAATTACACTACAAATAGTCAATTTAGTAACAGTTTAGTAGTAAAAGAATCTGTATATTACAAACTAACCAAATTTTAGTATTATTAACCAACTTGTTTTGGAAGTGTTATTTACTAAACTTAATTTAGTTTAATATAAGTTTAGAAGTGTGGGGCACCCAGTGAGAATTGAACCTACTAACAATTGTCACTTTAGTAACAAGGTCTGCGTATTACAAACTAACCACATGGAAACTCGGATATAACAGAGTTCAGATGTTACAAACAAGATGGATATATCTCCACACTAGATGGTCAGCTCCTGAAATTAGTAAACTAGTTCACATACCTAGGGAGTAATATCTCATCTACAGAAAGTGATATTAATATACAAATAAAAAGGCATGGACGGATTAATGATCATATGGAAATCTGATCTCTCTGATAAGATTAAGCAAAAATTCTTCCAATCTGTAGCCATATTGGTACTACAGTATGGCTACACCACCTGGACTTAAACAAACCTGGGGAAAAAGTAAGATGGAAACTGTACAAGAATACTATGTGCTGTCTTGAACAAATCCTAGAAAAATATATGTAGGACACTTTCTGGAGAAGTAAGGATGAACTCATAAGTGATGTTCTCCTATGGGCCCCTAAACATGGATACGCCAGTGTAGGCCAATCAGTAAAAACCTGCATTAATCAGCTCTGTGCTGATTCTGGATGATGTGTGGAAGACCTGCTTGGGGCGATGACCAATAGGGATGGTTGTCAAGAGAAAGTCATGGGTATCCATGCTGTCAGCACAACCTGATGATGATGATGATGATGATGATGATGAATATTACCAAATTGTTTTTATTTACTAGGCTCAGCTTAGATTAGCACAAGGCAAGAAGTATGGGGCACCCGGTGAGAATCAAACTCACTAACAATTATTTTTCTGAATTTTTGCGATGAGGTTCAATTCTGGCCAGGGGCATCAGTAACATAGAATAATAATTAAAACAGCTTAACACATGTACCCCAGCTATAGTTAGCGGAGTGAGAACAGGAAACCCCCGTGGACTGAATAAAGGGTTAAGTTCCGTGATGGCTCCCAATTATGACAAGAAGGTTCCTGATTATGACAAAAATGTTCCTGAGTTCAAGAAGGTTCCCAAGTTCGACAAGAAATACCTGAAGAAGGGTGGAGGGCACATTGGCCAAAACATTGTACAAATAACAATGAAGATGAAGACAATAGCCCGAATAACCCAAATAATACTTACTAACAATTGTCTGTGAGATTAGATTGCAGTTGAATTATGACAATTATAATAGTTCTCCTAAATAGTTTAATAGAAATATTTGGCCATTTTCATTTCACCGTAAATCTACACTGAAAATACGAATTTGTTCAAATCAATACAACTGCATGTTTTAACACAAAAATATCATAAAATGTGTTCATAATTGTGCTTGTGCATTATTTGAAATGAACTTAATTGTTATTAAGAACACATTTTATGATATTTTCATGTTAAAACGTGCAGTTGTATTGATTCGAACAAATTCGTATTTTCAGTGTAGATTTACAGTGAAATGAAAATGGCTGACCAAAACATAAGGCTTCCTCAAAGTGAAACAAACAAGGGAGATTACTCTCATTTATGAAGCTAATGTTCAGATTATAATAATCTAGGGGTTGACATGCCATAAAATCCAACTGACGTGATGTAAGGGCCATAGTGGAATGCTGCATGTCATGGACTGCTCAGCAATCTGACTTCCATCCTTAAGCATCACTGGTCACCACATATGGCTAACAGGTGGCCCCATTGTGTGTGTGTGTGTGGGGGGGTTTACTTCTCTGTATTCTAAAGCCCCAGCCAACAGGGCAGCATGAAATTTTGGCCATTCCCATAAACTATAATTATTTTGGCATTAATTCTTCTTGAAATTAAGTTTTGTTAAAGACCAACACTTGTTTTTATTAATTTTCTGGTAATAAAGGACTATTTGCTCGTTAATTCCTACCATAAAATAAACTGAACCCCCATTTTATGTCCGTGTTTTTGTATTAATGTTTTATTTTTCTTGCACACGTTTTTACAATACTAAATATATTTTATTTATTTATTTTAATATCATTCAATGTGCATATTCTAAAAGTTTCTATTTGTGGAATGTTAGTTTTTAAAGTGGGGGTTCTTTTACACTTCAAATTTTACTTGTAAATTCCTACCATAAAATGCCCAAGCCTAATTTATGGCAGGAATTTACGAGTAAAAAGTTGAATATTACTTTTTGTTGTTGTTATTTCTTTTCTTTTTGGTTTTGGTACTCTAAAATAAAAATGTCAGATTTTAATCATCGTAGACGGAAAAACAAAATTACGGTCATAAAAGGAGGATCCAATTTATGCCTAAATTGTAAAATGAGCCCCTTTAAAACTAACCATTCTCACAAAATAAAAACTTTTAGAATATGCACATTGAAATGAATATTAAAATAAATAAATAAAATATATTTAGTATTGTAAAATAACGGGTAAAAGAAAAATAAAACATTTAATACAAAAACACGGACATAAAATGGGGGTTCAGTTTATTTCATGGTAGGAATTTATGAGCAAATAGTCCTTTATTACCAATTTTCTTATGTCTTTGAGCAAAAGAACAAACATTTGGTGCAAGCATTTATAGAAACTAGCAGGACCTGTGATGCTTAAGGATGGAATCTTGGTGGTTGGAGTCTATGACTTGCAACGCTCCATTTTGGCCATTACTTAAGCTAAACAGGTGGTCAGCAAAAATTACACTCTTTTTCATTTGTTTTTTCTGAGTTTTTTTTCTTTTTAATTCATAGGTTGGTTGGTTGGTTGGTTGGTTGGGTTTTATGGCATGTCAACCCATTGGATTATTTTATGGTTTGGTTTGGTTTGTTTTGTTTTACGGCATATCAACCTCAGTGGGTCATTTAATGCCGATAAAGTTTTGAAATAAATCAATTCTTAATGGATAATACAATTTTTTTATAAATACATTTTTCTATTTAACCCATAGATGGAACCCTAACAGGTACTACCACTCCGGGTCAGAGTGGACCAGGGAGCAATGGTGATGAAGGGGTCTCCACATTCCCCAAACCTCCAAAACTGGAACCTCACCATCAGATAGAGTTTAACGTCATTCCCAGGACATGTAACCCTGCAGTCCCGCCTTCTAGCACCCATTATTTTATGTTGAAGATGTTTTATTTCTATACCATAGTATGATAATCTAATTATTTCAACATTTGATATGTTTACTTAAGAGCTATTGCCAAATAGTTCAATATGTAAAGAGTATAATAATCTTGATTTAACTCTCTCTCACTCATTTTTTTCTTTCTTTCCTTCTTTTCCTCTTTATATTATGTTTGAATGAAACATATTAGCATTATCACTTCTATGTGCTCACCCCCTCTCTCTATCTTTCCTCTACTCTCTTTCTTTCTTCCTTTCTTATTATATTTTTTCAGTGTAGCATATCATTTTTCTTTCTTTCTTTCTAATAAAAATGGAATGGTCCATTATTTAGCTGAGGTGATGACACTCATAAGAAATAAGAATTCGGCGGATAAGCAACACCAGGATTTACATTTTTGCATTTTTATCTTGGATGGTTTATACAGTCTTATTTTTAGCCAGAGGGTGTTGTAGGATGGTAACAGTCAAACTTTTAAGGAACACAAGTATTAATATAAAGATAGTCTCAAATTTTCTCTCCGAGTTCTTTCAACCATTATTGGTAATTCTGTGTCACACCATTATCATGAAATAGGTAACCATCTAGAGTTGAGGATCTTTTTCTACTAAATACTGATTTTGTTTGTTTGTTTTGTTTTACGGCATATCAACCTCAGTGGGTCATTTAATGCTGATAAAGTTTTGAAATAAATCAATTCTTAATGGATAATACAATTTTTTTATAAATACATTTTTCTATTTAACCCATAGATGGAACCCTAACAGGTACTACCACTCCGGGTCAGAGTGGACCAGGGAGCAATGGTGATGAAGGGGTGCTCCACATTCCCCAGAGCTGCAGAACTGGGCTCTATCCTTAAGCATCATGGGTCGCCACCCACGGCCAACAGGTGGCCCCATTGGGGGAGTCTTACCCCTCTGCAGAGGTGCAGTCGGTGCATTCTAACGCCCCACCGACAGGGCGGACTAAATACTGAGTTCTATTCAACCTAAATGCCTTATACGATGTGTGGGTTTGTGCCAAATGTGAGCATTGTTTAAAACTGGTTAACTTTCAGCATTTTTGGATTCCTTGGACAAAAATACTTCTATAAACCAATTTTGAGGAGTAGGGAAGCTCTAGAACTCATTTTACAGACAAAATATTATAAATATTAAAAATATATATCATATATATATTACATATGTGCATACATTTACATATAAAAGTAAAAGTAAAGTCGTTGGGGTGACTTAAAGTCGTTATCAGCCAGACAGCAAGGGAGTCTATCCCCTTTTCACTAGCGCTAGGACCAAGGAGATTGTTTTTGCATCTGAGGTGGAGCGCCACACCTACCATTAGCTCCTTACTTTACTGCACAGATCGCTGTGCTACTCATACGCTAAGTTGGCGAGGGCCGGTATCGAACTGGGAACCTTGTGGTTTCTAGTCGAATGCTTTACCGACTGAGCTATCCCGGCCCTGAATTTTAAATATACCTACATATATTATTACATACATACATATATATTACGAATACATACAAATATATATGAATATATATTATTACATACATACATACATACATATCATAATATATATTGTATTACATACATACACATTGTAGATATACATATACTAATACATAATATAATAAATCTCTCTCTCTCTCTCTCTATATATATATATATATATATATATATATATATATACATACATACATACATATCATAAATGTATATATTATGCATATATATATATATATATTATATATATAATATATATATATATATTACATACATACATATCATAAATGTATATATTATGCATATATATATATATTTATTATTATATATATATATATATATATATATATATATATATATATATATATGATATTACTTACATAACACGCATACATGAATATTAAAAATGTATATATTACAAATATATATAATATTACTTACATATTATTTCATACATATGTACTTATATATTATAAATATGTATATATATTATTACACACACATATATATGTGTGTGTGTGCGTGTGCCTATGGAATTTCTATATGTAAAAGGACACTTTAATTTCTTCTTCTTTTCTTTCTTTTTTTTTCTTAAATAAAATAAACATATTTAAAGTATCTATTTTCAAGTTTTAAGAAGTTCGGTATTTACCACGTACCCCACGTGTACGGATCAGGCAGAAGGCCCTATTAATGTGGGACCACCCACTAACGGAAGCTCATGGGTGGCGGGTGCAAAAAAATGCGTTGATCCCGTCGGCATTCCCCCTCTAGGGGGGTGACTCAGACACTGGGCAATAAACCCAGCCCTGGTCCTTTAAATAAGGGAGCAGGTGTTGCCTGAGGGGATAGACCCTGGGATCAATGCTGTTAATTTACATTAACAAATACAGGACTCGAAAGGCAAGTGCAGAGCAGGAATGAACGTAAAAATCACCTCAGTAAATGTTTTTAAGTACCACCAATTTTCCCTGTGAAATTTACCCCCTATATTTAACACAATAAAACTTGCATAATGGTTAATATTATCATGAAGTTTTTTGGTCCATTCGAAAGAAGAAACATTAAACAAACTCTTGATGATTTTCATTTTTAATTTCAGCTCACGGAAATAATGAAAATTATAAACGAAAAACAATGTTTACATTTTTGCACCGTTAAATCAATTGAAATTTAACGTAGCCAAAAACAAGTTATGATCAGAGGCTTTTTAAAAATTCTATGAAAAATAAATTAATGGTCCGATTTTCACGAGAATTTCCAGAATTGCTTACCTTTTGATGAAAATATGTCTAAAATAGTTTTTTCCAAAATATATTGGGGAAATATTTTTTATGAGGTCTACCCGGCCTATTTTATTTTATGAAATATGAAAAAATGAACCGGCAAAAAACGATTTTTACTTGTTGTCTATAAAGATAATAGCCTGAATGATTATATCAGATGATTTTTATAAGTTTCAATGCCAGAGTTTTTTTTTTTTAGTAAAAGAACCATGAATACAGAATTCAGCTAAAAAAATATCAATAAAAAAACTGAACGTGTCGTAAAAAAAAACAGACTGTTTTACTTATTTTTCAAGATAACGGTGGGTCATTTTTCCCCAATCGGATAATTTGATCTTTGAATTAACTGTTTTTCTTTGTAGCAACTCTTTATGTTCGTTATTTCTTTTTTGCGAGATTTTAAAAGAAAAAGTTCAAAAATATTTACGTTTCTTCCTTCAATATGGCGTAAACTGATCACGTGACCTATTTTGGTGATACCTATATTGTTTATCCACTGAAAACATTTCTCCTCCTCTAAGAAGGAAATTAAATATTTTCAGGATCTTATTCTTTTTTTTTTCAAGTCATTTACACTATTTTATGCACATCTCACCAACGATAATCAGTACCCCTTCATCACCATTACTCCCAGGTCCACTCTGACCCGGAGTAGTAGTACCTGTTAAGGTCCCATCTATGGGTTGAATAGGGAAAAAAATGAGTTTAAAAAAAAACATGTTTAAAAAGAAAATTGTGTACCCATCAAGAACGAATTAAAAAACAAAACGTCTTCGGCATAAAATAACCCAACAAGAGTTGACATGCCGTAAAATCCAACCACCCAACTATGATCCAACCTGTAAGTACACCTGTATTCTTATAAAATCCCCAATATAGGACTTTACAAATACTTGTGGAACATAGAAAAATGCTAATTCCATTCTATGTCTTCTCAAGAAGAAATCAAGTAGAAGCGTGTGTGGGTAGGGGGGGGGAGAAACTAGGACAGAATCGTTTCTTCTTCACGAAAAGCGATCAGTCTAGAATATGCGAAATATCTATAATTCCAAACGTCGGTTCAGTAGTAGTAGTAGTAGTAATAATAGTAGTAGTTGTTGTTATATAACCTTTTTTTCTCCCCTTTTTATTGACAAACAACAGCTGCTAGGAAGGACTATTTGAACTACCAATTAATAAGCTAATGCTGCTACCTTTTTTCTTGGTGTTTGGTGCTTGAATTCCTCTAACTCTCGCTCTACTTCAGTAGCATCGTCGTCGTAGATGAAGAGAAGACGACGCAGTTGGTATGTTAGTTCTGCTGACTGAATACATTGTGTGGCACGTTGCCAACACACACACGCGCACACGCACACACACGCATACACACACACACATAACCCAAAGAAAAACAAATAACAAAAAAAAACAAAAAACGTGTGTGGTGTGGGCGTTGGGTAACCACCTCTTCCTCCTCATCATCTTCACCATAGCACCACATCTTCTTTTCATCTCATCTATCTCAGCCTGTTTCGTTTACCTCTGCTTGGTGGCTGACATAGTTGCTTCTCTTGTTGCTTTATCCTGCTGTGAGTGATAGTTGTCATATGTATGGGGACAGGTAAAAAGAAAGCCAAGATTTGAAATATGATGAGTTTTTAAGCCAGGCCAGCGAGCCCTCCCCACCTGAACCAACCTCCCCCCCCAAAAAAAAACTGATGCAACATGATCTTCCTACTCTGCCCCGGGCGTTCAGTACATTTGTCTACGATTAATACACGCACTATATAATTCACGTCGTATACACTCGCATATAGGTCGAATTTCGAAGAGCTAAGTAAAAAAAAAAAAATTTTTTTTTTAAATTGGCATCTCTGTATAAGTAATACAGTGTGGTCCGAAAGTCTTGTCACCGGCGCATATTGTTTTAACTTTCATTATTTTTTGTTTTAATAATATGATATATAAATAATATCATTGATTATCATATATGATAATAATAATTATATAATTTTCTATTTCATTTCTAGCGGCTTATTTCATTTGGAGTTATATATTTTGGTAGGGGTGACAAGACTTTCGGACCACACTGTATTTCGTGAGGTTCGGAAAAAAAGACTGTAACATTTGGATTTAGAAATTAATTCTATAGATTAAGAATTACGGATAAGGGTCGACTTATGTACAAGAATATGTCCCCCGATCCCGTGTATAAGTCGGCCCTCGATAGTCACGTAATATTTTGATTTGTGGAATTAACTTTTAAACCCAAATGTTATTAATCGTCTTTCTTTCCCAGTTGAATTCTAAACCTTACAAATTATTACTTACGTGTAGACGCCAGTTCTATAAATTGATGCCTACGTGACTATCAAAGGGTCGACTTATACACGAGAATATATATCCCGCGATCGCGTGTATAAGTCGACCCTTAATAGTCACGTAACCATTGGTTCCTGAAATTAATTTTTAAAGCCAAATGTTACTCGTAGTCTTTTTTCCCAGTTGGATTTTAAACCTTACAAATTATTACTTACGTATGGACGCTAGGGCCTCTCATCATAGTGTAATGGTTAGCAAGCTAGTCTCGCAGATCCATTACTTCTGAGAGAGAAAAAGCGAATTCGATCCTCGCTGGGGGGGGGGGCTCATACTTGTGGCCTTGTGTCAAATCCTATCCGTGGTGAACGGGTTGGGTATATATATATATATATAATATATAATATTTAATGATTGATTAGGGTCGACTTATACACGCGATCGACTCGTAGGATATCTTCCAACTTTTTTTTCTTTATTAGTTGGTTGGTTGGATTTTACGGCATGTCCACCCTTGTTGGGTTATTTCATGCTGAAGGTATCTTGATTTATTCATTTTTGATGGGTATTTTATTTAAACTCAATTTTTAAAAACTCATTTTTTTTTCCTATTTAACCCATAGATGGGACTCTGACAGGTACTACCATTACAGGTTAGAGTGGACCTGGGAGTAAGGCAATGTAGGGATACTCCACACTCCCCAGAGCTCCAAAATTCGTTGGTTGGTTGTTCCAAGATTGGAACTTCACCGTTATATACAGTTTAATAACGTCATATCTTTATTGAAACCGTGACTCGTGGACAATAAAAAAGAAAGAAATGTAATATTCACGATTTAACATTTTTTTTTAATGAACTATCCAATTTTTTTTTTGTCTTACCAAATGTTGACAACAATCTAGAAATGTACGTACCCCCTACCCACCACGACCATTCATACCTTCTTCTTCCTCCTCACCATCAAATACCTGTAGCAGCAGCAGCAGCAGCAGCAGCAGCAGCAGCCCCTCTTCTTTTTCGCCGTCGTCATTGAAATTTTATGGATGCTATTGTATAGTTGTTTGTTAATGTTTATCAGTCATTTCTTCCTCTTCTTTTTTTTTTTCATCTTCTTGCATTGCGTCTACAGCCACGAAAAAAACAAAACACAAAAACACCCCAAAAACATCGCTACCCCCCCCCCCAAAAAGACATCGTCATCTAAGCAAGCACCAAGCAGACAACCAGACAAGTGATGAACAGTTGTGTTTGATGCCTATTGTTTTTTTGTTTTTTAACAGCTAAAGCGTCAACTCCATTTTCTCCCCCAATGGTACTATAACGGTGCCGCCGAACTGACTTTATAAATTGCGTATATGCAGTTGGTATTCAAGAGAGAGAGAGAGAGAGAGAGAGAGAGAGAGAGAGAGAGAGAGAGAGAGAGAGACTCACGCACTCACTCTGTTTTTCTTTAGGTATGTCGAGAAATAATAGTACTCTAATGCAGAATAGCGCGCCAGAGATAATAATGATGATAATAATAATAATAATATCATTAGATTATTATTACGTATAAAAAGCATTACATTTAAAAAAACAGAAACCTTTGAGACGCTAAGACTAGGGTTAGTTTTAGTGTTAGAATCAATGTTAGGGTTAGGCTACTTCGGGAGTTTCCGTAATTCAATGCTATTTATACGTAAAATGCGATTCTACTGATATTATCTCTTGCGCGCTATTCTGCATTTGTACCGAAATACTTTTTTTTTTTGGGGGGGGGGAGGGTTAATTTATTCACTTCATCTAAAATCGTGGTCTACTTTTTCTTCAGTTTACTTTCTATGCCAACGGTTTTCAAGTGAAGAGGATTCAACCCATGGGCGTGGGGGGGGGTAACTTTATGGTTTCAGGCTGAATCGTGACTACAGAATGGCAATGCAAGCTGTTAGAGTTTTTTTTCTTCTGTAAACTACGAAAAAAAATCCACCTTTTAGGGACTCAATACAGGAACACCGATAATAGTAGGATTAGAGTACCTACTACTCACATAAATCCCCAAATTGGTTAGAAGGGGCTCCTTAGCCTTGGTCGGCAACCCATCTAACTCAAGGAAAAGCCCGACACAAAACTTCTGCTGCCTTTCAAGGAAAGGCTAGGGGAGTAAACCCCGAAAACAAATCAGGAGCCGGAGTCCCTAAGGTGGTGTGATGCTGAAATCCAGTGCTACCCATCAACTCCTGTGACACTACCGTTGCCAAACTGCATTAGTTCCTTACTTTCGTTTGGATCACAGCGGCAGTGTGCAGAGGGGGGGGTGCTGCATGAGCAACAGTTCATCCTCCATATAAACCCACCCAGGCTGTGTAGTTAAAAAAAACCCAACAATTTGACACTACTCCATCGTCTTTCGTAGACGAAAGGTTGCCAACTACAAAAATAGGCTAAACTTGCAAATTGGTCGGAAAATTAAAACGGAAAGTTTTTTGGTGGTCCCCGCATTAACTACAGTCTATGAATTAACTTTTTGCGAATTGGGTTACGATTTAGGGGTTTGGGGATTAAAGTTGTTTTTAATTACGTATTGCTTAAAAAAACAACAACAAAAAAACCCCCAAATTACTATACATTTAATGTTGAAAAATGTTTTTATAAAACAAAGTCTAATTTAATTTATACATCGCAATACTAACACAAACAACTGAGATTAATGTGTCTACCGTTGGGTTCAATAATTAATTTCAATGGTTAATTAAATGTATAGTAATTTTTTTTATTGTTGTTCTTTTTTAAGCAATACGTAATTAAAACAAACTTAATCCCCAAGCCCCTAAACCGTAACCCAGTTCGCAAAAAGTTCAACTGTCATGGGGGACCACCAAAAAACTTTCCGTTTTAATTTTCCGACCAGTTTGCAAGTTTTGTCCCAAAATACACCAAGTTATAATGGTACTTAGCTCGCCAAGCTTGAATGAGTTCGATTCTCACTCGGTATCACAGAGTTTTGGCTTAGCAGTGCCAACCTAAGCCAAACTGAGTAAATGACTGAAATGAACCTTTTTAGAGTTGTATAATAAGGAATGAATGACATTTTCTGAAATGTGATGAAAAGGAGGAAGAAGAAAAAAATGGTTGAAAACCACTTGCCATATTTTGACTGAAAATTATCACGTGGTTTCGTTTCTACCTTAATCTGAAAAATTGGAATTCGCACATTTTTCTTAACCATATGGGGTTAAACAGTTCATCGATGAACGATATAGTCTCGAACAATTTGAAGATCGTTAGCGAGTTTGATTCTCACCGGGTGTCTCATAGTTGAATCATTGTGCTAAATGAATAATCGTACGCTTGGTTGGTTGTTTTAATAAATGAAATTATTGCGTACAGTATTCAGGTGCACTACAACTCATCAAAAGTTCATGTATTATCGTATAATGTACTTATAGGAGTAGTTTGTTGTCTGTTCTATGTGGTTTAAGCTCGGTCGTAGTCGTGTCTAGACCTCATTATAGTTGGTTCTTGTGAGCTGGTAAGTTGAAAGAGAATTTAGGAAAAGAAACGAAAGGAACAAAAATAAGGTTGACTTAGGGTAAGACTTTTATTACTTGATTCACACTATTTCTTTGAGGGGACATTTTCATGAGCAAGTCAATAGGTGTTTCTCCTTCAAAGTCTTTGAGTAAAAAGGGAATAAGTCCTTTTTGGTGCCAAGAATTCGGGGGGTTTCTGCCCATGTCCACAGGGCTCTTCCGGTCTGAGGCCTTCTGGGAGATTGCTATTTTATTTATTTATTTTTATTCAATTTAATTTTGTTTTATTTATTTTTATTTGGTTTGAATTTTATTTTCATTAATCCCCACATACTAATGTCAGGAAAATTAACAGCGTACAACAGTCATAATATATATATGGAGGAGTAATATTAGGTATAGTGTTGTCGAATTACAGGAAGCATGGAATTTTTGACAGACGCAGTGTCTCGGCAGCAAACAACTGATGCAGCCAGTGGGTTCCATGCTTCAGCAACTCTGAGTGTGAAAAAATGTTTCCGAACGTCATGTGAACTGTGCTGTTTTCTGACTTTGTAGGCATGACCACGTGTGTTTGACACATGGAAATAAAATCAAGGTTGCTGTTATCAAGATGGTTAATAACCTTATGAGTGTCGACCTGTAAGGATTTGGATTGTTTTATGTGTTTAGTTCGTTCGTAATTGTGTCTAATTCCCAATGTAGTTGGTTCTTCCTTTTTGGGCTGGTAAGCTGAAAGAGAATTTAGAAAAAGAGCGAAAGAAACAAAAATAAGATTGACTTAGGGTAATACTTTTATTAGTTGATTTACACTATTTCTTTGAGGGGACATATTTCCCAAGCAAATTAATAGGTGTTTCTTCTTCAAAATTTTAGGGTGAAAAAAAAAAAAAAAAAGTTTTTTTTTGGCGCGTAGAATTTGGGTTTTTTCTGCTCATGCCTCCTGGGCTCTTCCAGTCTCAGGCCTTTTAGGAGATTGTTATTTTTTGTCTTTTTATTTATCTTTTTAATATTTAACTTAGTTTTGTTTTATTTATTTTTATTAAGTTTAATTTTATTTTTTTTAATCACCACATACCAAGTCAGTTGACAGACGTCAGAGTTTTACGGCATATCAGCTCTTTTCGGGACATTTAATGCCGAATCAAGCCATTTTTATATCAGGTTGCTTACAGTACCTGTTCTTGCTTAAATGGCCACCCATTCAAGTATTGAGTATGGTTTAGAATTTAAATAGTTAACAACATACTTTGAGTTTTGTAAATGTCAGTGACACCGACACAAACACGAAAAAATAATTCGATATTTCACACTGCTAAAGTCATTTCTTATTTTCTTTTCCTGAATTGGCACAAGGCCAGAAAAATAGGGTGTCCATTCATAATCGAACTCACTGTGAATAATAGACCAGCTCGCTATCTATTAACACCACACGTATAAGGTTAGTATCGAATTAGTTAAGTTCTGGCGAACTAATTAAATTCAATAATATGTAGCACAAAGCCGCACGTACGGAAATCCTAGTGAGAAACAAACTCACTATACACAGTCGAAGTGTAGCTTAGGTGTGGTACAAGGACATGAGAAGTATGAGGCATCTGGTGAGGATCGAACTTACTACCCACAGATTGGCATGTTAACAACCCACGACCATTACGATTATTAATTAAAAACATCACTGGGTGCCCCTCACTTGTCTAGTTTAACGTAAAACAATAAACATGTTTTTATTTGATTAAATAGAAAAAAAAAAAGAAAAAAGTTAACCTCTTTGCATCCATTTTGTAGGTCTTTTCTTTCTTTTTTTCCCCACACACAATAAAATTAACTTTTAACCAAGACGGTTTACCAATAATTAATAAAATAAGAATTGACTACGACTACGTCAATAATGTTTTCCTGTCGACCTACAAAAAAGAAAAAAAGAAAAGAAATAATTAAAAAAGCCTTCACAATGAATTACCGCCAAACCCGTTTTACGGCGTATTAGATTCAGTAATTAGTAAGTAATCATTACTTACTAATTTCTAATATCAGTCACTTGTAGATATCTACCTCTCGCTTCTAAACAATAACGAAAAACAACTGGTACCTGGTTGTATTTGCTTGGTTATTTATTTACTATTATTAATTAGGCTAAATAAACAAACATTAACTCAGGTGTAGGTAGAATAACTACTATTATTCAAGGCTGTGTTTGTACGCTGAAACCCATAATTTTGAATGAACAGATTAGTTTAAGTAAAGTGCATAGTTGTATTGTTGGAAAATTAATGTTTACTACATATTAACGACTTGAACGTGCAAAGCTTTAGAGTTGAATTAATCAATAAGAATAAGATAAATCGGGAAAAAAAGAAGGGGAAAAAGAAGAAAAATAATGTACGTCTAAAAAGAGATACCATTTTTACCTGGAAACCAAACTATTATTTGCGAAGGCCTTTTGTTTTATTTTATTAAATTAATAAATGAATAAAATAAAACACGATATAACTGTTTTTGTTTTCTTTTGTTTTCTCTTCTGTGTATTAACATAAAAAAGGAAAAGAAAGGATGATTTGGATTCATACTAGATTTTATTTTTCGACAAATTCAACAGTTGGATATTAACGACAATACTAGTTCGACCCATTCATATGAATAAATAAATAAATAAAATAAAATATACTTCTGTTTTTGTTGTCTTTTTTAAAAAAATTTTTCATGTCAGCATCAAAGAAATTTGAATCAATTCTACATTTAATTTTTCATACAAATTATTTTCCTACAAATTCAACAGCTGGATTTTAATGACAGTATTTCGTACTTGTTCAATCCATTCATATAAAATAAAAATAGAAAAAAAATAAAATAAAAAAGTAAAAAATAGAAAAAATAAAAATAAAATAAAAGATAACGTATAAATGAAATAAAATAAATTAGATTAAGATGAAATAAGATAAAAAATAAAATTAGAATGAAATAAAATAAAAATGAAATAAGATAAAAAAATAAAATAAAATTAGAATGAAATAAAAAAAATTAAATTAAAATTAAATTAAATTAAAAGATGCAATAAAAATAAATTAAATCAAAATAAAAGATGAAATAAAAAGGAAATAAATAAAAGAAATGAAATAAAAGAAAATAATTGAATAAAAGCAAAACAGTATGTTTAAAAAGAGATATCATTTTTACCTGGAAATCAAACTATTATTTTTCGGTAGCCTTATTAAATAAAGAAATGATAAAAATAAATATAAAAATAAAACATACCTATGTTTTTGTTTTCTTTTTTTATGAGGAACATACCCCCAAAAAGATAAAGGATGATTCTAATTTATTTTACAATTTTTTTTTACAAATTCAACAGTTGAATTTTGATTTTAACGAATTTTTTTTACAAAGCTTTGCTTAGTTGTGGTACAAGGTGGTATGTATGGAGCACTTAGTTAAATTTGAACTCCCTATAAATTGTTTGCTAGTCTAACTTGCTATACATTACGCGTGGCGCCCTTGAATTTTAACGTCAGTACTGGTTCGATCCATTCACATAAATGAATAAATACAACTTTAAAAGGTCAGTGTCAGGCCAACAGTACTTGTCTTAATAAAAAAAAAAACAACCCTTTAATTCTTAAGATTATGCTTAGATTTAAAAAATTGTTTAAAAAAAGAGTAAAACTATTATCCCTGGTAATTTAAGCTAATCGTTTAAAAAATAATTTTACAGTACGTACCGTACAAGAATTATTTTTTTAGTTCCCAAATTAAATTTGGAGAAAAAAAATTAATAGAATAAATAAAAAGTTGAAATTTTCTTTTGATTTCTTTAATTTCTTAAAGAAAATTAAATTTAAAATTAAATAAATTAAATTTTACGCTTTATAGAGATAGATACATACATAAAGAATTGGGAAAGAAAATAAATGAAAATTTGGATTTTTCTTCTGATTTCTTTATTTAAAAAAAAAAAAAAAAAAAAGAAGAAGAATTTTAATGTTCAGAGATGAACTATAGATAATTAATTAAGAATTAAATTAAGTACAATCTACAGAGATAGATACATATACTACACTACAGAGAAGGAGAGAGAAATAAATAGATAAAATAAAAAGTTGAATTTTCCTTTTCATTTCTTTATTTCTTAAAGAAAATGAAAGAAATTAAAATTATTTTCAATAGAGAGATGAATATAGACAGACCATTAAGAATGAAATGAAATTAAGTACGCTCTAGAGATAGATAGATATAGAGAATGAGAGAGAAGGAAAGGAAAGAAAAAGAAAGAGAGAGACACATTGAAACAATGTTGCGATGCACACAGCCAACAACTAAACATTCAGCACGCATTGAACAGAAAGTGAAGAAAACTTCGACGCGAACGGTACACGAAAATAAAGTCAGTGTTCGCAAATATTAAAAGAAAAAAACAAAACACATATCTAGCCAATCCAGATCATTTTGTTAACAGCCGCTGAGAATCTTACCATCGGAACTACCAGTATCTTTTTATTCATTTATTTATTTATTTCAAATCAGAAAACAGCCAGGGAAAAAAACGTGTTTACTCTCTTCGCTACCATATAGTAGTACTAGTGCAATCACAGTCAGTAAGAAAACGGCAGACGAAGCGAGCAGGCGCGTTTCTGCCATTTGCTTTAAGTGTGTTCTCTTATCATCATTGGCTTGAGTACTTACGATAACTCCGGAGTTTATAGGTATATCGCTTCTTATGTTTACTACTCGAAGAACTTTTTGGTTCTGTAATGTCCAATGATGTCATTTTAAGGATAAAAAACCACGTCCCTCACAGAAGAAGGAATCGTTGTAACTGACCTCTGAAAGTTCCCCATGATGGTGACTAGTCTTGAGAGTTGTCAACAGGGTCCGCCGTTTAGCAGTTACCTGCACGGGCCACGAACCATGAAACCGATCCGAAGCCAAACCATAGACCTCGGTGGTGATAGTATATCGTCTTATTATGAGGATTCCGACAGGGATGAAGATGGGGGTCGAAGGTGTTCAAACCCCTGTCTGTTTCCCGATGGAAACAACGGGTATCGACCCCCAACCGCTTCAAATTCTTGCGAAGCTCTCAAACATGCCGTGTCCGCACTGACGCGGCTGGATGACTTTATATGCGAAAAACTCGGATCAGGCTTTTTCTCAGAAGTCTACAAGGTGAGACTAATTTTATTTTATTTACCTGTGTTTAGGTTTTTTTCTTCTTAAAAGTCACCTAGCCTTTCGTTGAGGTAATCTATTCGTTGTCAATGTATTATTATTCCACTAGCGTTTCACTTTGTAGTAACTACTACACACAGGTTCAATAATTCATTCATTCATTAAAATGTACAATGGCATTTAAAAAAAACCTGTCTCCCTCTTGTAATTGTATCTTTAAATCAAGTGTGTGATTGGTAATAAATAATAAGTTCGAAGATTGCTGTATTATATACACACACTCGTATATAAATCGAATTTTGAAGACCTTTTAGGCAAAATAAATAATGCCAGTCTTGAGTAAATGATGGAATTCAACTACAATGGGAAGCATTTTGTAAAGCAACCCTTAGCTAAAAGAAAAAAATAATTCAATGAATTAATGATCATAAATCAAGGGTCGACTTATACACGAATATATAAAGTAACTTGAATAATTTACATTTGCAGTGTAATGACCTGAAATATTTTTAATTATAAAATTTCTAATCTTTTTTTTTTTATTTTTATTTTTGAATGATTATTGTATATTTAATATACGCTAAGATTCTTAACGTAAGTCTTACCCGGTGTAAGAAGACTAATTTTGTACAAGAAATACTTCAAATTATCACACACCTGGCCAAAACAGCTGGAGGTCTGTAGTATACTAAAAAAGAATTTACTTTTTCTGTTGAAAGTACTATCTTCTCCACAGCCCTTTCTCGTCAAAATAAATACCCAACCCCAAGTGATAAAAAAACACCAAACCCTAAGGTCTCATGTGGTATACTATTACTAATGTTCGCCCTGCTTTTTTTTTCTTTTTCTTGTCTATTTTCTTTATTCTTAAGATTTAGGCTAATAATATAAAAGATTTTAATAAACTGGAATTTTTAATTGTTTATTTTTTTGTTTAGTCTTTACTGTTTTTAATTATATAAAAAAATGATACTACCTATTATTAGGTAGTATCATTTTTTTATATGATTAAAAACAGTAAGGTAGTACCTAATGTTTACCTGTTTACTACACACTTTCTCCTTAGCGTCGGTCTACGTTATGTTTGTATTTTATATTTACTCCGAAATTCGGCTTTTAAGTGAAGAGGAGTCTTACCCCCCAACCAACTACTCAAATGTTGTCTCTCTATCGATCTTACACACACACACAAACAAAACAAACAAAAAAAATCACTGAGTGCACATAACTTATGATTACTTACATACATATTCCAATTACTGGAATCTTTAAAGCAATTCCATGTTTCGTTGGTTACCAAAACAAAGTTTAATTAATTTCTTGCATTCTGCTCCCTCCCCTCTTATTTCACTTTTGTGAAATCACCTGCGGAATATCAGTGACTTTACCGGTCGAAACGTAAACAATATTTATTTTAATGATTCTCTAAAAGTAAAAAAATTAAATATGTTAAAAGATTTAAAAATTCTATCTTTGAAGAAAAGGTGTATTGTAAAAGAAAACGCAATATTTACTTATTATTATTATTATTATTATTATTGATATCTACCAAACATTAGGTGCGTGCGTGCCAAACTAATGTTTTGGTCATGTGATCACTTTGTAAGTAGCTGTGAAGGTTTCAAAATAAGATTTTTTTTTCTTTGCTTTTATTTTACGTATAACTTTTCCTGTTATAAAGAAATTCGCTTAAAGCAATAAAAAAAAAAAAATCTATTAATTACTGAAAATTTGAAAAAAAAAAAAAAAGGTTTCATTTGGAATGTCGTCTCTATCATATCGTAATGTTTCAAAATAAAGAAACAAACACATTTAATTACTAGTTTTTCGGGTTTGAATGAGAGAGTAAATAATAAGTGTTTTGTTTTGCAAACAATAATAAGTAAAAGAAAAAAAAATGAATAAATAAAAATGCGTTTTGAATTTATCTAAATCTCGGTCAAACGTAAAAACAAATTCACTCTCAGCTTTCGTTGAGTTTTAATTTTTTTCAAGTGTAAGTAAATCTGTACTTTTACATATTTAAGATTTATTTCTTACTACTTGGTTTGAAACCGTTTTTTATTACCCCCTTTTTTCCCTTCCCCTTATATCTGGTAACGAACATTACCTATCCGGGACATTCGGAATTCTTGGGTACCTAGTTTAATCGTGTGTAGCACAGATAAATCTAGTAAAAACAATTGATCAATGAATCCGCATTTTTAGAATTCTAACGAACGGGAATTTTTGTAAACTGAACTATTGACCTCATAATATTTTGAAAGCGAGATTATCACATATTTTACAATCATTAGAATACATACCTCGTATAACGGCATGTAATGTGTTAAAAAGGGGATTACTCCAATTTCTAATTGTCTGTTTTGTTTAGAAGATAAAACCCCCAAAACAGCTGGCATCCAAATTTCCCAGCTGAGCCACTACATGACAACCCAGTAGTCGCGCGTAAAAAGGAGTAAGATGTTTGATTTACGAATTTCGAGTCGCGAATCAGTTGGGTTAATTTTATATTGTGGATGGATACCCTTTAAAAAGTTTTTGACGGCAATAACATTAGGTTACAGGAAAAAAATATATGAAGTAAACTAATTAAAACAGATTTGGAAATTTAGGAGGAGAAAAAAAGTTCAGTTATTAAAAAAAAGAAAAGAAAAAAAGGCTATCAACTTGTGACCAAAAAAGAGATTATTCGGCATTATGCTCACGTGACAAAACGTTTTTCACCCCCCAGGCTTTACTTATGTTTTTTTTAATTTTTTAAAAAATAAATGAGATAAATAAAACATTTAAAGAACAATAGATAGTTAAATCAGAAAGAAAGTAAAAGAATGAAGTTTTTTTTATTTTTATTTTTAAAACCTTAAGTGTGTAAATAAAAAGATCTATTTGTTTTGAATCTGTTTTTCTTTTTTCATACGAAATCAAAAAAATAATTACCGTATATACTCGTGCAATGAACGACCTTTTTAATATCAAATTTCACCCCCAAAACAAGGGGTCGTTCATTACATGAGTTAGGTTTTTGAACACGTCGAATCTTACAGTCGTTCGTTACGCACAATATCAATGATAAAAACACCTTTTTTTTGTAGCTAAAAATTAAGGGGTCATTCATTCATTACGCGAAGTCGTTCATTACACGAATATATACCGTAATTAATTACAATTAATGTTACCAAATAAGTCATCTTCTTAAAAGGTCTTCGTAGTTTGAAAACAAACATTTAGAAAAACAAAAACGAAATTTACTACTAGATAAGAGAAGGAACACTGAACAACAGTATGTCTTCTTCCAGGTTTTTCCGTGTCAATAGTTTAGTGCAGATATAAGTTTATTACCCACAACTTGTTTTTTTTTTTAACAGATGTTTTCGTGTTAGACGCGGTAGTTTTTAAATAAGTTGATTTTTATTTTTGCAAGATTCTTTTCCTACTTAGTTGTCATTTTATTACCTAATTGTAAAATACTTCTGCTACGTGTCTATTGGCTTCAGGGGTCTCCCAGGACAGGTGGAGCCGTTGCACGTATATCCTTTCTTTAGCCTTCCTGTTTTTTTTTAAGTATATTTTTAAAACCCCTCCTTCTTTCTTGTCAATAAAATCTGGATTAGTCGGGGGGGGGGCGATTTCCTTTCTTCTAGATTTCTGTATTGTATCGGTGTTATCTCTTTTCCTATTGTTTATCTGAAGATGACATAATTTTCTTTGTATATCTAAATAAGCGGGAATTGTCTCTCTAGAAACACCTGGAAAGGGGGTCACCTGTAGTGTATAATTATGAATGATACTTTAGTTTTATTAATTCAAAAATATATGCAAACTAATTTCAGTATTTTTTTTTTTAATATTAAAAAGACTTTTTCCAGTATATTTTTACTGACAGAAAAATCAGGACTAAAAGAAAGAAAAAAACGAGAAAGAAAAAGTTGTTTTTGCCGAGGCCACCAATAAAGTTAGAATTTTAGATAGGGAAAAATAATTTATGGTAGTCGGTTCGGGTTTAGATTTGTAGAGAAATATTTTTAATTCGAGTGAGAAGTAAGGATTTATTATTTAGTAAACACTTTTGGTTTAAAATTCTTGTTTTTTCCTGTGACATTTTTCCTGGATTCGATTTTTGTTCCAGATAGCAACCAGTGAATGCTGTGAAAACAAGATTTTCACAGCTAAAATTTTCTTTCTTTTTAAAGATATTTATTTTCTAATTAAAACAAATACAAAATTAAACAGTGTAACTCTAAATGTAACCAATTAAAAAAAGAAAAAAAAAAAGAAAGATAAACAAAACAATTGAAACATAATAAGGTAACAGCAGTTTCTTAAAAACCTTTAACAAAAGTTAAATTTAGCAAGAAACGTGAGAGTAGAAAAAGGGCACCGAACGACCTATGTCAGTGTCCCTGTGATGTGCACTTTTTCATTGTGTGTTAAAGGACCTTTTCCTTTCGGGTCAATGTTGACGTTCTATTCCTGTTAAAAGTAGACTTGGAGACTCCTTTCTGACCCCCGTATTTTTTTTTTTTTTTTAGACGAAGACCGGAATACTTTCGACTGTCAATCGCTTTGATTGTTATTATTAACAGTCTATCTATTCTCATTCACTATCATAAGATAATGAGTGAGAATGGATTTTTAATAACTTTTTATTTTATTTCGAGATATTTTATATTGATAAAATTAACTGTGGGATTAACATGAATTTGGGTTCAGTAGTACACGAACTCTGCCATAACTTCCGTGGGCGCCACTTGTTATGTAATGGTTAACAAGCAAGACTGGCAGGTTGGTTGGATTTTACGACATATCAACCTTGTTGGGTTATTTTATGCCGAAGACGTTCTGTTTTATTCATTCTTGATGGGTACTATTTTTATATTTGAAAAAAATCTAAACTCAATTTTTTTAAACAATTTTTTTCTATTTAACTCATAGATGGGACCCTAACAGGTACTACCACTCCAGGCCAGAGTGGACCTGGGAGTAATGGTGATGAAGGGGTACTCCACACTGACCAAAACTCCAGAATTGGAACCTCACCACTAGATGTAGTTTAACATCGTACCCAGGACACTCTAGACTGGCAGGCAATTACTAATGAGTTCGAGTCTCACTAGGTGCCCCATACATTCGGTTCTGTGTCACAACTAAGCAAAGCTTAGTACCTGTCTCAGTTCAAGTAAACAATTTAGGTTTAAGATTCAGTTTTGTTGTTCTTGGGACTTTTTTTTTTTTTTTTTTTGTACCTGTGGATTCCTAAATCTAACCAGCATGCGAGAAAGTGAATGATATAGATTTTAAAATATAAACATGAACATGCAGTTCATATTGACGTTTTTTGTGTAGTTATTTCTTATGGTTTTGTTTATTTTTTAACACATGGTTATGTGTTTATAAAGCAGGTATGTCAAAAACGCGGGCTGCATGCTGCCCTCGGCAAGCACTCGTGTGGCCCACTCTGATACGGCGATTTTACAGTACCTCAGGTTTTAAAAAAATTTTTTTTTAATTCCAGGGCGAAAACTGTCGTTTATTGGTAAAGAAGAACAATTTCCTCGTAAATTCCTACCATAAAATAAACTGAACCCTCATTTTATGTCCGTGTTTTTGCAATAGATGTTTTATTTTTCTTGCACCCGTTATTTTACAATACTAAATATATTTTCTTGATTCTTTATTCTTTAACAAATAAAGAAAATAAATTTAGTATTGTAAAATAACGGGTGCAAGAAAAATAAAACATTTGTTGCTAAAACACGGACATAAAATGAGGGTACTCTACTCAGGAATTTACGAGGAAATTGTTCTTTTTTACCGGTTTATTTTCATTAGGACAATGTGTTAAGAAACAATCTGTTATCGACCCATTGTCTCTAACCCCCTTCCTTTGAGTTGTGAAAAGAGGAGGCTAACTCAGCCAATAAAAAGGAGTGAGTCTTTCCTTTTGCCTTCTCCTGCTTTCAATCAACACATGGCTATAATTGACAGTGTCACTTGTACGCTTTATTTTTCGAACTCGGCCAGTAATATTCTTTTTTTCTATTTTAACAAAAATGTTTTTTTTTATATATATGTATTCAATGGCTTTTAGTTGATAATAAAGAATTAATAGCAATCATTACTTTTTGCTATTAATATAGAAGAAGGATTTAAAGATTTAGTTGTCATATGCTGTACTCATGATAAACATATGTAATCCAAGCGGCCCACGGGGGCTACTCAATTAAACATGCCTGATATAAAGTATTCCTATCTAATACAAATAATTTACAAACAATTGTAGTTCGTCGAATGTAATTATATAAAAAACATAGCTCACTTTATTTTTTATTAAGCAATTAGCTTTACGTGACTATTCTTAATATAAATATTTTGTTACACAAAAAAAAGTAAATAAACATACAATCAACACGATTCCCTAACCTTTAGACATAAAATAACCCTAGACGTGTTGACATGCCGTTAAAACCAACCAATCAGTCAATCTTGTTTGATAGCCGATTTTAACTAATTCTAATCCCATTTTTGCTCGTCCTGTAAAAACAGGTTGGTCCGAAAGTCTTGTCACCGCTACATATTGTTTTAACTTTCGTTATATTTTGCTTTTGAATATGTAATTATTTTAACTCTAAAAGAAATATTTAAAAATTAAATTATTTTCTAGATTTTCGGGTTGTATGTAGTATTCTGTAATCATTTTACCTCTAAAAAAATACATAAGGGGTGACAATACTTTCGGACCACCCTAGACTTTCCAATAATTGTAGCGTTATTTATTTATTTGATCCACAACTGGACTGGTTGTCTCGTCACGCCGACATATTTAAAATATTCCGTTGTGATCATTATTTAAATTTAAACTTTATTAACCTATTTTTTTCTCTCTCTCTGTAATGAAACGTATTTAGTTACTCGTTATTTAACGGAGGAAGTGGATTTTCTTGTTTAATTAAATACTCTTTTTCGGGAGAAAGGGAATTACAGGTTAGGTGAGAGGAAGGAAATTAAGTAGGTCACTACTGTGAACCCTTTGAAAGTAGGAACTTCAATACCACATTTAAGTTGTCTCTCTAAACGTAAAATGGTTAATCAAATGGACCGTCTATTACAGGAAACCAGTTCAAATCAGAGCATTAAATCAAATAATTAAATTAAACAACATACAGCATCCTTGTGTAGTTTCCATCTAGCTTCATTAAAGTCCAGGCAGTAGTACAGCCATACAATAGTACTGTCACGGTTATAGTCCCTAAGTAAATTTGGCAGAGTGGAACTATTGTCGGTATCAACCGGACAGCGAAGGAGACTATCCTCTTTTCGCTAGCACTAGACTAGGGAGATTGTTTTCATTGAGATTGTATTCGGCATAAAATAACCCAATAAGGGTTGACATGCCATAAAATCTAATCAATCAAGACATGCTGGGAATTACTGGAGAAGTAAGGATGAACTCCTTTAGTGACATTTTCCTATGGACACGGCCAGCAAAAACTTTCATTTGTCAGGCCTGTGCAGACACTTGGTACTGTCTAGAGGACTTAACAAGTGCATTGGCCGATAGGGAAGGATGGCGAGAGAGTCAAAGAAATCTGTTCTGTCTTGATGATTAGAACTCTTCATTGTGATATAATGGAATGACCCATCTTCCCCGTACATCAACAGTGGTGATGGTTCTAGCCACTATTTAAGAACACACATATTACTCTGTGCAGAACTCACTTGAAGTACTTAGACGACGGACTCTCCCCCTAATACTCACGTGTCCTTACTATATAACACATTGGTAGAGAAACACTGTTGCAAACACCAATTTGTCAGGGAGTTCGATCTTCATCACACTAAGGATTTACTTACAGTTAAGTTATGTTGAAAGCATTGGTTACCACTAGAGCACCGAAGTTAAGCAACGATGAACCTGTTCAATACTTAGATGGATGACCATTTAAGCAACAGCAGGTACTGTAAGAAACCAAATGACCCGAAAAGGGTTGACATGCCGTAAAACAAAACCACCAACAAACTAACCAACCAACACTAAGGATTTGATAAGTGACCTTATGCCTGACTATCCTAAATTTATTAAATAACCACCATCATCATCAAGTCGTGCTGATAGGATGGATTCCTTTAACTCTCTCTCGCCATCCGTCCCTATAGGCCATCACTCTTGGTAGGTCCTTCAGACGGCATCCAGTTTCCGCACAGAGCTGATGAATGTAAATCTTTGCTGGTGTGTCCATGTGTAGGAATCCATAAAACATCGCTTATGAGATTCTCTGTAGGTCCTCTAGACGGCACCCAGTTTCCATACAGAGCTGATGAATGTAAATCTTTGCTGGTGTGTCCATGTGTAGGAATCCATAAAACATGCTTATGAGTTTCTCTGGTTCTCTGCAGGTCAGCCTACTTTGGTGTGTACATGTGTAGGTGTCCACAGGAGAATGTCACTTATGAGTTTGTCCTTACTTCTCTAGAATGTCTTGTCCGTCTTACTGGTGAGATGGGAGGTAGGTGGCAATACAGCTGTTTTTTTGTGGGCTGCTGCTTCCGGAATTCGTTCAAAACAGCACACAGCATCCTTGTGTAGTTCTCATCTCATTTTTTTCCAACCGCTTTGTTAAAGTCCAGTCGGTACAGCCATAGAAGTAAATAGACTGAATCCTTTGTTTATGAAAAAATGACCTGATTCAGTATTAAATAACCCGAAAAGGGTTGATATGCTGTAAAAGAAAACAACCAAACTATAGTACTGTCACAATTGGACACATGGCCTAGTGGATAAAGGAGTTAGGTTAAGACAGTTCTAAGTGACAGTTATCTCTAGACTGCAGGTTCAATCCTGGTCAGGAGAAGCAGTAACATAGAATAATAATTAACACAGCTTAACACCTCTACCCCAGCTATGGTTAGCGGAATGAGAATAGGATACCTCCATGGACTGAATAAAGGATTAGGTTCAAAGTTCCGTGAGGGCTCCCGATTATGACAAGAAATACCTGAAGAAGGCAGGAGGGCATGTCGGCCGAAACGTACAGATAACAATGAAGATGAGGACAATAGTCCGAATAATACAAATGATACTATAGTTCATTATACAATATTATTGTCATCAAATTATTAACTTGAAAATATTTCAATTTCATCTTAAAAAAAAAAAAATTACCTGACTCCATGTGCAGTATTAGACCAGGTCAATCTTTAAGTGGAGTACAGCTGGTTTGAATTCAATTTTTGTTCTCCTAGACTGTTTGCTTTAATGAAGCCCACCCTGTCGGCTGGGGTGTTAGAATGCACCAACTGCACCTCTGCAGAGGGGTAAAACTCCCCCAATGGGGCCACCTGTTGGCCGTGTGTGGCGACCCATGATGCTTAAGGATAGAACCCAGGTGGCTGAGCAGTCCATGACTTGCAATATTCCACTTTAAGCTTTTCTTGGGCTAGACGGGCGGTCGGAGAGGCCCCCTCCGATCAATTGGCTGGTTGTGTCAAGCCCTAGCACCTATATGATTGCCCCAACCCTATTGCCCTTATGGCAACCCCCAATCCTTCTTATCATATGGGTACTAGAAGGCAATGGCTGAGGGTCTACATGTCCTGGGAATGACGTTAAACTCTATCTAATGGTGAAGTTCCAGTTTTGGAGGTTTGGGGAATGTGGAGCACCCCTTCATCACCATTGCTCCCTGGTCCACTGACCCGGAGTGGTAGTACCTGTTAGGGTCCCATATATGGGTTGAATAGAAAAACATGAGTTTATAAAAAAAATTGTATTATCCATTAAGAATTGATTTATTTCAAAACTTTATCGGCATTAAATGACCCATTGAGGTTGATATGCCGTAAACCAAAACCAAACTTTAATAGGCTAAGGACCCAGTCTGCCCTACTATTTAACCATAGCTGCAGGGAGAAGAGATGGGTTTATTCCTTTCATCTTTAGTACTATAATACATGAATTAAATATTTACTTAAAGTTTGAATACTTTTATGTGGTAAATAAAATACAATCAAACAATATAAGAACATTATGCTAAAGAATATAGCTTATTTATTTATCTCTTCATTTGTTCATTATAACACGTAGGTTTTGTGTTAAAGCTTTTGATGTTACGGTTATGGTTTATGATTCACAAACGTTTTGTGCGGAACTAGGCATTTACCCAATAAGGTTGGTCGATTTTTCATTTTTTGAAAATATTAAATTAAATGAAAACACTGAAAGTTTGTATTGGTCTATTAAGTACTGATACCAAAAATTAGATCTTGAACTTGTACCAATTTTTGAGGAAATGGCATCAAATATCGTAGACAAAAATGCACTGAAAATTCCTTGGTTTTGCAATAATGGAGGGGGGGCATATCTTTAATTTGAACCTTAGTTATAATTTTGTCATTTAACTTCATTTTGATTAAAATAAAATTTTAGTGCATTTTTGTTGGCTGACTTCTGATTTAGGTCGGAAAATTAAAACAAAGTTTTTTGGTTGGTACCCAATGACAGTTTAACTACAGTGTATGAATTAACATTTTGCAAATTGGGTTACGGTTTTAGGGGATTAAGGTTGTTTTTAATTACGTATTGCTTAAAAAAATAAACAACAAAAAAACCAAATTAACCCAAATTACTATACATTTAATGTTGAAAAATATTTTTTTAAACTAAGGTTAATTGAAATTATACATTGCAATACTAACACAAACAACTGTCTCAATAATAGATTCAATAATTAATTTCAATGGTTAATTAAATGTATAGTAATTTGGGTTTTTTGTTGTTTATTTTTTGCAAGTTTAGGCAGGGGACTGTGGCCTGAACATTGTGTCTATACATACTACAATAAAGATGAGGACATCAGTCTGAAATATTAAAATTATTCATATCAAGTCTCATCTCATGAATACAGACAAAAAAAAAAAAGACCTTTGGTAATTGTTTTTTTTTTTTTTTTTTTTTTTTTTTTTTTATTTAAAAATTAAAAAAAAGGTTCTTTTTAAATTCACATTCAGAAAATTAGAAACATTAAGATACCCGGGTATTTTTAAGTTTCTAATTTTCACCCTCTTAACTAATTGTACGTACCCCCCCCCAAAAAAAAAAAAAAAAAAAAAAAAAAAACAAACAAAAAAAACAAAACAAAAATGAATAATCATTGTAAACATAAATTGTCATATATTGCCGAGTGAGGGGATTTCTTGGCCTTTTCATACCAGAGACACTCCTTCCAGCACCCACCTCCATCATTCCTCAGTATCTGTGTCCCTCGCCTAAAAAAAGTCGGCAAGGGCTGGGTTTATTGTCCGGTGTCTGAGACGTCTCTGAAGGGGAATATCAACGGAATCTAAACCGTTTTTAAAACTGCACCACAAGAGACTTGCTTTTTGCGGAGCACCACGCTTTAACCGACCTTGCGTTAAAAAGCGACGAAATGCAAGACCCTCTTGAAAAAAAAAAATACTGTAACTTTTAAATCGCCTCGTTTTTATTTTAAATAATTCTTTTTTAAAATTTAAAAAAAAATTGATAAACAATTATTAGAATATTTATTAGAAGTTCTCTCTTTCTTTCTCTCTATCACTTTCTCTTTCTCTCTCTCTCTCTCTCTCTCTATCTATCTCTATCTCTCTCTTCCTATCTTTCTCTTTCTCTCTTTCTCTCTCTTATTGATAACTTTATATGAAACTATGATGACCCCCCCAAGAAGATATTGATGTGTCAACAAATCAAGGAATGTTATTTTAAAGCATGTGAATTGTAAAAAAAGAAAAATCAATTTATTCTAATCTTATCTTTTGTATAGAAATTAAAATAAATCGATTATTTTCTTAATTCTCTATTCATGATTATTGATCTCAACTTAACTAGATTTCGTTATCCATCTTAAGATTTTATTTAAAAATTCGAATGTGATTTATTCGCCCCCCTCCGTCTTACTCCCCCCCCCAGCCTTTTTCTTTAATGAGGAATAACGAAAGTAAGTGAGTGGGTGTGTGCGTGTTCGGTACTCTGTGCATGTTATATATAATGTGCACTACAACGCATTGATGACGATATCTCTGGCATCAGAATCTATTTATAAATTGTCGTATTCGAAGCCAATATCTAAGATCGATGGCGAGGCGAGCTGGGGGGGGGAGAGTGTTGTTAGATTCATACACATGTAATTCTTCCTTCCTTTCTTACTTCCTTTATTTTTTTAAAATATTTTATTTTATTTTTATTTTTAAATGATAACCTTATTTCTGATCTTTGCTGATCCAGAAAAAGATGTTTTCCTTATTTTAATTTTTTGACAAAAAAAAAAAAGAAGAAAAAAAAGACGTTTTCTCATTCTTAAATAATATTATTATTTAAGAATGGGAAAACGTCTAATTTATTATTATTATTATTGTTGTTGTTGTTATTATTTTCACTCATTATTATTATTATTATTATTATTATTATTATTTATCATTATAACGTGGACACATGTAAGCAACTTAGATATAATTCGTTCATTTATCAATTCTTATATGTGATCTATCTTTTATGTTCTATTGATTTTTGTTTTTCTAGTAAATAAATAATCTAAACACGCGTTCTTATAAATGATTGATCATATCCTTGCTTTCATTGCCAACCCAAAAATGGTTTACAGCATGGTCCTTTCTAAGGAAGTGGCAGGATAGGGTGGGGATACATAATGTTAAAATCTATTGTCAACTATAATAGACTATCTTTTGGTCTGTTATTAAAAGAAAAATACTTGTAAAATTTAGTCATGTAAAACTAACAGAAATAAACGAAAAAAATCACACAAAATTAATTAAAAAAACAAAACAAAAAAAAAACATGCTTGTGAACAAAACTGTTAACGACAGTATGGTTACGTTATGTTGTAAAACTGATTCCATTTATTTATTTATCTAGTGACGTCTGACTTGATTTTTTTTTTAAACCTGAGTTAAAATATTCAAACTTTATTTTTTTCTTTTTCATTAATTATTATTTTTATACGTTTATTTTAAATTTTTGATTCTTTTAAATTTTAATTGTTCTAAAAACGTATTGTAATAAGTTTGACTACAAATGCTGTTAAAAGAATCAAATAAAGGTGTCAGTGATATGAGCTTACTGAAAGATGGGCTACATACTGTTTTATAATGACTGCCATGGTTCTTTTATATAAACAATTTTTTTGTTGAACACGTTGATTTTTGAAAACATGAACTCTCTCACTGATCGTTTTAGGTCTGATATATATATATATATATATATATATATATATAAATTCTACAAGTGTGAGGGTTTCATGTATGTTTCTCCAGACAAACAATCCATTTCAATACATATTGTTAATGTCATTAAAAAAAAAAAAAAGAAACCAGTGGAGAACGTAAGTGACATCCGTTGTTCTGAATTTATTAGAATTTAATTCTATTTTTTCTTGTTTATTTTCCCATGCTTTGAAAATCCCCCAACAAAAAAAAAAAGACCAACAAAAAAACAAAAAAAAACCCCTGTGTGTGTGTGTGTGTGTGTATATATATATATATATATATATATTATATATATGAACTACAAGGTTCCTGGTTTGATACCGGCCCTCGCCAACTCAGTATATGTGTAGCACAGAGATCTGTGTGGTAAAGTAAGGAGCTGATGGTAGGTGTGGCGCTCTACCTCAGACGAAAAAACAATCTCCTTGGTATTGTGCTAGTAAAAAGGGGATAGACTTCCTTATTGTCTGGCTGATACCGACTTTAGGCCACCCCGACAACTACCATATATATAAGATATATATATAAAAGACTGACAGATGAAAAATGGTTCGACTTTCAATCACGGTTGGAGGTAGGCTGTTAAGTCTAGCCGCACTCAAGGGACGGGATATGTCAAAACAGGACTGTATATGGATGACTAATATATATATATATATATATGTGTGTGTGTGTATATATAGAGGGGCTGGTTTAGCTCAGCCAGTAGAGCAGCCACCTAGGAATTGTAAGGTTCCGGTTTGCCAGTCTGTAACCAAAACTATGTCACCACTGACGTAACCAATTCCTTAGTTATTTGTTATATTCTCAACGATTATGAAATAGTCATTATTTAATCAGCATCTTATTTATTAACGATGTCTTGATTAAAGTTTGTGTTAGATTTGCTGCAAAATTTCCCATATTATTAATGCATTTAGAATACTGAAATAGGTGTCATCTCTAAGAAATAAATATTTACATAGTATATGGTGTGAATAATTTGCATATCAGTTTTAATAAAACTGTGTTTGATAAATGATTACTTGGTGTTATTGATTTCTAGTATTATTGTTTTATTCTCAAACGTATTAAAAGCAATCCTATGTATAATTTTAGAATGAAGTAAAAATAAGTGATCTTTTTTGTGTTCGCATTTAATTTCATTAGTCTTTCTAATTCAATATAATATTTGATTATTAGGTACCACCAGACCGTTTAGGTCATCTTGATTAAAACGGAAATAGATATTTCCGAACTTTGTTTATCAAAAATCTCGTTAAAAAAAGATCGTACACGGTTGTTACAAAGAAAAATAGTTAATTCAAAGATCAAATTATCCGATTGGGAAAAATTACATCGTTATCTTAAAAAATAAACAAACCTATCCATATTACGTGCGAAAGGGTAATTTTCAGGCCGCGATTTAGAGAGAAAGAAATACATATTATTACCCTCTTACAGTTATGCATCTAAGTACGGATGGGTGTAACGGACAAACTTTTTTAGCCAAATGTTTTCTATTAAAATGAATAAAATCTTTAAAAACTTTAATATTACAATTTAAAATGAATAAAATCTTTAAAAACTTTAATATTACAATTTACTATGAATAAAACTTGAAAAACTTTAATCTTAAAATTTCGCAGTGAAATTGACGTTAAAAAATGTCTTCGGTTTAGTATTAATTCTTAAAATCGAAAAAAAAAGAAAATTTGAATATTTTTTCTAAGAGAAAAACTGATAAAACAATCATTCAATATATTTTTTATTTCTAATTGGTCGTAAAAGTTAAATAAAAATTTTTTTACGCTCAGAAAAACAAACTTTAGTTACCGAGAAGCGTCTCGTCATATGTCAGTTTTGCTCTTCCGTATATTCTAAGAATCACACATTACTATTCAACAATAAAAATTACAAATTCTTTTAAAAATATTAATCGAGCACGGATCGGACCAACTTTTAGTTCACCTGAATTCTAAAATTCATGTTTTTAAATATCCGTGAAAATTTTGATTTTTTTCCACAGGAAAAAAAAAAAATTAATTTATTTCACGCAGAAAATAAAAATATTTAATCACACAAAAGATTGAAATCTCGTAAAAAATTAATTTCTAAAAAAAAATTTTTTTTTTTTTGACAATTCAATAGAATATAGTACATACCAATTACATAAGAAAAAAAAAGTTTTCAAATATTAATATTATGACATTTTTTTTGCACTTTTTATTTCCGATTTCATTATTTTTTCCTAAAAAAACTATAATTCGGTACGTTATACAATTTCATTGATATAGTTATTCAGACTCTTATCTTTATAGAAAAAAAGTACCAAATTTTTTTTCCACATCATTTTTTTTTATCTCATAAAATAAAATAGGGGGGTGATAGACATCGTAAAAAAATATTTCCCCTAATATATTTTAGAAAAAACTATTTCAGATGTATTTACATCCAATGGTAAACATTTATGGAAATTTTTCGCGAAAATCGGACCATTAATTGAATTTTCATAGAATTTTAAAAAATCCTCTTATCGTAACTTGTTTTTAGCTACGTTAAATTTCAGTTGATTTAACAGTGCAAAAATGAAAACATTGTTTTTCAATCATAATTTTCATTATTTTCGTATGCTGATAAAAAATTTAAAAAATCATCAGGAGTTTATTTAATGTTTTTTTCTTCGAATGGAAAAACTTTTCAAGAAAATATTAATTTTTCTGCAAGTTTCATTGTGTTAAATGTAGGGGGGGGTAAATTGCACAGGGTCAAATTGGTGGTACCTACTGATTATATTTAAACTTAAATACTTGTGCCTGGAGGGCGCATTATTTTTGCTAATGTATATAATGTTTTTTGTTTTTTTCCTGGCCATGTTGTGGCTTGAGTGCCGGTTTTTCATCCCTCCCTGTCATATTGGAGATTAGACGTGAGGGTGGGGAAATGTTGATATCCTGCCAACTTTTGACCACTCCCTGTAGCATAATTATGCCGTACTGATATAGATCGTAGATAAAGTAAACATGCTAATAAAATAATTATTGACGCTTTTAAATTTTTACTTTGAAAGTCTTTGTGCTGTTTTCTCATTGAAAACAATTAGACTATGGTTCGATAGTTGTTTTCATTTTGATAATTTCTTAGATTAGGAAGTGTTGTGTTGATCGGGAGTAGGGAATCTGTGGCCTTAAGGTCGCCTGTGGCCTTCCACGACATTGTTGAAAAACCCAATTAAAATTGTGTATCTTCTTTTAGAACATGAAACATCCTTCACAATTTACCTATTTGTATATAATAATCCCAAACAGGTTGAGATGCCGTTAAAACTAATCAATAATTTAGAACCTGATAATGTATTCTTAAAAAAAAAAACAAAAAAAAACACAATCTTAAAAAGTTATTAAAATTTAATAGTTTTTAATTTCTTTAAATTTGGACAAAGTTGTTAAATCTGCTCTGTGTGTATCCACATGCTGAGCAGTAAGACCCTCTACTCACCAAAAAAAGGGATCTCCTGAGTTTGACACTAAACTTCAACCGGTGGTGAGGCTCCAGTTCTGGAGCTCTGGAGAGTATGATATACCCCTTCATTGCCATTACTCCCAGGTCCACTCTGACTCTGAGTAGTAGTACTTTTAGGATTCCATCTGTGTCAAATAGATCTGTTTGCAAATTATTTGTACTAGCAAGAATATGCACACTCCGGGTGTAAGTATTTAAGTTTTAATGTAATAAAATTCATTAAATTAGAAAAACTAATGAAATTAAATAAGAACACATATAAAAAATATACTTATTTTAATTATCTTTTAATTGGTTTCTATATAAAATCATTCATATGATTGATTTTAATACATTGGAGAATAAAACAATAATATTAGAGATCAATAACACAAAGTAATTATTCATTAAACCTGGTTTTGTTAAAATCAGTATGATTTTGACTATAAATTTAAATACTCACTGATAAGCTTACACAATTCCTGAGTGATGTAAGTGGTAATGTAGTTTTGGTTATAAACACTGAATCTCCATTATAATAGAAGAGAGTAATACTTGTTATATGACTGTGTGCAAAAAAAAAAAACCTTGAGAAACTATACAAAAATATGAAAACAAACATATAATGTACCCAATTCCCTAACCTCAAGGCATAAAATAACCCCAGACAGTTTGACATGCCATTAGATCTTGTTGTTGACAATAAGTTTCAATGTGGCCATGAAGCATGAAAAAATTTCCACAAGTGAAAACTTAGTCTGATATGGAAATAAATAGGAGGCAATACTTTTGCAGTAACCATTCCTATAATTCTCTCTCACCATCCGTCCCTATCAGACATCACTCTGGCAAGTCCTCAGCACAGCATGCAGTGTCTGCACATAGCTGTTATATATATTGTGCTGGTCAGCCAACACTGGTGTGTCCATGTGTAGGAGTCCATAGGAGAACGTTGCTTATCAGTTTGTCCTTACTTCTTCAGCAGTGTCCAGCATGTTTTGTTAGTTTTACTTGGATGAGGATTGTCTATAAAGAACCAAGTGTTTTGTAGCTGAAAACTAACTCTATCCAATGGTGTTATTATACTCCCTGTATCTGGTCATTTGGAAAATTTTAGATTTTAACTCTTAACGTCCTATACCACCACATTCTACCTGGTCGGAAGTTACATTCATTTTCCTAATCTACCCCAAATGATAGCCTTTGTTTAAATGTAATATTAAACATATTTAGAAGTCTTTAATTTAAGGGAAATAACAGGTAACTTTAAATGAAAAGGCCATTTTTAGCCATTTTTTGATAAATGGTTATAGGAATTGGGCTCTGGACTTAGAAAATTCTTAATGGGATGTTAAGAGTTTTAAACTTGTCCAGTAAATATAAAAAAAAAAATTTAAAAAATTTAAATAATTGTTTTTTGTTTAAACCAGTTTAGAGGTATTTTAGCATTTTCTAAAAATAATTGGATGAATTAACAAAATTTCTTTATAAAAAAAGAAAACCTAAAAAAAACCTCACGTTTCTTTTCTGGAGGTCCCCACCCACAATCCTTTGAAAAAAAAAATGTATGCATTCTACTTTGATGTGAAGGTGTTCATTGTGTAACTAACGGATATTGTCGTAAAAATGGAAACGGTGACCCAAGTTCAAATCCTGGACAAGGTTGTTTACATCGCACATAGTGCTAATACCTTTGGGAAAGGTATGAATCCAACTATTCTCTCTTCAGCTCTGGGTATAGATAGAACAGTTTGGGTTCTTTAACCTTGGTATATGGCAACCGGTCTAGTTGAAGGAAGACTCTGAATTCAAATCTGTTAAAATTTGTTTAAAAATTGGCTTTGTGTCAAATCCCGTTCGTGCGGAGGGGTTAGGTAAATACTACTTTTGATGGAACGTAATGTAATTGACAATTATACATGTGGTCTTCCTTGATTTTCCTCATGTTTACAATGCAAATTGAGTGCAAGTTTGTTGACAAATTTGAAATCACATACCAAATGATACACAAATTGGAAAAGCTTTTTTCTTTTTCTTTTTTTCTTCTTTTTTTCTTCTTTTTCTTTCTTCTTTTTTCTTTCTTCTTTCTTTTTCTTTCTTCTTTCTTTTTTTCTTCTTCTTCTTCTTTTCTTTTTCTTTTTTCTTTCTTTTTCTTTTTCTTTCTTTTTCTTTTTCTTTCTTTTTCTTTTCTTTTTCTTTCTTTTTCTTTCTTTCTTTCTTTTCTCTCTTTCTTTCTTTTTCTTTCTCTTTCTTTTTCTCATCCCCTTTTCTTTTCCCTTTTTATTCCCCTTCCTCCCTCTTTCTTTTTCCTTCTTTTTCTTAATTAGATTTTCATTTTATAAATGGGTTTTCATCTGACCTTAATTCTTCTAAGATTATTTGATCCATATAGGATTTTGTTAGAATTGTCCAAAGATCCACATCATTATCAACAAAATTTCACATGAAGTAATTAAAATTGGATAGAAACCTTTTTAAGATTAACTTTGAGATTAACATCATTTTTCCATTAGTAATTTTAACAAATCAAAATTGGAAAGTTTCTTCACTTTAACAGTAAAACAGTTATTATAAAACCTCACCAGAAAGAAAGAATTCTAAAATGAAATATATTTACAATTTATTAGAATTTGATATTAGAATAAAGGTTAGTCACATGTAAGAGTCACAATATATTTGTTGAGACAAATCCCTGTAGTCATAGTGAAAATAAGACATGTAATTTGCTTACTTAGCTACAAATGATTCACTCCCCAAAGAAAAATAGCTAATTGGGCAGAATGTCCTCCAAGGAAGGAGAACATTCTCAATGATGGAAGAATAGGCATCGAAAAGTGCTCTCTGATTGAAGTATTGTATGTATATATGGTTTTGGGGTTGGTTTTTAGAGAGCCTATCACAGTTCGAGTGTAAAGGAAGAGAAAGCGATGAAGACGTTCATTTACCTCTGATTCATTATTTTCTTGATATTTTGTGATGAAATATCCATTTGGAACGTGATTATTAATCCATTCTGTTGGTGTGTATTGTGTAATGGATTAATACAAGCAGCCCTGAACATCCCTTTATGGGACTCCAACCTTTTAGAAGTCTTCTGTGAAGGGATGTTTTCATCCTGAAATATTAAGAAAATAATAAAAAACAGGTAATAGGAACAACAACATCCTCATTGCCTTCTCTTTCTGTTACACCCACAATGTGATACCCTCCAAAACCAACTCCCAAAGTATATATATATATATATATATATATATATATATATATGAAAGTAAAAAAACAGTCTGTTTGAGATGGCGATAGCCGACAATTTTTGGGAGAATATGTGCTTAATTGAAGTCATACCTAATTTGAAAATTAATTAGTTGATAATTAATGAATTAGGCGAGCATATCTGTTCAAATATAAGGCGTAAACAAATCGAGAAAAAAGTCGATCTCTGTATGTACATTTCGGCATATTATGCCTCATCAGCAGAGTTATAGACAGGAAACTGCTCTGTGTGTGATTCGAACCCTACTGCCAGGCTGACAGGCGGGGATTCTAACCATTACACTAGCTGGTTTTTCCCAGATTTCTCGTTTGTTTTTAAACTGATATATACTACATTTTTGGGTGACTTACTGCACGACAGTATGAAAGTAAACAAACAGTCTGTTTGAGATGGCGAGATATATATATATATATATATATATAATTGTATCTGAGTGATAACGAATAGGGGCAGGTGGTGAGAGTCCTGGGGAGCCGTGACTTGATGATATGTATACAGAGGTGGGTAGTGTAATGGTTACTATTGTAGGAAATGAACAACCTGGACAAGGCTGTTAGCATTTCCCAAAGTGCTAATACCTTTGGAAAGGTACGAATCCAATTATTCACCCTCCAGCTAACCTTGGTTAGGCAACCAGTCTAGGAGAAGGAAAACTCTGACTTCAAACCTGTATAACTCTACTTTAGAAACTGACCTTGTGTCACATCCTACTCATGCAGAGGGGTTGGTAAATGTGTGTGTGTGTGTGTGTATGCATAAGATATATATATCTTATAAACTTGTGAGCCCCCCCCCTCCAACAAATTCCTACTGCTACTGTTTTTAAACGAAACCTGTGAGCCCCTCCTACTAATAATTCCTGTTTTAAAAGTGAGACAATGGAAACATCCCACCAGTTCCACACCTGATGAGGGCACAAAGTCGTGAAGAAAGCACTTGTGAAAAAACCTTTGGTGGATTCCTACACCAATTCCATCTGGATATTAAAAAGAAGGCCAGACTGTTAGAAAGGATCGAACAAAAACTCGTCCGACAAGAATTGTCCGTAGAGTTTAACAAAACATGTTTAAAAGAAAAAGGCTGCCAATATATATATATATATATATATATATATTAATATTTTGAAGGCCTGTATAATGCGTATGAAAAATGAAAACAAAAAGATGTTATTTTTGTCTTTGTACCCGATTTTCAGAAAATAAACTCTGATGATGAAGCTCATGCTTCGAAATCGATAAGACAAAAATAACATCTTTTTGTTTTTATTTTTCATACGCATTGTACTGGCCTTCAAAATATCAACATATTATAACATACTTAACAATGCTTCAAGCAAATTACCAATTGCTTTTATATATATATATAAGAAAATTTTGAAAAACAAGTGTTCCGAAATTTTCTTTATATTGTCGGATTTATTTTCCATATTTACTCCCATATATATATATATGTGATCGAGCTTAACCTTAAGGCAGACTGTATCTCATTAACAGTTCTTTTCTTTTCACTTGTCCAGCTGTTGCCAATCTATATACGAATCAGACAATTTTTCTGTATTTGATTGTTGGCTTATTATTCTCACCTCTTGACAACTCCAAATTTCCTTTCTTTTCTTTTTCCTTTTCCTTTTCCTTTTTCAAATTATTCACATTTAAAGTGAACTTGTTATTCAACAACATAGATGCACTTCCCACTTCTCACTGATGGGAAGAACAAAACAATGTAACGCAGTAAGGTACATTATATATGTCACTCGATTGGTATAATGGGCTGAGCAGTAGTGACTGGAATTGATAATGTGCTTTTAATTCTGATCATTTAATCAAATACTTGCTGATACTTCCCAGAAAGGCATGAACTCTAAAAGTTAGTTTAGAATTTAAAAAACCCCTCAAAAAACCCAAGTTTTTGATTATTTTTAATTATTTCTTCGTAGGTGAGAAACTAACAGTCACAGTTGATTCTTATCTACACTATCCTAACGTATATTTACTATTTCTGTGAAGTTTTTAGATGAGTCTTGATAATTTGTATTATTTGGATTATTCTGACTATTGTCCTCATCTGTATTTTTATCTACACAACATTTTGGTCAATGTGCCCTCCGGCTTACTTCAGGTATTTCTGTCGGACTCGGGGGAACTTTCTTGTCGTTATCGGGAGCCTTCACAGAACTTCAAACCGAGCCCATTATTCAATCTACGGGGGTTGTTCTAATTCCATTAACCATGACTTGATACAAGTGTTATCTATGACCGGGTATATATATATATATATATATATATATATATATATATATATATATATATAATATATATATATAGACTTTCTAAGAAAGAAAAACTTAAACAGTCATTCCGTAATAATTTATTTCAACCAGAAACTCAAAAGATTTAAAAAATTTTTAAAAATTTAAAAAAAATTGAAAGTTAAGTATTGCTCTGTATATAATCTAATTTATTGATTATTATACATTGAGCTCTCTTTAGGGATTTATAAAAATCTTGTATGAATATATGTTTGCACCTACAGTACAATAGCATACAGTATGGTTATACAGTGAGATTTTGAAGATCCCAAATAGAATCATCCCTTACAACCAGTCATTTGGATTACCTTACATTTTTATATATATATATACATTCGCTACATTTGGTTGACAAAAGGGCGCGAAATGCCCACGTTGGTGAATATTGTAACGTCTTTCGTTTTTGCAGTATTAAGGTTTTTTGTTTTGTAAACTCATTTGACTTTCCTCTCCGACCCAAACAACTACGGGAGTGAATGAGCTCTGATGATGATTTTTGTAAAATCGAAATATTGATTAGTATCAGCTATGATTATATTATAAATTGTTTTCTTCTTTAACAGCATTGTGTGATGTTTTCATTCCACCTTTTCTTACTCATATATATATATATATATATATATATATATATATATATATATGAACAATACAAAAATTGGCATTAAATAGCCCAGTAGGGTTGATATGCCATTAAATAAAATAACCCACTAGACACAGTGAGACCACAAATATAATATAAGATTTAAAAAAAAAATCTTTTACCAAGTAGATTTGATTCTGTTTTCTAGTCCTTCCTTTCTATGTGCCACCTTCTCATCCCACTGGTGGGATTCTTCAGAATATAGTTTTCTTATTGATACTCAGGAGTACATGGAACTGTTGATTTTAGTTTCTTTGTTACACTGTTTATACATGCTTTATTTCAGATAGCGATCACTCACACTGTAGGCACTGCAGTCTTTAAACACATGAATGATATATAGTTACTAAGCTTAGCTTAGTACTGTGGCATGTGTGGGGAAAGTAGGAAGATGTGCTCTGTCAATCTTCTTAGTGGAGAGGATCTTCCTACTTTAAATTAGTATTCAGTTTTAGCCTTTAGTAGAGTTTAAACATTCACTACTAGTGCCAGTGAGAAAATAGGCTATTATTCCAGCCACCAATAAGCCTCTCACTGCCGACACGAATGTATGCACAAACACATGTTGAATAATTTATATGGGGAATGGATACATATATCCACAAAACAACTTGTATAGTAGTGTGTGCAATTATACACACACACACACACACACAACACACACACACACACACACACACATATATATAAGATTAGTCTAATAATATATTATATTTGTATATTTTTATGTGTTATATATGTATATAATGAAAGTAAGATATGGAAATAAATCCAACAGTATGTAGAAAATAGAAAAACAAAGTGCTACAAAAAAATGAATGAAGTCCCATGAAGGTTTAATAAAAAATGAAACATTTTAATGTTGATTTCACGATCAAGAATAAATTCATCTTTTTTGGAGTACTTTGTTTTTCCATTTTACACACACACACACACACACACACACACACACACACATTATATATATATATATATATATATATATTTACCAACCCCTCCACACGAGCAGGATGCGACACAAGGTCAATTTCTTAAGCAGAGTTCAGCAGGTTTGAATTCAGAGTTTTCCTTCTCCTGGACCGGTTGCCTAACCAAGGTTAAAGAGCCCAGACTGCCCTACTATTTACCCATAGCTGGAGGGAGAGTAGGATTCATACCTTTCCCAAGGATATTAGCGCTAAATGAAATGCAATTACCACATCCAGGATTTGAACTTGGGGCGACGAGTCCATTTCCCATGACTTTAACCATTACACCAGGCGCTTCATATATCACAATATTTCAACTATGAAATAAAACCTGGGAAAAACTCAGAGCTATGGTGTAAGGAAAAATACTATAATCCCAAAGCAGAGACGCTCTTTGTGTAATGGTTATCATTATGGAAAATAAAATGGGCAACCAGAGTTCAAATCCTGGATGATGCTGTTTGCGTTTCACTTCATGCTAATGCTCTTGGGAAAGGTATGAATCAATCTGTTTTTCCCCCACCAAGATATGGATAGAAAGTGGGCCAGACTAGGTTCTTTGGCCTTGGTAAAGCAACCAGTCATAATACCTGTTAGGTTGGCTGGCTGGTTGGTCTTTACAGCACGTCAACCCTTGTATTGAATAAATATTTCTTAAACAGATATGTTTAAGAAATATTTGTATTCAATAGGAGTATACCCCCCCCCCTAAAAAAAAGAACAAACCCTTGTTGGGCCAGTAAAATGTTTATTCCTGTGTGTGGAAGAGGCTTTCTGTGATTGGATATACCAATCATTGATGAGCCCAGAAGTTTTGGCGCAAAATACTAAAACCCTCAGATAGATTCCGGGCCAGCTCTGACGAGACATCAACTTGAAATCCTCTCCAAGAAATCACTAAGATACCAAATATCTTCTCCATAAGTCCCTCAAACTTAACTCTATACACAGGAAGGACTTTATATTGTTACTCATTGTTTTATTTGTTCTTTTAATAAATTTTTAGAATTGAACTGAGTTTTAATTCATTTATTTGTTGCTGTTAGTCTTAGAATTAAATGCAATGCAAACACGATACCCTGAAGAAACAGTTACACAAAAAATAAAAATTTGAACGTGATTCCTTAACCTCTATGCACAAAATTTCCAAGAAAATTTAACATGCTGTTAAAATCAATCATGATGTCTGGTCTCTTTGGTTAGGTTTCTTTATTTAATGGCATATCAACCTTTGTGGGTTATTTAATGCCAAAGCCATATTGTAGAACTATTTAACCCATAGCTGTATGATGAGGGGGTTTATGACTTTTCCAAGGGTATTACTCCAAAAGTGAAGATAATAGTGTGATTGGATTTCAAACTCATTTACTATGATGTCGCAGTCCAGCACGTTAGCCACTACAACGTGGAGGATACCTCTTTGGCTCTTAGACTCTCGGATCGGATTAATTCATGTTTCAGAAAGTGTCCCTGGTCCCCTGAAGATTTCTAACTCCAGAGGAGAACTTCCTGTTTGCATTAAAGAGGTTGGAGAGTTGCTCGGACATCTTTCTGGTAGAGGCTGCAGGGTCTCTGGGTAATTCATTTTTTTTTTTTTTCTATTTCTACGTGAATGTGTGAAGTGAACACCCACCCCTACCCCACCCCAGCCGCATTAAGGCCAACCTTGTGTCATATTTGCCCCCTTGTAAAGAGACAAATGAATACTAGATAATTAAAATGAATCTTAGTAAGGACCCTTAGGGATCAAGATGACTTAGAATGTTGTGTAGGTGGTACGTTAGTGATAAATACTATTTCATACTTTTAGTCTTAAAAGTACAAGACTGACTGCAGGGGGATTTGTGTGCATGAAGGAAATGATAAAGAGTCTAGACAGTTTCGTAAAGGCTTAAATTTTGTTTGTTTTTCAAGTGTCAACGTTATTATCAGATAAGCATCAGACCCAACCCTTCTGTTTATTTTGAAATAATAAGCTACGTCATTGTAAAGTAATTAGATTTAACCCGTTGACCTTGTTTCCTGTAGACTTTACGTCTCTTACAATTTAAGACTTTGTTTATGTTCATGAAAATAGAATAAATGCAAAAGTGATTTTTAATATTTTTTTGCCATATGTCCATAAAGAGATCTGTGTTTTCGATTCATTTTTAATAAATAATGATAATAAATCTACATCTTTGACTCATCATGAGATAAACATCTTATTATAATGGAGATTCAGTGTCTGTAACTGAAACTGTCACAATACCCTCAGGAATTATGCATATTTATCAATGAATATTTAATTTATAGTTAAAATCATTGATACATAGAGTAAAGAACAACCCTGTATTATATATACTCAGAAATTAAGTGTGCAATATTAAATGGTCCACATTGTTTGTTAAAACAAATTTTAATAAATACATGCCAGTATTATTGATTTATATCTAGTTTGTTTTATTTTAATATATATTTTAAGTTATCTAATGTATAGTTCTACAAGAAAATTATTTACAAACATGAAATAGTCTCATAATGTTCATTAAATTTGAAGATGTTTGTGCATTTAACTGTAAAAAAAAAATATAAGATTTCAAATATCTGTTTACATATTTTTACAAAAGAGCATGGCAAAAATTAATTTATACACTGCCTAGAGGGTAATTTTTTAAAAGTTTTTTTTTAATAGTTTTTATAAGGACATCTTTTTGTGAGGGTGGGGCAGCAATTGCAGACCCACCTGAATCCTTGAGATCATTTTTACAATGCCAACCGGAAAAATAAATGTGGTGGCTATATATATAGTCATCCACAGACATGTTTTGACTTATCAAGTCTCTTCAGTGTGGCTAGACACTTTGTGAGCTACCTACAGCCAGGATAGAACTTGGATCGGTTCTTTTTATAGGAAAGCATTGTGTTTACGTGTTAGTTGGTGGTCTGCAGTGAAATCCCCTCCAAAGTGCCAACCCCAGTCTAGGAAAAGGAAAACTCTGAATTCAAACCTGTTAAACTCCACTTAAGAAATTGACCTTGTGTCACATCCTGCTCGTTCGGAGGGGTTGGTATATATATATATATATAATATATATATATATATATTATATATATATATATATATATAGGTGGATATATTGTACAAGATCAAGATTTTTTAAGTAATGTGGACTAGACTAGTTACCTAGCCATGGTTAAGTGCCCAGCCTGCCCTGCTATTTGCCCATAGCTGGAGCAAGAATTGGATTCATACCTTTCCTAAGGGTATTAGCGCTATGTGAAATGTAAACAACTTTGTCCATTTCCTATGTCTCTAACCATTAGACCATGCGCCTCCATTATAGTTGCATCTTGCCCTCGTGCATTAAGTATATTTGGGTGAATTGCATTACTTTCCGCAGCAAAAGAGTTAATATCTAGAGTAAAACCTGTATAATCAGCACTGCAGAAAAATCAAAACAATATATTGCTACTCATAGTTTCATGCTTATGTACTCTCTTCGGCAGTACATATACCAAAATGTATATGATTATTAGCGTTGACGCTATTATTTATATTCCTGTACAAAAAGTAATAAACTTTTCTTTCCGGATTTTCAATGTTGTATTTTAATAAATTCAGTCACAACAATCATTAAAATTGTTTAGGGCGTACTTATTTATGCCTGATACTGTACCTTGTCTATATATCAATACTCTTGTTCCTTAATCTTCTGTGATTAAGCAACACCAGATAATCAGGATTTACATTTTTGCATTTCATCTTGGATGATTGGACGGTGTCATTTTTTAACAAGAGGGTATTGCAAGATGATAATGGTTGTACTTTTTAGGAACACTAGTATTAATATGTAAGTAAAGTAAAGTCGTCGGGGCGGCCTAATGTCGGTATCAGCCAGGCAGCGAGGGAGTCTATCCCCTTTTCACTAGCGCTAGACCAAGGTGATTATTTTAGCTTCTGAGGTGGAGTGCCACACCTACTATCAGCTCCTTACTTTACTGCACAGATCCCTGTGCTACTCATGCGCTGAGTTGCCGAGGGCCGGTATCGAACCAGGAAACTTCTGATTCCTAGCCAAAAGCCATACCCACTGAGCTAAACTAGCCCTTAGATAAAATTGTTTAGGGCGTACTTATTTATCCCTCATACTGTACCTAGTCTATATATTAATTCTCTCATTCCTTAATCTTCTGTGATTAAGCAACACCAGATAATCAGGATTTACATTTTTACATTTCATCTTGGATGATTTGGACGGTCTCATTTTTTAACAAGAGGGTATTGCAAGATGATAATGGTTGTACTTTATAGGAACACTAGTATTAATATGTAGATAAACATAATGTAAAGGGTCTATAAGGATATAGCTTTGTTAGGTTTTTCTTAGACTTGAAAAGAATTACCTAATATTAATTTCTATACTATTCATTACAAGATGTTTATCTTATCAGCCACAAGTGTCATTAAGACAAAATACAAAAATACAGGGAGAGTCCCCATGGTGTGATAGTTAATGTGCTCGAGTGCACTAACATGCTGATTTCTTCTATTTTTTTTTTTTTTTTTTCTAAATGTTTCATTAGACTCCAAGTGGTGCAGCCATACAGTAGCACTGATATGGCTATAGCTTGGAAGAATAGTTGCTAAACCTGGGCCCAAGGATTAAGCTCCCAACCTCAGGTAGGCTCCAAGAATAAACTATGAACTGACTTTAATCCTCTTGGCCATTGTCTCTTGATATTAAAGCATATACAGACTCCGAGTGGTAGTACCTGTTAGGGTACCATATATGAGTCAAATAGATCTGTTTGAAAATTGTTAGGATTGGATACGATTAGGAATACTTAATACCATATAACTAAATTATTTGTATTAAGAATAGTTACTTGAAGCTATAATTATTTACAAAAGATTATTACTTGAAACTTGAAAAATATATTATTAATATTACAAATATTTAATAAAGAATAATATTATTATTAATATTACAAATATTCAGTAATACAATTAATATTACAAATATTTAATAAAGAATAATATTATTATTAATATTACAAATATTCAGTAATACAATTAATATTACAAATATTTAATAAAGAATAATATTATTATTAATATTACAAATATTCAGTATTACAATTAATATTACAATATTTAATAAAGAATAATATTATTATTAATATTACAAATATTCAGTATTACAATTAATATTACAAATATTTAATAAAGAATAATATTATTATTAATATTACAAATATTCAGTATTACAATTAATATTACACATATTTAATAAAGAATAATATTATTATTAATATTACAAATATTCAGTATTACAATTAATATCACACATATTTAATAAAGAATAATATTATTATTAATATTACAAATATTCAGTATTACAATTAATATTACACATATTTAATAAAGAATAATATTATTAAATATTACAAATATTCAGTATTACAATTAATATTACAATATTTAATAAAGAATAATTATTATTAATATTACAAATATTCAGTATTACAATTAATATCACAATATTTAATAAAGAATAATATTATTATTAATATTACAAATATTCAGTATTACAATTAATATCACACATATTTAATAAAGAATAATATTATTATTAATATTACAAATATTCAGTATTACAATTAATATCACACATATTTAATAAAGAATAATATTATTATTAATATTACAAATATTCAGTATTACAATTAATATCACACATATTTAATAAAGAATAATATTATTATTAATATTACAAATATTCAGTATTACAATTAATATCACACATATTTAATAAAGAATAATATTATTATTAATATTACAATATTCAGTATTACAATTATATTTATTACAATTAATATTACAAATATTTAATAAAGAATGATATTATTGATATTACAAATATTTAATATTTTCCTATTAGTGTATGAATAATAATTTTAGCACAAATATGTTATTGGTCCCTGACCCAGTGAAAAAATCAAAACAGTAAAAGTGTTGGTCTGCGAGATCAGATAACTGAAATAATATTGGAGTAGACATCTAATGATTCTTTTACACTTTCCTCTCTGCTTCTCTGCACGAGCTTTTGTTTTACTACCTATTTAGATCTTACGTACCAAATACTGAGTATACTCGCTTTCACACATTGGCGGAAAGTCTGTAGAAAAAAGAGGTCTGTTGTACTTACCTCCATTGAAACTAATGTATTATTCATAATTCAAAGTATGATATTCTTCCTAATAATCTCACATGTAAAAAAAAATGTGGGTAGTTTCTATCTCTTGTTAAACTATTCCTATACAATTAATCTTAGCCGCGGCTACCCGGCATAACCTGGGTAGAGATGGATTTTTTAAAGTTAGTCCCACAGATCCATTATTACTGAATCGTGAGTTGAATCCCCGTGGGATGCCCCATTTAAATCCCTTGTAAAAAAAAAAAATTAAAGAAAAATAGATCTTGCATTGTGATCCAGCTACTCTGAAAAGAAATGTTAATGTCTACTATCTAAAATATTAAATGAAAAAAAATCCATGCTGTTATCATTTAAATATTATTTTTTAATTATCTTCACGAATATAGATCAAATCTCTATTATTTTTGCTCAAAAACCAAGCCTGGGTGATATTTAATGTGTATATATATTTACTTTGTCGTTAATTGTTTTATTTTTGAAGGTTCGTGTGGACATACATATACACACAACTGCCTTTTTAAATATGTATAGATTATCATTTTACAGTTATGATATCAAATATTCCTATAGTCGTCGGGGTGGCCTAAAGTTGGTATCAGCCAATCAGCGAGGGAGTCTATCCCCTTTTCACAAGCGCTAGACCAAGGAGATTGATTTTTTTTTTACAACTGAGGTGGAGCGCCACACCTACCGTCAGCTCTTTACTTTACCACACAGATCCCTGTGCTACTCATATGGCGAGTTGGTGAGGGGCCGGTATCGACTAGGAACCTTGTGGTTTCTAGCCGAACGCTCTACCGACTGAGTTAACACCAATTTTAACTAATAATAATAATACTTAGTAAACAATTATAACTTCAAGTAACTATTCTTAAATTTTGATTATTTATATCAAGTATCCCTATGCAACTATTTGTATTTAATAATGATAATGTGTAACTATTATTCCCGGTTTAGCTCAGTTGGTAGAGCGTCTGCCTAGGAAGCATAAGGTTTCTGGTTTGATTCCGACCCTCGCCAATTCAGTGCATGAGTAGCACAGGGTTCTGTGCGGTAAAGTGATGAGCTGATGGTAGGTGTGGCACTCCACTTCAGATGCAAAACAATCTCCTTGGTCTGGTGCTAGTGAAAAAGGGGATAGACTCCTTCACTGTCTGGTTGATACCGACATTAGGCCACCACGATGACTTTACTTGATATTTCCATTTGATAATAATGTGTAACTATTCCTATTTAATAATAATAATGTTTGCCCACAATTATGTAGTTCCATATAGTTCGGATAGAAACCATGAGGTTCCCTAGTGTGATTCCGGCCCTTGTTTCTTCATTGCACGGGTAGCACAGGAATCTGTAAAGTAAAGTGAGGAGCTGATGGTAGGTGTGGCACTCCACCTCAGTTGCAAAAACAATCTCCTTGATCTAGCACTAGTGAAAAGGGGATAGACTCCCTCACTGATTGGCTGATACCGACTTTAAACCACCCCGACGACTTTACTTACTTACTTACTTTTATCTAATAGAAACAATTAGCATACAGTTGTATATGTATTATTAATGATTTAAAATATGATGTTGTTTCTTATGTTCTTACATGTAAAAGAGGGTTTTTTTTCAGCCTCTATCTCTAATTGTGTGTAGCCTCTATGATATCAAACTATTTCTATCTTACCCAGGACACTGTAAATTGTTGGTGTATGATGATAAACTACATCTAGTGGTGAGGTTTCAATTCTTGAGCTCTTCTTAGGAATGTAAAGTACCCCTTCATTGCCATTACTCCCGGGTCCACTCTAACTCAATTGTAATACCTGTTAGGTTAAATAAATTGAAAATGAGTTTTTAAAAATTGAATATCCAAGAAGAATGTATAAGACAAAAATGTCTTTTATATAAAATAACCCATTGTTGATATGCCATAAAATTCAACCAATCAACAATAATTTGCAAGCAATTATATGGTTTCAAGTAACTAATAATAATAATAATAATTCTTGATAAATCATAAACTACTTTCCCTCCAATTATGGGTAAATTGTAGGGCAGACTGGGTTCTTTAACCTCAGTTAGGCAACCAGTCCAGGAGAAGGAAAAGTCTGAATTCAAACCTGTTAAACTCTGCTTAAGAAATTGACCATGTGTCACATCCTACTACTGGGAGGGATGGTAAATATGTATATGTCTAGATGAGTTAGTGCCAATTTAAAAAAAAAAAAAAAAAAAAAAAAGAATTTTAAAATTCTGTGACCCAATATTAGTCTATTTTTCATTGCTATCCACATTTTTATTTATTTATTAATTTTTTATACTTAGCAGGTATTTCACCTAGACCAATGCATTATAACTTTTAGAAAGGTGACCAGAAGCATACAACCATGCACAGGGTACCTCATTTGACACAATAGTTTGTGAGCAAGGCTATTGGTTGTGAGATTGATTCTTACTGGGTGCCCTATACTTCTGGCCTTATAACAATAAGGATGAGATCAATTGTCTGAAAAATCTAAATAATACAAAATTTAATCTGTTATCTGGAGGTGCATAGCGTCATAGAAAATGGAAATGGTATGACTAGTTCAAATCCTGGACAAGGCTATTTGCATTTCACATATCACTAGTACTCTTGGGAAAGTTATAAGTTCAACAATTCTCCTTCCATCTATGAGTGAATAGTAGGGCAGACTGGGCTCTTTGACCTTACCGCCCTGTCGGCTGGGGCGTTAGAATGCACCGACTGCACCTCTGCAGAGGGGTAAGACTCCCCCAATGGGGCCACCTGTTGGCCGTGGGTGGCGACCCATGATGCTTAAGGATAGAGCCCAGGTGGATGAGCAGTTCATGACTTGCAATACTCCACTTTGGCCCTATCTTGGCTAGACGGACGGTCGGAGAGGCCCCCCCAATCAATCGGCTGGTCACGTCAAGCCCTAGCACCTATATGATTTTCCCAACCCTATTGCCTGTATGGCAATCCCCAACCCCTTTTTATCATATGGGTGCTAGAAGGCGGTGGCTGCGGGTCTACATTTCCTGGGAATGACGTTAAACTCTATCTGATGGTGAGGTTCCAGTTTTGGAGGTTTGGGAAATGTGGAGCACCCCTTCATCACCATTGCTCCCTGGTCCACTCTGACCCGGAGTGGTAGTACCTGTTAGGGTCCCATCTATGGGTTAAATAGAAAAATATATTTATAAAAAAATTGTATTATCCATTAAGAATTGATTTATTTCAAAACTTTATCAGCATTAAATGACCCACTGAGGTTAATATGCCGTAAAACAAAACAAACCAAACAAACCATCTTTGACCTTAGCTAGGCAACCAGTCTAGGAGAAGGAAAACTCTGAATTCAAACCTGTCAAACTCCGCTTAAAATATTGACCACATGAACTTGTCTCACTGTATCTATTTCCTATGATGATAACCATTACACCATGTACCTGACTGAATATATCAAAGAAAATAATCTTAGAGTGATTTTTTTTCAAAACATATAGAATATTCTTGTGATCGTTCCTCTTGTCCCACTTCCTCTCGTGTTTGACCACCTCCATCTCATTCCGTAGAATTTTGACATTGCAATGTGTCTTTGAGACACGTGCTTGGCGCTACTTCCACTTATCAATGTGCGAGTTCACTTGTCTGTGTGTTTGATTGATCAATATATTTTGGTAAATGAACGACTTGTCTGCATCGGCGGTAGTAGCGGTATTAGTAGCAGTAACAAAGCTAGTCTATGGAGATTTCAAGGGTATTGTGTAGATGAATGGTATACTATGGTTGGACGTTACCTATGATACTACAAATCTGTTTTCAGTCAGTAGCAAATCGTGTTTGTTTCTTCGTTCTCGGTGCCGCCAGTGCTAACGTGTATGAGTTTTTTTGTTGTTTTTTTTTTTTTTAAAATAAATACTTTGCCCCTCCTGCTTCTACTCTCAATGTGTTTGTGCCGATTTTATACTGGCGATCAAATTGGTAACTAAACTGCTCTTCGACGATCATTCTCCACTAATATTTATCGTTTAACTGCTTTATTTTTTCCAATTTTCAATAGGTCTCGGTGATGTATACCTAAATAAATGTTTAAAACGATCACTTTAGAATACACTGGCTTTATCTCCTTTTTTTTTTTGTTTTTGTTTTTATATTTTTAATTTTATTTAAAATAAAAAAATCCTAATTAAATAACAAAATAATTAAGACTGTAAACAAAGTTGTTTTCAGAGACATAACTAACAAAAGATTGAAACTAGATTTGATTGCTGTATACAATAAATTGATTCATCAAAACATAAGAAAATAAACTTTTGATTAAAATTTTTTGTTATGCTAAGCATTGAAATTTTTTTTTATCTCTAATTCAGAATTTTTATTCAAATATACTCACATTATAAAATCATGATATCAAAGAAATTTCATATTAAGTAGTACAACAGCAAATCTCTCTATACAGTTAATAATTTCTTGAATCAAAAATTGAATTCTAGTTCATTTCTTTACTTGTTCTAATGATTTTCCCCTCCCACACCTCCTGCTTCTACTCCCAATGTGTTTGTGCTGATTTTATATTGGCGATCAAATTGGTAACTAAAGTGCTCTTCGACTATCATTCTCCACTAATATTTATCGTTTAACGGCTTCATTTTTTCCAATTTTCAATAGTTCTTGGTGCCATATCCCCCTCCCCCCCCCAAAAAAATAGATGTTTAAAAAATCATTTATAATACACTGGCTGTATATGCTGTATAGGGGTTAGGACTCTTCCCCCCCAAATAAACGTTTTTAAAAAATCACTTTAGAATAGCTGTATCTCTTGCATAGGGAGTAAGACCTAATTAAAAAAAAAAAGGTCTCCAGAATTGGAGCCACACCATCAGATGTAGTTTAGTGTCATATCCTGGATATCCACTGTAGGCCCCCCCCCCTACAGTGGATATCCAGGATATGACACTAAACTACATCTGATGGTGTGTCTCCAATTCTGGAGACGGGTTTTTTTTTTTTTTTTTTTTTAAATTTAAAAAAGATCTTTTTATAACACTATACTTTGACGTCATTGGGAGATGAATATATCTTTGACAAGTGGAGGGAGAAAAAAATATATTTTATGTGCAGAAGAAAGATTTCAACAAAGTCTGTTTCAAAAATGTATAAGTAAAAAGTAAAATTAGCAGCGTGACATATTGTTGGTATCAGCTGTACAGTAAAGGAGTCTATCCACTTTTCACTAGCACTAGACCGGGAGTTTTTTTTTTTTTTTTTTTTTTTTGTCTGAGGTAGAGCATCACACCTGCCATCAGCTCTCCATTTTACTGCACAGATCTAAACTGTGCTACTCATGTGCTGAGTTAGCGAGGGCCAGTATTGAACCCAGAACCTTGTGGTTTCTTGGCAGATACTCTACTAACTGAGCTAAACTGCTAGTAGTAAAAATTTACCGAGTAAAATACAATGGTGTTGTGGACTATAAATAGGAATATCTGATACCATATAACTGTAAATTGATCAAATTGTTTTTTCTACTAATATTAATAATTTTTTTTCTCCAATTTTCCATTGTTCTTGGTGCTACCCCCCCCCCTAAACGTTTTGAGAAAAAAAAATCACTTTAAGACCTTTCACTGATTGTATATCCTGCAGCGGGGTAAAACTCTCCTATCCACCAAAAAAAATGGGTTGTCTTGGATACTGCACTAAATTGAATCTGATGATGAACTCCAGTTCTGGAGCTTTGGGCAGTGTGGAGTACCCCTTCATAGCCATTACTTCCTGGTAGTACCTGTTAGGGTCTCATCTATAGAAAATGATTAGAATTAAATAGGAATACTTGATACCATGTATCTGTAAATTATTTGTATTAAGTATAGTTATTGGAAGCTATAATTGTTTACTAAGGATTATATCATTAGTTACTTGAAACCATATAACTGTGTGTAAACAAATGGATATCATTAAATAAAGATAATTACTTGAAACCATATAATTATTAGATAAGAATACTTGAAATGGTGTGTGAAATATTTGTATTAGATAGGAATATTTGATCTCATTTAACTGTGTGCAAAAACACTCTTAAGAAACAACTTCACCAAAAATGTAAATATGTGATTGGCTAACCTTCGGCATAAAATAACCCGGACAGATTGTCATACCATTAAAATGAATCACTCATTTAAAACATTTTATAATTACAACGAAATATAATCAATGTAAGTAAAGTCGCCGGGCCGGCCTAATGTTGGTATCAACCAGACAGCGAGGGAGTCCATCGCCTTTTCAATTATTTTAGCATCTGAGGTGGAGCGCCACACCTATCATCAGCTCCTTACTTTACTGCACAGATCCCTGTGCTACTCATACACTGAGTTGGCGGGGGCCGATTTTATAAATCAATGTTAAAACAATAAAAATAACATTTTTTAAAATACACACATGATCCGAAGATCGCATAGGGGAAAACTGTCAGTAACCAGGCACTGTTGACTCTATGATCACACTACCTTAACTTATATATATAAAGAAGGATAGCAAAATTGTTTGCATATAAAAGGGTCAATACTAAATATGTAGAACAGGTTTAAAACCTAAAATAAAAGATTATGGACTATATTACTGTTACTTAAATTTCATGTGTATTATGCAATCCTCAGACATATGTAGACATATCAATAAATTTCTTTTGAGTCATCTACCACTTTATCCTAATTAATCCCATATTTTATACCCCTCTATTTACAAACATATCATTGTTTTTTTTATCTGAATACCGCATGCATTAATACCTAAGCATGTTATGTTTTTTTTTTTTTTTTTTATATAAAGTCTTGTATAAAAAGACTCAATCATGTGAACAGACATCATGATACACAAACACTTGACCAACCACTTTTTACTATTCAATGGTCAAAATTTCTTATAAATCGTTGGGGCAGCTTAATGTTGGTATCGCCAGACAGCGATGTAATCTATCCTCTTTTCTCTAGCGCTAGACCAAGGAGATTATTTTAGCATCTGAGCTGGATCACCTACCATCAGCTCCTCACTTTACTGCACAGCTCCTCATGCACAGATCCCTGTGCTATTCCTTTGGCGAGGGCCGGTATCAAACCAGGAACCTTGTGATTCCTAGCCGAACGCTCTACCGACTGAACTAAATTGACAGGAAAGATTGTGTAAGCAAGAAATTTGGAAAATCACTCTCCCATAATTAGTTTTATTGCTTAGTATTTATTATTTATTTAGTTAAACTAGCAGGATCATTAACTCCCTTTTTTGTTTTTTTTCTATCGGAAATGAAGGATCAGGTTTTTGGTATCATGAAGTGTTGATTGAAACATTCTCTCATTTACTTTCATGTCTTACCTGTTTAATAGCCAAAACAGGTTTTTAACAAATAGTTGGAAAGGACTCCTTGCATATTCCAAATTGAAATCAATCATTGGTTCCATTCCAACAGTTGCTTGGACTATTGAACTCCTTCTTTGTATTGCTTTTATTGTTAGGATGTTTCGGACAGAATCAGTAAAGAAAGAGTGGTAGTGGTGGTGGTAGGGTTCTTTTCCACCAAAATAGGTGAGGAGAATTCTGTCTAATATATCAACCAACTTGGCACACTCCCAGCAATGTGAGCCACACAGATAATAAAATCATTCTCAGCCGTCCGTGTAACTGAGGAAATTCTGACTTATGGTTGGGGATGGTGTGGTGAAAAACTTACCGGTACAAACATAAAAAAAGACCTGGAGTTGCCCGCACATGTGTTTGTTGAAGGTCACACCTGGGTTTTCCCATTAGCAATAGAAAATTTCCATGGTTTCTTCAGATATGACCTACCTTTTCAACTACATCTGGGCTCTCTCTCCCTCATCTTGTGTAAGAAAAATAGACTGTCATAAATGGAAAATTATTTGTAATAGATAATTATACTTGAAACCATATACCTGTGTGCAAAAAATGATTATGATTAAATAATAGTTATTTTAAACCAGATAATTGTGTATAGATGATTATTATTATTATTATTATTATTATTATTATTATTATTATTTGTCTTAGATAATTCAATCTATGATAAAGTTTTTGTGCCCCTGAAGTTACAGCGCCTACTGTGACTGATGTTTGAAAAACATTCTCGACCCCAGATGTTGCATTTGAAGGCTGTCCCTGAAGATGTTGATGTGCCAGTGCTTTGTTGCCACTGCTTTCTTCTGGATCTCTTAGCTTCATGGTGTTACGTCAGGATGACTTCTGACATGAGCAATCCTCTACGGAGAGTTTGCAGCCACCGAGGGCGATCCTGAGCCAAATATTCCCAGTTGGAAGGGGCAATGCCAAAGCATCTGAGATCCTTCTTGCAGACATAAATCATTAGCAATACTTGAAACCATACAACTGTATGCAAATCATTTGTATTTGATAAGAATACTTGAAACCATAACACTGATGTATAATTATATGCAAACAAATAATTATGAAAATGTGACAGAGAACGTGAGCTGAGTGGCGGGCATGAAAACCTTGCCGTATTTTTGAAGGAAGCGGGCTAGGCTTTGCCTGGCATGTAGGACTAACCTAGGATTGAACCCGCGTCCTTCAGTATGTGAAAAGGTGACACTTTGGCGTGGGCACTGGAATCGAGATGCCACTGTCCTGTATGTGAACGCCAGATGCCTGGATGATAGCTGCGGGCATTCTGGCAACTGGGATTGAGTTGACAGTCCCATATGTGAAGCACAGATGCCCGGATGATTGAAGCAGACCTGTATATAAATAGAAGGAAACACCCAGAAGCGGGAAGTGCAGAAATGAGTGTTGCTACAGTAGCTGCTAGAGGATTTGATGACGACGAAGGAAAAGAAGTTGGTGTTTGCAAAGAGAAAGTTTAGCCTGCGAGAAGGTGTTGGACTTCTTTTTGCCCCCCCCCCCCAACAAAAACTTGTTGAGTTAAATCTTTATTTTCCCCCTCTATTTTTTTCCCCTATAGAAAGGTCATTAATCATCTTAACAACAGCAACCTTGAGCACCTTTTTGATCTCCATCTTTCCAACACACGTGGGCATGCCTACAAAGTCAGAAAACAGCACTACTCATGTGACTTTCGGAAAATTTTTTTCACGCTCAGAATTGCGGCGACATGGAATAAACTGCCTGCGTCTGTTGTAGGCTGCCGAAGCACTGAATTTTCAAAGCCTCCATGCTTCCTGTAGTCCGCCGACACTATACCTGATGCCACTCTCCAAATACATATGCACACACGCACATGCATATTACTACTGTAAACTGTTCATGTTCCTGACACTACATTATTCTGTGTACTTGACATGAGACTTTGATGAGTTGTGGTGCACCTGAGCACTGTATACAATAAATTTCATTATCATTATTATCAAAAAAAACAATTAAAAAAAAATGCACTATGATGTACAAGTGTGTATGAGTGGATAGAGATGTTTAAAACAGACAAGCATGACGGGTCACTGCTTTTGTTCTTCTTGATGTATACTGCTAGTGGAGCGGCCATATTTATACTGTAATGTGGGTACCTTCCATGGTTTTAATTTCTTTGGTCCCGTGATTATACGCGTCTAAAACTAGCATACACCAAAATATTGCAAAACTTTTGACTCACCGTAGTAAATGTTTCATCTTGCTATGGAGCAGTAGTTAGCAGTTTTTTTTGTCTGACCCTTACGACTGGAGTGTGTGTGATTCTACACCTCTAGTCTTGTCAGACTAACCCGAGACCAGTAAATATCAATTCTTAATGAGTAGGAAAATTTCTAACTCCAGGGCTGAAAGGAAATGGTGGACCTACGCCAGATTTAACTAAGTATGTAAATATCTATTTTTATCAGTGTCCCCACTCCCACACACTTGCACACCACTCCCTCATAACTACCCACCCCACACACTTGCACCACCCCCTCAAACCTACCCACCTATATTAGCAACTGCTACTATTGTGTACTTATTGACCGAATGGTGTCACTTTTATTTGTGACATAGAAATCTATTGAACGCAATGTTGGAGACCTTTGCCAGTATTATTTCTCTAAATTGGACACATGGCCTAGTGGATAAAGGAGTTAGGTTAAGACAGTTCTAAGTGACAGTTATCTTAGATTGCAGGTTCAATCCTGGTCAGGAGCAGCAGTAACATAGAATAATAATTAACACAAACTTAACACCTGTACCCCAGCTATGGTTAGTGGAATGAGAACAGGATACCCCGATGGCTGAATAAAGGGTTAGGTTCAAAGTTCCGTGATGGCTCCCGATTACGACAAGAAGGTTCCCTAGTCTGAGAAGGTTCCCGAGTTCGACAAGAAATACCTGAAGAAGACCGGAAGACACATCGGCCGAAATGTTGTACAGATAACAATGAAGATGAGGACAATAGTCCGAATAATACTAAGTTCCAAATAGACAAACTATTTTTTTTTTTTTTTTCTCGACGGGGCGGCCTAAAGTCGATATCAGCCAGTCAGCGAGGGAGTCTATCCCCTTTTCAATAGTGCTAGACCAGGGAGATTGTTTTAGCATCTGAGGTGGAGCGCCACACCTACCATCAGCTCCTTACTTTACCACACAGATCCCTGTGCTACTCATACACTGATTTGGCGAGGACCGGTATCGAACTAGGAACCTTGTGGTTTCTAGCCGAACGCTCTACCGACTGAGCTAACCCGGCCCATAATATAATTGTCAACAATGATTAGTCATGACTATATAGTTAACTCTTTGCCTACTTTAAGCCGCTCACAGCAACTCTCCCACCACTAGCAGTAAATAACCTAACAAGAGTTGTCATGAAATCAACCAATCAACCTAACCAATTAGTGAGAACTGAACTCGTTACACAACAATTTTTGTAGCAACTTAATAAATGTCCAATTACGTCGGCCGTGGAATGGCTTCCTTTCTTGACTTCTGAATCTTGAACTGACTAATGTCAAATGACAAACTCTTTGTGGCTTCCGTGTGACTCGAAAGAGGGGGGGGGAGAGAGAGAGAGAGAGAGAGAGAATGTAAATATAATAAGACATTGGTATAGTGAATAAAGCTCTGAGGGTTGTGTTGTTTTGAAGACAATGCTGTACGTTTACGAACAGATAAGCATTAAGATAAGACATAAGTAGGTCTCTGATGTTAGGTTAATTGATCGATAGGGAAAGTAACATCTTGCAAAGTAATAGAGCAAATATTGGTTCATTAATTTGCATTTGCTTGAACATGTCAAGGGTAAATACTTTTGTTTCTATTTTTAATACTCTATCTATACACATTTATTTCTCCCATCTATGGGTTAAATAGAAAAACATGAGTTTATAAACAAAATGTGATTATCCATCAAGAATGAATTTATTCAAAAACTTTATCGGCATTAAATGACCCACTGAGGTTGATATGCCGTAAAACAATCCAAACTAAACCAAATCAAACCAAACTCTATCTGATGGTGAGTTTCCAGTTTTGGAGGTTTGGTGAATGTGGAGCACCCCTTCATCTCCATTGCTCCCTGGTTCACTCTAACCCGGAGTGGTAGTACCTGTTAGTGTCCCATCTATGGGTTAAATAGAAAAACATGAGTTTATAAACAAAATGTGATTATCCATCAAGAATGAATTTATTTAAAAACTTTATCGACATTAAATAACCCACTGAGGTTGATATGCCGTAAAACAAACCAAACCAAACATTTATTTCTCCATCCTTGTGATTTTTGTGTCACATCCTACCCATGGCTAGTTTTATTGGGTGGGACAGGAGAACACACCGGCTGCACCTCTGCACAGGGGTAAAATCCCCCCAATGTGGCCACCTGTTGACAGTGATGCTTACGAACTGGTGGCTGAGCAGTCAATGACATGCAACACCCTCACCAAATCAGCGTATGATTAGCACAGGGATCTGTGCGGTAAAGTGAGGAACTGATGGTAGGTGTGGTGTCCCACCTCAGATGCTAAAATAATCTCCTTGGTCTAGCGCTAATGAAAAGGAGATAGACTCCCTTGCTGTCTGGCTGATACCGACATTAGGCCGACCCGTTGACTTTACTTATTTGATTTCTAAATTCTTCTTGATTCTTTCATATTTTTTTTTATTATTGTAAATAAACAAATACTATTTACAACATGGTGTAATTCTAAAGTTCTACAGAATTTTTCAAAAATCCGATTCATATATAAGTTAGATTAGGAAGCGCGTGGTGTAATGGTTAAAGTCATAGGAAATGGACCGTCGCCCCGAGTTCAAATCCTGGATGTGGTAATTGCATTTCACTTAGCGCTAATACCCTCGGGAAAGGTATGAATTCTACTCTCCCTCCAGCTATGGGTAAATAGTAGGGCAGACTGGGCTCTTTAACCTTGGTTAGGCAACCGGTCTAGAGAAGGAAAACTCTGAATCAAACCTGTTAAACTCCGCTTAAGAAATTGACCTTGTGTCACATCCTGCTCATGCGGAGGAGTTGGTAAATATATATATAAGTTAGATTTCTTTTTGGAAATGAAGTGATTATTTCTGTGTAATGATGTTTTGTGAAGTTGGTTTTCTGGCAAGCGATATTTAGTGCAATGAACCCTTGTTAACCAAACCTATAGATACTAATGATTACAATCAAATATAAATGAATCACTGTATAACCCATAAGTAGTTGATATGCCGTTAGATGAATAAATCAAACCTATTGTGATGATTAAAATCAAACATTTACAAATGAATCAAATTTTGGCATTAAATAATCCATAAATAGTTGATGTGCTGTTAAACGAATAAACTAAGCCAAACCAAACCAAAATTTTTACTATATTCCTGAAATATTACTAATAAAGATTTATCTCCCTCCTAAACGGATGAGACAAGGAGGAGGGTACTTGTCAGAATAATATGTGGAATAATGACAGTACTGACTAAAAGAATCAATTGTCAAATTTTGACTGAGTTTGTGAAAGGTAGTTATTTTCCGTTTGCAAAAATGATTGATAATGATAACAGAATCCCATCTCAGCTGACTGTTACAAAAAATCTTTTTCGATAGGTGAGTTTTTTTTTGAATAGGTAAAAGAAGACTCTCTAATTTCCCAAGATGAAATGTTATTGTTTACACTATTTTAATGTCTACTGCTATTGTCTGCAGCTTTGTTGTTATTTGTCTGAATTTTTGAGTAGACCAAGTATATATATATATATATATATATATATATATATATATATATATATATATATATAATGTGTGTGTGTGTGTGTACTAGACATGAGACTTTGATGAGTTGTGGTGCACCTGAGCACTGTAAACAATAAATTTCATTATTATTATTATTATTATTATTATTATATATATATATATTTTTATCAACCACTCCATTCAAGCACAATGTGACAATTTCTTAAGTGGAGTTTAACAAGTTTGATTTCAGAGTTTTCCTTCTCCTAGACCAATTACCTAACCAAGGTTAAAGAGCCCAGACTGCCCTACTACTTATCCATAGCTAGAGGGAGAATAGTTGGATGCATAAGTTTCATGTGGTGTAAGGGTTAGCAAGCTAGATTTGCAGACGCTTGTTAGTGAGTTTGATTCTCACTGGGCTCCCCTTACTTCTAGTCTTGTGCCACATCTAAGCTAAGCTTAGTAAATAACTACCTTTCCTTTAGCGTTATGTAAAATACAAACAACATCATCTAGGATTTGAACTTGGTTCGACGAGTCCATTTCCTACGACCCTAAGCATTACACAATGCACCTCTAAGTATAGAGATAAACACAATATGAAAACCAATAATTGAAAAGACTAAGTCTTTTTAAAGTAAATTACTTTAAAAATAGAAATGTCTGAAAATAACTGATGCGATTGGATTTTACATTTCAAGTTGTACACCAATAAACTAACTATATATATATATATATATATATATATATATATATATATGAGAAGTATACACAAGCGATGTGTTTTGATATGGCTTTTTTTAGCCGACAATTTTTTGGAGAATATGTGCTTAATTGAAGTCGTACCTAATTTTGAAAGTTAATTAATTAATAATTAATTAATTAGGCAGGCATACCTATTCAAATGTAAGGCTAAACAAATCAAGAAAAATCAATCTCTGTATGTACATTAGGCCTTATCAGCAGAGCTATAGATAGGAAGACCGCCTTGTACGTGATTCGAACCCTGACTGTCAAGCGATTTGTTTAGCCTTACATTTGAATAGGTATGCCCGCCTAATTAATTAATTATTAATTAACTTTCAAAATTAGGTATGACTTCAATTAAGCACATATTCTCCCAATATATATATATATATATATATATATATATTATATTATGATTGTAATGCTTTTTGTATTAATAGGCATTCAAAAACTATGACATCATTATTTGAATGAGATCTTCAAAAGTTCTTCAATGCCTTATTTGCTCAAAAGTCAGATTATTCAAAATGATTTCCCAGGTTGGGTCATTGCTATGCTCAGATAGACAGTGAACACCTAAAGAAGGCTGGAGGATGAAGCAGCTGAAATTTGTTTGATGAGGATAACAGTCCGAAAAATCAAAATAATACATTGTTATATTCACGTTTCTGATGCTACACCCTTTGGTCATCGTTTTTTAAAGATTTTTAATTGATTGCAATGGAATATTGAAAATATAAATAGCTATGATTATTTGTATTATTTGTATTATTCGGACTATTGTCCTCATCTTTATTGTTATATATGAAACAATAAAGATGAGGACAATAATCTGAATAATCCAAAAAATACAAATTATCAAGTCTCATCTCAAAAGTTCAGAGAAATAGCTATGATTATAATAAAAAATAATTCTGTCCTTTTTGAGTGAAATAAAATTATACCATAGAATATAGACCTGAACTTAATCAATACCATACAACATGATACCCAATGGTGCTAACACAATGTTAAAACCAATTACTAAAAAGTATAAATATAAATACACAACATATATTACTTCCTAACTGTTAGGCATGACATAACCCCAGACGGGTTGATATGCTGTTAAAAATCAACCAACCAAGATTTACAAATAAACTAAATTTTGACATTAAATAACCCATAAGGGTTTGATATGCTGTTAAATAGACCAAGCCAAATTTACAATACTCAGATTTCTCTATTCCCTTGTCTCTGGCAATCATGTTAACTTTCATGTTACTTTCAAGTCAAGGTCATCTTTTATGTCTTGCTATTTTAGATCTTCTCATAAAATCTCAATCCTTGGGAACTTTCCAATTTACAAAACCTCAAATTCAATACAACACTCAAATCATTGCTTGGTTCGTTTTGTCTTTAAATGTCTCTTAAGATGAGTGTAGAAAACTACACAATTAGACAACAACCCTGTTGGCAGGGCTGGAGAATAGGCTGACTGCCACTCTGAAGAGGGATAACATTTTCCCAACGAGTTCACCTATTGGCCGTGGGTGTCAACCTGTGATATTTAAGGACAGGATCCTGGTGGCTGAGCAGTCCTTGACTTGCAACACTACACTTTGGCCCTTACTTAGGCTAGACGGGTGGAGGGAGAGGCACTTTCCAATCAGTCAGCTGGTAACACTTATATGATTGTCCTGACCCAATTGATTTTATGGTAAACCCCCAACTCTTTTTATCATGTATATGCTAAAAGTTGGTGGTTGAGGGTTTTAGTGTCCTGGGTATGATGTTAAACTGCATCTAGTGGTGAGGTTCCAATTCTGGAGATCTGGGGTTTTTCTTCTCTTTCTTTCTTTCTAATAACAACGGAATGGTCCATTATATAGCTAATGTGAAGACACTCATGAAGAATAAGAATTCTGTGGATAAGCAACACCAGACACTCTGGATTTACATTTTTGCATTTTGGACAGTCTCTTTTTAAGTAGAGGGCGTTGCAAGATCATAACAAGTGTATTAATATATAGATTATGTCATCATTAAAATCTGCACCAAATACAAAATAAATACCATCATTTATTGTAAAAAATGATTATTATAGCTTTACTTTAAGTTTAACCGTATGGTTTCCAATAGCGAACCAACAAACTTTCTCTCTTATATATATATATATACAATGAGGGAGATACCTAAGGCCAGATTGGTCTGTTTCAGTGATGTTTCTTTCTTTTTTTTTTTTAATTCAAGAGATTGAGGTTCTGAAAGCGGTTTTGTTTTGTATTTTTGGTTGGAAGCAATGGAAATTCTGTACCATTGTTCTGGCAATCTAGAAGGATCAAATGTGCCATAAAGAGCGCAATTGCAGCAGAGATGGTGGCATTAGTAGGGGGGCATTGAGAGATGTAGTTTATTGAAGTCTATTGTCAGTGGGATATTCAGAAATAACGTCAAGGAAATGGTTTGTTCAATTCAGGCAATAACTGACAACGATTCCTTGTTTGATGCAATTCATTCTACTCACTCCAATGTAAGTCTTTTATATCAACGGTTGCCAACAGGTCAGCTTGGATTAGCTAATAGACCAGAAGAACAACTACCAGGCAAATATATCAATGACACCATCTATGCTGATCAAACCCTCTCTCTCTCTCTCTCTCTCTCTCTCCAGTTACAAAAGGGAGCAACCCCATTCTTGACCTTCTTTTAGTCTTTGTTCTTTGAACAGTACAGTTGAACCTTTTTGCTAATTAATATCTCTTCTACATATTGGATGCATGTAATATAGTGTTTAGAGTCATAGGAAATGGTCTCCTCGATCAGAGTTCAAATTCTGGTTGAAGCTGTTTCACCTAACGCTAATACCCTTGGGGAAAGGTTTGCATCCAACTACTCTCCCTCAAACTATGGGTAAATAGTAGGGCAGACTGGGCTCTTTAATCTTGGTATGGAAACCAGTCTATGAGAAGGAAAACTCTGAATTTAAAACTGTTAGACTCCACTTAAGAAATTGCCCTTGTGTCATATCCTGCTCGCACAGAGGGGTTGGTGTGTATATATATATATATATAATATATATATATATATATATATATAGTGATTGCCTACAAGTAGTTCAGTTGTGAGCACGCAGATGGCCCACTGATCCAGCTTGTTTTTATATACCCTGTCACACATATGAGACCCTCGACATACAGGCCCTGCCACGCAGGTCAGACTTCAATGTAGGAAGTGTTTCCATGGCATCTGTCATGTGTCGCTTCAGGATGGAGGGCTCGACTAACCTTACCTCAAACTTCTTACAGCTACCATCGGCCTATCTTTCCATGAGGATGTGTATCCAGCCCACCTTCTGTCAATTGGTCCTTATCGCTGAAACTGACTTCCCCAAGGGCATCGATGTCAGCCCCATATCGAGATGCTCCCCTGTCACGATACCAGTACGTAGTTTGGGGTTTCCCAATCTCTCAAGATCGGGATATATATATTATATATATATATATATATATATATATATATATTATATTCCACATACTGCTTGTTCATGGAAGAATGTATATAATTTTACCTGTTTGGACATGTTTGTACATTCTTTCTTTTAATATCACTTGTATATATATTTTTTATATATTAAATGCTGAATGTTCCTGTATTGTCTCTTTCATTCTGTTGGGTTCAGTGTTAATATATCATGGATATACTAATGCTGATATTGGCCCTTGGTGAGTAGGGACTCTATGAAATATCTTCCCTATGACCAAGTTTTCCAGTTCTAGTTTTGATGAAGACTTAGAAGTTAATAGATATCATCAAGAGATTAATGTTTATGATTTCCTTTTATTTCATTTTTCTAGGGGCAATTTTTAAAAAGTTAAAAATTCAAGTAGCTCACATTCTTCAACTATACATATATAAAGGGTAGATGGAGAGACACACCTATCTGCTCCTCACTTTACCGCATCGATCCCTGTGCTACTCGTATGCTGAGTTGGTGAGGGCAGGTATCGAACCAAGCCGAACCCTCTACCGACTGAGTTATCATACTGTAGTATATCCACAGGTCCTGCTAGTGTTTGAAATATGCCAGACTACACAGTGCAGGGTAGTGTCGTAAGTTATGTTATTGACTGGCTTCATAGGGGGGTTTTGGGTCTTCCAACATAATACCCTCCTCAGCCAGCCAGACCCCGTTGGAGACGATCAAACTCCAACACGCCACCCATTTGCAACGCCAACAGAAAAATGATAAGAATACGCCAACGCAATCCTCGACCTCTTTATATCCGATTGGCCAATTCCACAGCCAATCAGCGATAAGGGTAGTTTTTATAATCAGGTATATAGTATGTATGTCAGGTGAGTATGTATAATTGCTATTATCCATGGATTTTACATTTCATACAACGTTCTTAAATTTTTCATCCTAATAGCTTTGTTTTAAAATCCAGTAAAGATAAACTATACAAGATATCCATTTATATTTCCCCATCTTGTATATCTTAAGATTTTATTTTAATGCTTAAAAAAACGCATTAATCTTAAATCGTAATCTTTTATAAGTTGATCTTTGAAATCTGGCCAACTCATTGTTGATTTATTCTTAAAACATTTTTGTAGGGTGGCCCTTTAGGTTTTGATCAACGAGATATTTGATTTATAATATTGTGTGGGTCATCCCCCTTATTTTGGGGGCCCAGTAATCCTTCAATTTATTATAATAATTGTATGTAGTTTAACGTTTGGATCCTTCTGATAATGTTGGAAAAAAAACAAATGGAAGTTCTAAAAACTCTCATCTGGAAAATCTTGGAATGGAAAAAGTATTCTCATCAACATTCTTGGAAATGAAGATGCATTGCTTAATTTGTCTGTCAGAAGAGAATGATATTTATAAGGGTCGTTATGTCAGGTGAGGCAGGAAACAGGTAAGATTCATAATTGTCAATCTAACTCAGACGGGAAATCTTTTAGATTTCACTTTAACCCTTTCACTGAGTTGAATTTCTAAATTCTTAATCATTGTTCTCCAGAGTGCTAATAAGATGTTAGAAATCACCACTTTTATTTATAGACCTTCCCATAACCAGCAGCAATCATTGATCAATAAAAAATGACATAGAATGCATTTAAGGTCATTGGTAATTGCCCTGAAATCAGCGATGGATAAATAGTAGGGCGGACTGGGGTCTTTAACCTTGGTTAGGCAACTGGTCTAGGAGAAGGAAAACTCTGAATTCAAACCTGTTGAACTCCGCTTAAGAAATTGACCTTGTGTCACATCCTGCTCGTGGGAAGGGTTGGTAGATATATATATATATATGATACTTTGGTCTTGATGTAGTCAGTAATCTGGTTTTACAGATCATATTTACTCAGTTCGGAGTTTGATTCTCATTGTTACCCCCATGGCCTTGTGCCAACACCTTAGTGAATAAGTAATAGATGATAGTACTCGTCAAAGACAGAAAATTGCCACCGTGTGTGTGTTTCTTTTCCTTTTCTTTTGGAACCAAAGAACAATTCCAGAAGATGCTAAATTATGTGTTTACCATTCTCGCTCAGTAATTATTTTTGTGTGTTTGAGGGGAAAAATTGTTTATCGTAAAAAAAAAAAAGAACCTGTAGAAGTAAGCAGTAGTTATCAGAATTTAATTACAGTGTCTGTTGCTTTTCCACCAACTGTTTTGGAGGAAAGAGAATACCAAAAGCAAGAATCCATTTTACTGACTGGATTGCTTAAATAAAATGTTTATCTTGCTGTCTTATTTCTTTGCAGTATGTTTTGGCAGTGGTGAAAATGGTTTGTTCTTCAGGGCAGATTTATCTGGGAACTTCTCCATACGATGGTCGGACCATATGACCTTTAGGTACCTCTTTTTGATCTCGATTAAGAAAGGACATATTTTTTCACTTACGCCATCAATATCCAGTTGTTTGTTAGGGTTAGGGTTTGTTTTATAATTTAATAAAAATAATCTAAAAATCGTCTGTTAAAACAACCAGATATTGACGGTGTAAATGAAAAATGTCCTTCTTAATAGAGATCAAAAGGGGTGCCTAATGGTCACGATGGTCTGTATTATATACCCATATACCCTCGTTGGGTATATATACAAGAGTGATAGTCTTCAAGTGATAGAGAGTAGAGACACTAGAGAGAGAGACAGACAGATAGTTGTTTACTTACTTGTTCTTCTCTATCTTCTTCCTCTCCACTTCAGCCATGATGTGAATGTCTAGGTTCTTGCTTTACTTCTTTGTATCTTCATTGAGTCGCCATGTTGGATCTTTACTTCTTTCTACTTTGTCTGTTCTTCTAACTTGTTGTTGCTTCATTTTCTAACTAAGGGCTTCTTTTCAAGGGCATCTTTTAAGTCATGTAATAACTAGCAAGACTTGTATTACTTTGATCAAAGCTTTTATTTAAGCCCATTTTCTAACAAACTGCGCGGAGTCACCAGACCCAAGCAGAAATACCTTCTCTGCTTGGCGTCTGGCTGCAAAACTGACTTAACTAAGTCTCATGTGACTTGTGATATTCTAACTGTCTGGTAGTTTTCCATTCCCTGATCTGAAAACACTGGCACCTGGGTACAGGTGTTGTCAAAACCCTACGCCACCATATAATTATGCAACAGTCTGGTTCTGTTTGTCTCTCTTGTATTAATTCTTCAGCAGTGACCATTTCTGTATTTTTCTCTAAATTTTTTAGATGATGCTTGATAATTTGTATTATTTGGAATTTTGTCCTCATCTTTATTGTTATATAGACAACGTTTCGACTGATGGGCTCTCCGGCCTTCTTCAGGTGTTTCTTGGCAAATTTGGGAACCTTTTTGGCAGATAAGCAACACCAGATAATCAGGATTTACATTTTTGCTTTTCATCTTGGAAGATTTGGACGGTCTCATTTTTAACTAGAGGGTGTTGCAAGATGTTAACATTTTGTAGGAGCATGAGTATTATCATATATATATATATATATATTACCAGATTTTTTGGGGGGGGATTAGGGCGACTTTTAAGATTGTTTAAAATATTTTTTAGATATATGCACAGGTGTTATAAATATGAATCAATTTTCAAGGTAAATTTAAAAATTGAACAGGCAAATGAACTCCTAACCATGCCTTTCCTATGCTTATATTGACATCACTTTCTAGGTGTGTAAAATGGTCTACTAATTTCAGTCTTGCCATCCAGTGTAGAGATGTTTCCATATTGTTTAAAACACATGGACTTGGTTTTATTTAAATTCACTTAGAGGCCAGTGCATCTTGCTGCCTGTAGTTTGGGTAGGTGTATTTGTGAGAAATTCTAGATCATCTACATATTTTATATATATATATATTACATAATTGTTCTATCACAGATATTGAGCACTTCCCTAGTAATACTGCATAAATTGGCACACACCTAACTCATCAAGTGAGATAGTGTTAACCATACACTGTGGTAATATATATATATATATATATATGCTACTATTAACACACTCGCCTACCCGTATTTTAACAGCATGTCAAACCCACAAAAACACTTCAACTTTTATAGTTCTCCTATAATGCTCCCTTTCTAATAATAACAATTTCTTCAAATAAGAAATTTTCTCCTGACGATGACCTAAGGTTGAAACTAGTTGAGAATAAACAATATACAAGAAATATTCCTGATTGCCTTAATACTTTTTGCTCGTACTATATATATATATATATATTATAATAATGGTACACAGTAATAACCTACAAAGTACTCATGCAATCAACTGCGATTAAAAAATGTCTTGATTAATCCAGTGTATTTAACCCTGAAGATCCTTATGGTGAAACTCTAGTAGGTTATTACTGTGTACCATTATAATAATAAATTTGCTCTACTCACGTATTGAGCACTTTATATTTGTTATATCGCTGTCTTATCATTGTGAAACTTGCATCAACTAACCATTGTGACCATTTTCACCGGTAAGTCACCACTTCCACAAATACTATATATATATGAATGTGTGTGTGTGTAGATATGTTCTAATTTTGTTATTCTTAAAAACACTTTCAATATGAATTCCATAAATAGGAAGTTATTTACATTGAACTTAAAGGTCACCAAATGCGTTTTTTAAGTGTGTAATAATAATTCCTCCTTTCAGAAAATTAGATCTTATTATTCTGTTTACCCTGATATTTTCATATTTGTTTTTGAAAAGCTGAAGATCTATTTCAAGCATCAAATGAATCAAATCACTTTCTAGTTTGAAGAAAGTCATTGACTTTTGAACATTGATTTTTTGTTTTCATTTTTATTTTATTTTTTTGCCTGAAATAAAATGTCTGGCCTGGTAACGTTAGATACATATTGATGATGACATGTTGTACAACAGACTGAAGATTTTTCTTTGTTTTTTTTGCTTTTTTTGTTTCGTTTTTGTTTTTGTATGTTCTTTGTGGAAATTGCACAGAAATTGCATTGAAGTTTATGCTGGGTTTGAGTTTGAGTTTTGTTTAATGGCATATCAACCTCTGTGGGTCATTTAATGCCAAAAATAGGTTATTTTGGATTTCAATCTTTAAAGTAGTGGTTCTATGGAGGTATTCGGTTATATTTTGTTATATCTTGTTGAAAAGGTTGCTTTTTTTTTTTTTTTTTTTTTTTTTTTTCAAGAAAATTTAAAATGTTTTCAGGGTTTTGTATTCTTAAAGAGGTCCTCAGGTTTCTTGCTTGATAGTAATTAGTGTGGATATGTTTAAGGCTGTTACAAATTAGAAGGATATGTTTGGTTGTACTTTGCACTATGTTGTACTTTGTACTGTGCTGGGGTTACAGAATACACCAACTTCACCTCTACAGAGTAGTAAAATCCTCTCTAATGGGGTCACTTGTTAACTAGATGCAATGAGATTGACATGCAGTAGTCATTAATTGATTTTAGGTGTTATCTTGCTCTACCAGCCAGTATTTGAGCACTCTTCTTCATAATTTTTGGTATGAATGAACATCATTATTAAAGAGAGTAGATGAACCTATAGAAGGAAAAAAAAAAATATATCTCAAATTTTTTTCCACCCTGTCAGTTGGGGTTGTAGAATACAGACTGCACCTCTGCAGAGGGGTAACCACCCCCAATGGGGCCACTTGTTAGCCATAGGTGGTGACCCATGATTCTTAAGGATGGCATCCTGGTGGCTTAGCAGTCCATGACATGCAAAACTCTACTTTTGTAATTATTTAGGCTAGATAGGTGGTCGGAGAGGCCCCTCTGATTTAATTGGCTGGTCATGTTAAGCTCTACCACCTATATGATTATCCTGACCTTATTGCCCTTATGGCAACCCTCCATCACATTTTATCACATATGTGCTAGAAGGCAGTGGCTGAAGGTCTTAGTATCCTGGGTATAGCATTAAACTGCATCTAATGGTGAAATTCTGGGAATTATGGAGTACCCCTTAATCGCCATTACTCCCAGTCCACTCTGACCCCGAGTGGTAGTACCTGTTAGTGTCCCATCTATGGGTTAAATAGAAAAAATGTGTTTAAAAAACCCAAAAAGAATGAATACTCAACAAGAATGAATAAAAAAAAAAGACATCTTCAGTATAAAATAGCCCAACAAGGGTTGACATGCCATAAAATCCAATCAACCAACCTATTGAGATATTGCAAGTCGAGAGTGAGGGGAAATAAAATTAAAAAAAAAAAAAATAAAAAGAAAGAAAGAAAAGGTAACTCTATTAAAGTATCAAATGTGGTCTAAAGAAATTTCAAAGAATTCAAGTAGAAAAGAAGAGTAGAAATGGATCGGGGGTGGTGGGGGGTTGTTGGAAAAAAGAGGAAAGATGAGAAAAGTGCAGGTAGAGATGTGGAAAGAGAGCAATAAAGAGAAACTAGATGGTTGGGAAAGAAGAGAAATTCCTCTTAAGGTGAATCATCCACGTCATTGTTGCTCTAAAAGCTTAAGATATTTCACTCTTATTCAGATAATTATGTATGATTCAACTTGTGTTTAATTTTCAAGGAAATGCTGATTGCCTAATAGAATTACATGAACTGTTCTTTTAAAACACGATTGAAATTTGTCAAAAGATTTGTTTTGCTCTATGATTTAGTAATGTTTCACTGTTCTAGTTAATCCCACCCAGTCTCACTCGGTCTGTACTGATTGCACCTTCTACTAACTAGTCTTGTTTGGTCATTTCTATTCAGACCTTTTGCCCCTCTGTCCGTTCTGGTCGGACCTTTTGCCCCAGTGTCCGTTCTGGTCGGACCTTCTGCCCCAGTGTCCGTTCTGGTCGGACCTTCTGCTCCAGTGTCCGTTCTGGTCGGACCTTCTGCCCCAGTGTCCGTTCTGGTCGGACCTTCTGCCCCTCGGTCCGTTCTGGTTGGACCTTCTGCCCCTCGGTCTGTTCTGGTCGGACCTCCGCAATGCCCAGCCTCGCTTGGTCTGTGGTAGTTGCACCTTCTGCCCCTTCCTCTAAGTATTACTTGGCCAGTGCTGGTTGCACCTTCCACCTCTCTGCATGTCTTGCTCAGTCTGTACTGGTTGCACCCCCTTCAGTCTTACAGTCCTGTTGGCTGGGGCCTTAGAATCCTCTGCAGAGAGGTAAGACCCTCCAATGGTGCCACCTGTTGGCTGTGGTTGGCAACCCATGATGCTTAAGGATGGAACCCTTGTTGTAGTGCAGTCCATGATATGCAACACTCCACTTTGGCCCTTACTTAGTCTAGACAGGCAGAGAGGTCCCCTCTCATTAATCGGCTGGTCATATCAAGCCCTAGCACCTATATAATTGTCCCAACCCTATTTCCACTATTGCAAGCCCCAGCCATTTTTATCATATGTGCTAGAAGGTAGTGACTGGGGGTCTTAGTGTCCTGGATATGACGTTAAACTGCATCTAATGGTGAAGTTCCAATTCTGGATCTCCAGTTAGTGTGGAGTACCCCTTCATTGTAATTATTCCCAGGTCTACTCTGACCCAGAGTGGTACTTCCTGTTAGGGGCCAATCTCTGGGTTAAATAGAAGAAAATGAGTTAACAAAAAATTAAAAAAAAAAAAAATTAGTTCAAAAAAAGAATTGACTAAAACATTTTTTTTTTGGGGGGGGGCATAAAATAACCCAACAAGAGTTGACATGCTGTAGAATCTAAAGAAAGAAAAGTGTAGATGTAATGAAAGTAACGTACCTCGGAACACGAAGCGTGCGCGGACGAGTCTGGCTTGCATGGCAGGAAAGAAACATGGCTGCTGTAAGCACTACCTTTAATAATGGGCGATCTCGAACCGGCGAGAATAGTATTGCATGTATGCAAATTCTCACGAGATCGGGTGTGTATAAAAACATACGGCGATGGAGAGACAGGGAGTCAAGCGATTACGTACGACAACTGAGAAACAGCTAGCAGTATTATTTTGACTATTGCGACAGGTAGAGGCCGTTCGAGGATATATTTGTGACATCATTACTAGTGTCATTGAGAAGCGAGTTCGATTCCCACTAGAAAAAGAAAGAACATAAGGATGGTTTTGGCATTAAATAACCCACTAAGATTTGATATACCATTAAACAAAGACACCAAATCTTCCTTACACTTACTCTCTCTTATCACTCTCTTCTATCTTTTCTCTTTTTCTTGACTCTTAAGACTAATTTAATATTTTCATCATAGTGTGTAGGCTTCTTAATTTATTTTCCCCTCTTATCTACAATTGTTATTAGTCCTTATGTTTCCTATATAACAAAATATCTGCTAGAAAACTTGGTCCTTGGAACTTCCTGCCAGTGTAGGCAAATTCACTTTGGAAGTTTACGGTTATTTTGAGGAGAAGCAGATTTTGTATTGAACCAATGAATGTAATCTTGTTTATTTCTCCTTAAGACTTTTGTTTCTTTCTTCTTCACTGATATGAAACATGGTATCTCAAAATAACTGGAATTATTTCCTGGTGTCTTTGGTTTTGACTTTGGGGAAGATATTGTAGGTCATTTCACACTAGTTTCCTCAAATTGTGGTCAAGATTGTTGGCAGGGTTTAGAATATATATATGCAATATTTATCTAAGGGCACTCTTGAATTTTCTTGACCGTTTCATTTTCGGCATATTTAAAAAAAATTTTTTATTATAGATATTCAGTAAATTGTTAAACCTTAAAACATAAGACATTTATTGTTCTGTGTGCGCATATATATATATATATATATATATGACTTAGTCTAATGATTGCATAGGCAAGAAACTGATAGTCCCGAAGCACCTTTGGTTGTTTCTACACTATCCTAACTTAGATAATAATTGTGCTTTTTCTTTTTTTTAATACGAGACTTTGCTGTTTTTTTGTTTTTTTTTGTACGAGATTTCATGATCTCTTTTTTTAAAACTAGATACTAGACTTAATGGTATCTTTTTTTAATACTAGACTTCACGATTTCTTTCTTTTTTTAATACTAGACTTCACGATTTCTTTCTTTTTTAATACTAGACTTCACGATTTCTTTCTTTTTAATACTAGACTTCACGATTCTTTCTTTTTTTACTAATACTAGACTTCACGATTCTTTCTCTTTTTAATACTAGACTTCACGGTTTCTTTTTTTCATGATATCTTTCTTTATTTAACTAGACTTCACGATTTCTTTCTTTATTTACTAGACTTCATGATTTCTTTTTTTTTCTTTTTACTAAACATTTTCTTTCTTTTTTTTTTCTTTTTACTAGAATTTCTTATTTCTTTTTCCCTATCCTTTCAAATTTGTTTTTAAAATAAAGTTAAAAATTTTTTCTTTCATTTTTCTCTGAGTCCTAATATTTTTTATTTTCATTTTTATTATTCACTTATATGTATAGATACAAACATGTCTAAATTCTTCTAAAAACAAATCAAAATGTTTGGGGAATTAATAAAAATACAAAAGGTTTGCTTTATCATTTTTGCAGCAAAACAATTGAAGATGAGAGAAAAAATCTCTTTGATTTTTCTGTTTTTAGAAACACGTGAGAAAAGCCAAATGTTTTGGGAATTTGCTTGCTGACAATAAACCGTTAAATCAGTAAAGAATCAAAGACAAAATAAAACCCCAAAGGAGGAACTACATTTTGAAAAATCACATTTAATTGTGTAAATTGCATTTCAAATGATTAATTCAATCTGGTCATTTCATTTTAGAAACTGATTTCTATATTGCAAGTTTACATGTTTACCAAGCCCACTGCATGAGCAGGATGTGACACAAGGTCAATTTCTTAAGTGTAGTTTAACAGGTTTGAATTAGGAGTTTTGCTTCTCTTGGACTGATCGCTGAAACCTAGGTTAACAGTTTTTTTTACCCGATTCAAAGTTGACTGACTTCTGAAGACGGTTGGAAAATTAAAACGGAAAGTTTTTTGGTGGTCCCCAATGACAGTTTAACTACAGTCTATGAATTAACATTTTGCTAATTGGGTTACGGTTTTAGGGGATTAAGGTTGTTTTTAATTATATATTGCTTAAAAAAAATAAACAACAAAAAACCCAAATTACTATACATTTAATGTTGAAAAATATTTTTTTAAACTAAGTTTAATTGAAATTATACATTGCAATACTAACACAAACAACTGTCTCAATAATAGATTCAATAATTAATTTCAATGTTAATTAAATATATAGTCATGAACCAGGTGTCGTTGACTCCATATCCATTCCATGCTACCTTAACTTAAATTTAAAATGCTCTATCAATGATATTGAGCACTGTTTATTTATAAATATAGCACTCATATTATCTATGATATGTATTATATATATATTATATGTTATATGATTTATTATATATATATATATATATATTATATGATATATATTATATATATATATATATATATTATATGATTTATTATGATATATATTTATATATATATTTATTATGATATATGCTATATGATTTATTATGATATATATTATATATATGCTATATGATTATTATTATATATATTATATATATGCTATATGATTTATTATGATATATATTATATATATGCTATATGATTTATTATGATATATATTATATATATGCTATATGATTTATTATGATATATATTATATATATGATATATGATTTATTATGATATATATTATATATATGCTATATGATTTATTATGATATATATTATATATATGATATATGATTTATTATGATATATATTATATATATGATATATGATTTATTATGATATATATTATATATATGATATATGATTTATTATGATATATATATATATATATATGATATATTATATATATGATATATGATTTATTATATGATATATATTATATATATATATGTGTGTGTGTGTGTGTTTTTGATATTGGTTTGAAAATAGTATAGACAAGAAACTTATATTGTTTAAGTATAAGTATTGATTTTTACTGATTTAAAAAAATGTTCTACTTTTCTTTAAAAAGATAATTAGTTTGTAATCCTTGACATCTGTTGTCATTCTATCATTCATCATGACAATTATAATATCACACTTAGTCTGTCTCAAGGCCACAATAACACTACAAGGCTAGCATTACAAGAATTAACCAACTGAACCCAAACTCAATAGACCTGTCACCTGGAGTTTTAGAATATACTGACTACATCTCTGCAGAAGGGTAAGACTACCCCTTCTAATGAGGCCGCCTGTTGGCCTTTGTTTGCAATCTGTGATGCTTAAGGACGGAATCCTAGTGGCTACGCAGTCTGTGACATGCAACACTCCACTTTGGCCCTTACTTTGGCTAGATAGGTGTTCAGAGAAGCCCCCTCCTATCAATTGGCTGGCCACATCAAGCCCTCATACCTATATGATAGTCCCAACTCCAAACCTATCATATATGTGCGATAAGGTAGTGGCTGAGGGTCTTAGTGTCCTAGATATGACATTAAACTGCATCTGATGGTGAGGTTCCAGTTCTGGGGGTCTGGGGAATGTGGAGCACCCTTTCATCACTATTGCTTCCAGATCCACTGTGAACCCGAGTGGTAGTACCTGCTAGGGTCCCATCTATGGGTTAAATAGAAAAAATGAGTTTAAAAAAATTAAGTTAAAAAATAATTGAGTTCTGATCAAGAAGAAATAAAACAAAATGTCTTCGGTATAAAATAACCCAACAAGGGTTGACATGCCATAAAATCCCATCTATAGGTTAAATAGAAAAAGATGTTTAAAACAAATTGATTACCCATGAAGAATGAATAAATCAAAAATATCTTTGGCATAAAATGACCCAATGGGTTCATATTCCGTGAAACTCTTCAACCAACCAACCAACCAAAACTCAATACCGATTTGGATTTATCAACAGAAGAACTAAATGCTTAAAATGGCAGCCACAATATTAAGAACCTTTATTTTTCTTAATTATTGCTGTGCTTGACTTGAAAAACATCTGTGTTCTATTTTCCTAACAGCACTTTTCTTTGTTCTTTTTGTTTTCTTTCTGTCATTACTTATCTATATAAATCTCATCTTTTTTCTTTTCACATCTTTTAAAGATTACATTTTGATAAGAAAATCCAAGTCATTTTGCAATTACTCATTTTATTTTATCTTTTTGGTTGACTCAATTTATTCTGATAATTTTTTTTCTTCTTTTTTTTCTTTTTTTTTTCCTTTTTCCTTTTTCCTTTTTCTTTCCTTGGATGATACTTTGAAAAAAAAAAACCCCAAAAAAAACCAGCTGCAATTATTCAGAATGAAGACTGCATGAATCCATTCAGAACAATCCCAAATTTTACCTTCTCTAATTTTGAAATGAGTCGTCATTATCATTGAAGAACTTGTTCAGACTTTTGGTCTCCGCATTTGGTTTTTTTTTTGTTGCTTGGATCTCTCGAATTTATTAAGTTTGCTGAATTCCAAAGGTATTATTTTGAAGAAGGTTCATTTCTGTCTTAGTAAATACAGATTCATTCTTAATGATTTTTTTGGAAATTTTGTGATATACGGTGTGCTCTAAATTCTCACCTTGATTTATAGACTAGCCAAGGTCACATGAGTTATTCTTGCAACCAATCACTAGCAATACTGCAGGCCTGATAGAATACTTAAACCCTCCCACCACATTGGTCATAATTACAACTGCACTCTTTGAGGACGGACATAGGATTGCTGGATCTTTACCAATACTCAGGAAGGACTTATACGATTACCAGAGTAACCAAAAGATTCATTATCGAAAGACTCTATACCAGTAACTGAGAACACTTTAGTAACAAAAAGGATTCATTATCGAAGGACTTATACGATTACCAGTAACTGAAAACACTTTAGTAACCAAAGGATTCATTATCAAAGGGCTTATACGATTACTAGTAACTGAGAACATTGTCTTTATCAAGGATCCAATTCCACTGGATAAGCGTTTCTGCTTTAAGGCCAAAGAATGGCCCTCAAAAACGTAACACTCCCCTTGTAAGTGTATATATCTACCCAATCCCTCCACCATGGGCATGCTAGAAGGCAGTGGCTGAGGGTCTTAGTTTCCTTGGTATGACCTTAAACTGCATCTAATGGTGAAGTTCCAAATTTAGAGCTTTGTGGGTGTGTGGAGTACCCCTTGATTGCCATTACTCCCAGGTCCACTCTGACCTGGAGTGGTAGTACCTTTTAGGGTCCCATCTAAGGGTTAAATAGATAAAAAATGTGTTATCAAAAAATTTGTTTAAAAAGAAAATCCATCCAACCAATCCATCCATTATGAGACACAATGTCAAGTACAGCTGGTTTGAATTCAAATATGTGTGAATTTTCCAATGAAATTATTTTGTTTATTTCAGAAGTAATTCACCAAAGAAGAAATTAAAAAAAAAAATGACACTCATAGACTTTGAAGCTACACCCTGGTCATATTTGATTAACCTCTCACAAATTGGAGTTTGTGAACCTGCGCTTGTAGAAAGTTTTTTCACATATTCCTTCTAGACTAGCATTACTAAGGCTAGAGAACCCATCAACCCTACTATTTTTCCCATAGCTGAGGGGAGAACAGATGGATTAATGCCTTTCCCAAGGGCATTAGTGTGAAATGTAATTCAGTCAGCTCCCATAACTTTTTTTAAGGATGTGATGCAAGGTCAATTTCTTTAAGCACAGTACAGTTGGTTTGAATTCAGTTTTCCTTCGCCTAGACTGGTATTGAAGTCAGTCAGTCAGTATACTGTTGGTTTGGACAACAGCAACTGGCTAAGCACAACTTTACTAGTGCCCAAAACAGCTGGTACTTATGGAACTCAAGAATAGTCCATTCATGTATTTGGGTGATTTCATTCCTTGAGTCCTGCTTGGCTGCTATGATGTTATGAGGCTTTATAAATACTGTGGCATTCTGCAGTAGGATTACAACAAGATTAGATCCGTATTAAGTTACGGCTACATGTTGCCTTGTCTTACCAATTTGACTGTAATTGGGACTTAGTATGATTATTATACAACTGGTTGCTTTACCAAGGCTAGAGAACCCAATTTGTTCCTATTTACTCATAGCTGGGGAGAAAAGAGTTGGATTCATGCCTTTCCCAAGAGTATTAGCGTGAAGTGTTGTGTAAATAACAATTTGAACTCTGGTTGCCGATTCCATTTTCTATGACGATAACCATTACACTAAGTGTGCTTCATATTTGAATGCTGATAATCTATTGCTAGGAAGATTGCTTTTTCTATTCTATTGAATAAATATTTCATTTGGAGAGAAAATTGTTTATTGTCTTGGAAACTTTCAATTCCACCGAGATGCCAATAATTTTATTTTTATGCAATTTGGTTTCAGCAAATTTTCATGGCATTCTTGTTCACTCTTTTATAAATGCATCATTTGAATAAAAACAAAATTTTTGGAAGACAAATGTGTTGCAGTTGTTAGTATATAAGGTGTGTGCTAGTTCCCCTTATAGACTGGCCAAGGTCACGTTGTTACATAATAATTGGATCCCCAATACATTTTTAAGGTAGTGTAGAAATCATTATGGCGATCAGTACAGCTGATGGCCTTGAGAGTGAGTGACAATGCTTGACCTCACTCTGACCTTGCCTTGCGGGATAAACCGTGAGAACCGGAATCCCGATAGAAGGCCCTTCCGGTTTAAGGATACTAAGTAAGTAACTTAGTCAGTTAGAAGTTAGAAGCCGAGCTAGCAAGATGTAAGGATCCGCGCGCATTGTCTGGTCTGGAGTTTATGAATAAAGTAACATCAAAAGTAAATTGAAGTCTTGTGTTTATTACCAAAAACTAACAATGACACAAGGCTTCTGATAAGAAGTGATCCCCAACAGAAACCAGACACGGAACCCTCAATAGAAGACCAGACGAGACCTTAGAAGATATACCAGACCAAGATAGATGATAGACAATCAGAAGACGCCAGAAGAATAGATGACCAGAGTAAGAAGTAGTAAGAGAAGTATATAACATATATCTATTTAGTGCCGGTAAAGAAGGGCTATACAACAACGTGATTGACTCTTCTAACCAATCACTGGCAGTACTACTGGCCTGATAAGATATTTACCTCCCCACATATTGGTCATAATTCAAATTACACTATTGGAGGATGCACATAGGATTGCCAGGATCTTTACCAATACACACAAAGGACTTATACTATTACCAGTAAACTCAGGACACTTTAGTAACCAAAGGATTCACATTGTCGATGGACTCTTTATCAAGGATTCCACCAGATAAGCGCTTCTGCTATAAGGTCAAGGAATGGCCCTTAAAAACTTAACAAAATGCCCCTAAAACATTATCATTTATATTTTAAAAATCTACAGAAAAAAAAATTGTTTTCATCTGATGATAAAAAAAAAAAAAATTATTTTTTGTGAATGACTCTTCCAAATACTTTTGATTGTATTAAATTTGAAAATAAAACATTAAATATTTTTTTAATTAATGCATTAATACCACGGGCCTTTCGGGGCCTGTGTTTGTTAATGTAAATTAACAGCGTTGATCCCAGGGGGCTATCCCCCCAGGCAATACCTGCCCCCTCGATTTAAAGGGGCAGGGCTGGGTTTATTGCCCAGTGCCTGAGGCCCCCCCCCTGAGGGGGAATGCTGACTGGTTCAACGCATTTTTTGTGCCTACCACCCATGAGCTTCGGTTTGTGGGTGGGCCCACATAAAAAATGTCCTTGTGTCACGCCCTCATAAATGGGTTGAGAGGCAAATACCTTAAATATTTATTGAAGAAATAAACAAAACAATCCTGTGAGCTACACGTAATGGGTTTTGTACTTAGAAAATATTTTCAGTAATTGAAAAAATGTTTTATTTCTGAATAATATATGTGAGATTCAAGTGTATGGCTGTCAAAACTCACTTTATACAACTACCCCACCCCTCTATATAACTACCAAGGAAGCGCGTGGTGTAATGGTTAAAGTCTTGGGAAATGGACTTGTTGCCCCGAGTTCAAAACACGCTTCCCTTATATAGGTAAAGATATGGTTTGGTTTGTTTAACAACACACCAACACCTTATGAGTTATTTAATGCCAAAAATTTGATTAATTTCTAAATGACTATATTTTCAATGTTCATTCATTTTTAATTTGCAGATTTTTATTTGTCATTAGTAATCAAGAGTTCCTATCTAATAATTTGCAGTTATATGGTTTCAACTGTTCCTATCTAATAATTTCCACAGTTATATGTTTTTTACTGTTCCGATCTTATGCTAATAATTTTCAAACAAACAGATTTATTTTAACCATAAATAGAACACTAACAGGTACTACTATATGAACATCTTTTTTCTTTTTTAAAAAAAATTAAATTTGTTATTTTTAAGTCCTTTTAATTTCAATCCTCTCTCAGTTTAATTCAGATTTTCCAAAAAAATAAAAATTAATTTAAAATAATATACAAACATGTGTAGCAATTAATAGTTTTAATTAAATGATTTTACAATTAAGAATAACTATCTTGATAAAACTGTGAAAAACAAAAATTTTTCGAATCATTACCTTAGTGTTTTATGAAGTGAGTGTACTTTTTTGTGTTGACAATTTATGCACTTAAACGTGCATGTAGTCCTATGCATATACACACATGTGCATATATATACACACAATACATGTTTCCCAATTATAGACAGATTGATAGATATAAAGATTGAGAGAGAGGGGGGGATGAATATAGATAGATAGGCATGAACAGACAAAGAAAGAAAGAAAGACAGATTGCGCGACAGATAGAGAGAGAGAGAGAGATAGATAGATGGAGAGATAGAGAGAGATAGATAGATGGAGAGATAGATGGAGAGATGGAGATAGATAGAGAGATAGATATTTGAACATAGATAGATATGAACAGACTAAGAAAGAACTATAGATAGATAGATAGATTTTTTTTTTTTTAAATTTAAATTTTTTATTTTTAAGTCCTTTTAATTTACTGTCTACAGTAAACAAGCAGAACAAAATAAACCAACCCAATTGTATTTTTCGGATTCCATTTATTGGAGTAGGCGTTGATGGGAATACAAAGCAGTCTTGAGAATAATCTCAAATCTGTGATTTGTTGAAAAGGTCAGAGTTCATTCTTCAATATAAAGACCTTGTGACTGACATGGCTATAGAAATTAACTTGACAGCACTTGGCTTCTGTTTTGTGAGCAAATAACTTTCCACTTGATGGTGATTATAACTTGAAACAAAAGTTTGTGATATTCTGTACCCGGTGATGATTTGGGGGGGGGGGACACTCATTGTAAGATTATGACTAAAGGTCAAAGTCTGTGACATTCTATCCTTAGTGCCGGGTTGGTGATACTCAGTAAAATCCTTTCATGCTTTTTTTCATGCTTGTATCTTTGGCAGTCTTGCTGATTTTGTACTTCTCAAATCTTTTCACTTTGGCCCTTTCTTGGGCTAGACGGGCGGTCGGAGAGGCCCCCTTCGATCAATCGGCTGGTCACGTCAAGCCCTAGCACCTATATGATTTTCCCAACCATATTGCCCTTATGGCAAGCCCCAACCCCTTTTTATCATATGGGTGCTAGAAGGCGGTGACTGAGGGTCTACATGTCCTGGGAATGACGTTAAACTCTATCTGATGGTGAGGTTCCAGTTTTGGAGGTTTGGGGAATGTGGAGCACCTCTTCATCACCATTGCTCCCTGGTCCACTCTGACCCGGAGTGGTAGTACCTGTTAGGGTCCCATCTATGGGTTAAATAGAAAAATGTATTTATAAAAAAATTGTATTATCCATTGATTTATTTCAAAACTTTATCGGCATTAAATGACCCACTGAGGTTGATATGCCGTAAAACAAACCAATCAAATCTTTTGTATGTACTAGCGAACGTATTCGCCCCCCCCACTGGACACAAGTATTTAAGCTTTAATGTAATACAATATTATATTAAATAAAGGTTTTTATATCCTGTGTATGATGTTAAACTCTAATTGATGGTGAGGTTCTAGTTCTGGAGGTCTGAGGAATGTAGAGCACCCCTTTATCACCATTGCTCCCTTACGTTAAACTGCATCTAATGGTGAAGTTCCGAATTTGGAATTTTGGAGTACCCCTTGATTGCCATTACTCCCAGATCCACTCTGACCCGGATTGGTAGTACCTGTTAGGGTCCTATCTATAGGCTAAATAGAATATTTGTTTACCAAAAAAAAATTTGAGTTTAAAATTTTTTCTTCCAAACTTTCGCTATGAATCTTTCAAAACTTTGCCTGCATTAAATGACCCCCCATGTTTGATGTGCCTTAAAACAAAACAAAACCTAAGTCCTTACATTAGATTGTAATACTCTTTGAATTTTTCCACTTGCTTCAGCTTCCATAAATCTTTTCCTTACTGCATTTGGAGCATTTAGACTTATCCAAATCATGTCACTAGTTTCAGATTCCAGTGCAGGTAACTAATCAGTCAAAGTTGACGCTACTTATGGTTTAGTCATGCTGAAAGCACCTATTCCTACTAGATCAATGAAGTTAAGCAACTAGGAACCTGTTTATTGAAGTCAGTGAGTCTACTGTTGGTTTGAATAACAGCAGCTAACTAAGTACCACTTAAGCAGTGTCCAAGACAGTTGGTATATATAGAAATCAAGAATGACCCATTCATGAATTTAGTTAATTTGGGTCATTCCATTCCTTGAGTTCTGATTGGCTGCTTGACTGCTTGATTTGAATGACATCGTGGAGTCTTATATATATCCTGTCATTCTGCAGTAGACTTTGTGACTATTCGGGTTTGTATTTAAGTTACAATCGTTTGTTGCCTTTTCTTCCCAGTTTGACGGTAATTGGAACTTTAATTATTCTTCACTGTTCAGTATCTTAGATGGGTGGCCATTTAAGCAACAAGTACTGCAAGGTTTTTGTTAATCAATACTAGGTATAATCTCCTGGATTAGGTGATCCGTCTTAATTCCGAAGTTTTCATGTGTTTCATTCTCAAGAACAGATTCTGGTTTATGCATATACCATTTTGGTGTATGGTCAACATTTAATTTTTTGCATAATTCCCGGTGGATCACCTTCCCAACCCAGTCGTGTCTAGCTTTGTACTCTCTTTGTGCTAGTTTGCTACATTCGCAGAGTACATGGTTTACAGTCTCATCTCTATTACCACAAAGTCTAAATTTACTATTTTGTTGGGTCTTATGAATTTTCGCTTTGATATAGTTTGTCCTTATGGCATTATTTTGTGCAGCAATTATTAGTGATTCAGTTTCTCTTTTGAGGTTTCCTTTTCTTAACCACGTCCAGGTTTTTTCATGTTGCAACTGATATCAAAATGACTTCATTCGAGAAAAATATCTCGAAAAGGGTTGATATGCCTTAAAACAAAATTAACCAACCAAAATCAAGGGTCTGTTTACATTAAAACCAAATAAAAATTCATTTGGACTAAGGGGCCGGTTTAATTCTGTTGATAGGGCACCTGCCTTGGAATTATAAAGTTCTGAGTTTGGGACTGGTCGCTGCCAATTCAATTAAAGTAGCACATTGGTAATCTGATCTGTGTGATAAAGTGAGGAGCAGACGGTAGGTGTTGTGCTCCACCTCAGCAAAAACAATCTCCCTGGTCTAGCACTAGTGAAAAGTAGATAGACTCTCTGCTGTCCAACTGATACCGATACTCATTCTGGAGTGCATTTTTGGTACTAACAAGTATTAGATTTGATTCTGTCTGTAGTTGTTTAGTCTAAAATAAAGTAGCCATTCTGACTTTCTGACATATTGTTTTTGGCAGTGTGTGCAGTCCAGTAGATAAATCACATTTTTCTTCTGCAATTTGATTTGTGGGAAATTTAGAAAAAAATATTTTTAGTTGTGAAGCTAGTGAACGATTTGGTTGATTTTTAGGTGTTTGTATCATAGGTTATTATTATTAGTACTATTATTAGTATTAGTATTATTGTATTATTAACATTGGCAAAATATATCTGTTTAGTATTTCTGTAAAACTAAACGGTGAGCATCTTGATTATAATTACTTTTTCTGATGAATGATGAGAACTGTCTGCAAAAGATGCAACCACTGGCATGTAGAAAAAAAAATAGATGGGTTTGTAGTTATTTACTAAGTTTACTTTAGTTGTGGCACAAGGCTAGATGTATAGAGCACTTGGTTTGTTTTGTTTTGACGGCATATCAACCTCAGTGGGTCATTTAATGCCGATAAAGTTTTGAAATAAAGTCATTTTTAATGGATACTCAATTATTTTTATAAATACATTTTTCTATTTAACCCATAGATGGGACCCTAACAGGTACTACCACTCCGGGTCAGAGTGGACCAGGGAGCAATGGTGATGAAGGGGTGCTCCACATTCCCCAAACCCTCCAGAACTGGAACCTCACCATCAGATAGAGTTTAGCGTCATTCCCAAGACATGTAGACCCTCAGCCACCGCCTTCTCACCCATATAATAAAAAGGGGTTGGGGCTTTGCCATAAGGGCAATAGGGTTGGGGCAATCATATAGGTGCTAGGGCTTGACATGGCCAGCTGATTGATTGGAGGGGTCTCTCCGACTGCCCGTCTAGCCCAAGATAGTCAAAGTGGAGTATTTGCAAGTCATGGACTGCTCATCAGAGCACTTGATGCGAATCAAACTCACTAGTAATAGTCTTTAACCATTATACCACATGAGTGCCCAAAAACTTGGTATAACTTAGATTTAGCACAACACTAAAAGTATAAAACACCCAGTGAGAATCAAGCTCATTTGTAATCATCTGATTGTCTAGCTTGCTAATTATTACATCACAAAATAAAAACAAATAAAAAAACTCAAGGAACCAATTGAGAATCTAGTTCACTTGTATTGTCTATAATCATTTATTGCACACTAATAATATTGGCTATCTATATATTTATACCTTGTTCCTTAATCTTCCAACAGTTATCATTATGCAACACCCTCTGGTTAAAAATGAGAACCGTCCAAATCATCCAAGATGAAATGCAAAAATGTAAATCCTAATTATCTGGTGTCGCTTGTCAGCCAAATTCTAATTTCTTATGGGTATCTAAATAATGGACTCTCCCATTTTTATTATAAAGAAAGAGAAGAAAAAGGACATGCTACATAGAAAAATATAATAAGAAAGAAAGAAAGAAAGAAAGAATAGGGGAAAGATAGAGAGAAGGGGTCAGCGTGCAGAAGCGATAATGCTAATCTGTTTCATTCGAACATAATGAAAAGATGAAAAGAAGGAAAGAAAGAAAAAATGAGTGAGAGAGAGTTAGATCAAAATTATTATACTTTTTAGATATTGAACTATTTTGCAATAGCTCATAAGTAAACATATCAAATGTTGTAATCATTAAATTATCATACTGTGGTATATCCACTGGTCCTGCTAGTTCTTCATACAAATAATTCAAGTAACTATTTCTATTTACAGTTGACAACAAATTTTAATTTTATTTTGTAATTTATGAGGAAGTGCGTCCCGGTCTCCTGCCTCAGAAATAGCTACCCGGTGACTATTAAAATAGTGTCCCCAGCTATGTTGTCTCGGCGGTTTTACTTGAAATAAAACAACCAACTTGGCGTTAAATGTATTTTAGAGGGGTGGGCTTCTCTTTATGAACAAATGGAGATGGGTTGATAGATATATATAAACAAAGTAAAAAATGAACAAATTGAGGTAGATAGATAGATAGATATCCATCTTCATATCTACACAAGAATTATGACAAATTTCTATAAATAAATTTCTAAACAAATTACTATAAATAAATAAGAATTATGACAAAAAATACATTTAACGTCCTAAGTTGGTTGTTTTCTTTCAAGTAAAACCGCCGAGACGACATAACTGGGGATGTTATGTTAATAGTCACTGGGTAGCAATTTCTGAGGCAGGAGGCCGGGACGCACTTCCTCATAAATTACCTTTATTTTTTCTAATACCATGCTTTGATATTATTGGGAAATATAGTTTTGATGAGTAAAGTATTGTATTGTATCCAGTAACTAATAATCCTTAGTAAACAATTATAGCTTCAAGTAACTATTCTTAATACAAATAATTTTCACAGTTATATGGTATCAAATATTCCTAATTCAAATAATTTTTAAACAGATCTACAGGACCTTAACAGCTACTATCACTATGAGTCTGAGTGGACCTGGGAGTAATGGCTATGAAGGGGTACTCCACATTCCCCAGAACTATAGATCTGGAGCCTTATCACTGGGTGCAGTTTAGTGACATACCTAGGACTCCATTTTTTTTTTGTTTTTTTTTTTGGTGGGGGGGTGTTCTTACACCTCTGCAGAGGAGGTGGTCAGCCTGTTTTAAGCCTTGTCGGTAAGAATTTTCCCATGTTTATTCTGTTGGATTGATTGCAGTTGAAAACTAATTTCTAGACCAAATTCTTGTGATGCAAAATGATTATATTGAAAACTGACTTAATTATGTTTCAACATGTTTATAACTCTGAGGAAAGTAATCAACATTCCAAAATAATATAATAATAATAATGATGATGATGATATAATTGCCACCCAATAGGCTAGTAATAAATAAAGCTATGTATGTACTTAGCAGAACTTTGTTAGCTCAGGTGCAGGGTGTCTGAGGGTCAAGGGGTTGCGGCTTTCAAAGAGTTAGTTGTATAAGATGTAAAGTTCTTATAAGTTGGAAGGCTCGAAGTAACCTTCCAACGTGGGTACATATATGTACATGAATTAGTCCGACAAAGAAGTTATATATAATAACAAACATAGACTTTATTTTGTGAGCACGTGGAAAAATACATACATGACAGGTTTACATATACTCATGTTTGAACTTGCATAACTGTGTGTGTAAAAAAAAAATAAATAAATAAAAATAAAATGAAATAAAAAAAAAAAATAATAGGAATAGTTGCCGACCTGTCCATCTCTCATCACTCCTTGCACACTCACAAAACCGTAAAAACAAAAACTCCTTAAAAACAAAACAAAAACAAACCCTGGACGGGGGATCACTTGGCTCGTCCGTCAATGGACTGATGTGAATTGCAGGACTCTGTGAACATCGACACCTCGAACGCACATTGTGGCTCTGAGATCCGAGATAATTTAAAAAAAAAAAAAAAAAAAAAAAATCCAAAAAAAAATATCCAAACATAAAATGAAATAATGATAAAAATATAGGATAACTGAACAAGAATCAAAATGCTCAGGTCAGTTTTTAAGTAGAGAACAGCTGGTTTCAATTCAGTTTATGTAGGCTCCGAGGGGGGGGGTACTGTAGCATAATGTCTAACTTGCTGGACTGTGACATCATAATAAGAGTTCAAACAGCACTTGAGCTATTACTTTCAGACTAATACCTTTGGGAAAGATATGAACCCTTTCACCGTACAGCTATGGATTAAATAGTAGCACTGTTCTTCAACAAGGATGGCTTTGGTATTAAATAACTCAAGAAGGTTAATATGCCATTAAACAACCAAACCTAGACTCTGAGATTGTTGCTATAGCAAGATTAAAGAGCCCAGTCTGCCCTACTATTTACCTACAGCTGGATGCAGGGGGAGATGGATTTTCTGTCTTTCTGAATAGCAAATTAGTTTACTCAGGATCAGTTGGTAATGGGTTAAACCTAGTTTTGTTTTCAAATTGATTATAGTGCTTTTGACTCATTTGGTGTAATGGTTAGCAAGCTAGATTAGCAGACCATTGTTAGTGTGTTCGATTCTCACTGGGCGCCCCACACTTCTGGCCTTGTGCTATATCTAAGCAAAGCTTAGTAAATGACTATAGTGCTTTTGACTTTTAATGTTTTTCTATAAGTATAGAGTAAGTATACAATGTTACAAGAATCCACACAGAGATTGTATCGCATGTTTCATTATAGGCCTATTTATATATGTCTTGTTATCTATTTCTTCCAGTCTCTCTATTCAAAGAGAGGACGAGGGAAAAGATTATTTTTATAGATGCTTTTATAATTGTATTTCCACTTGTAAATTTGTCTTATCTTATATTGGCTCCTGTCATGGTTAACTATGAAGGTGACAGTTTCTTTTTTTCTGCTACTGCTTAGGCAAGCAGAAGTTGTGGTTGACTAGTTCCATACTTACCATTCATCCACATCACACTTCCTAAAGCCCTGTTGGCTGGGGCTGTAGAATACACTGACTGTACCTCTGCAGAGGGGTAAGACCCCTTCAATGGGGCAACCTGTTGTTGTGACCCGTGATGCTTAAGGACCAAATGCAATACTCCACTTTCACCCTTACTTAGGCTAGACAGGCAGTTGGAGAGGCTCCTTCTGATCAATTGGCTGGTTACATCAATCCCTAGCACCTATAGGATTGTCCCGTCTCTATTGCCCTTATGGCAGACCCCAACCCTTTTTATCATATATGTGCTTGAAGGCAGTGGGTGAGGATCTTAGTGTCCTAGGTATGATGTTAAACTGCATCCATTGGTGAAACATAGTTATGGAGCTTTGGGTTGTGTGAAGTACCCCTGAATCGCCATTACTCTCAGGTATACCCTGACCCGGAGTGGTAGTACCAGTTAGTGTCCCATCTATGGGTTAAACAGAAAAAATGAGTTTTAAAAATGTGTTTAAAAAGAATTGAATTAAAAACTGTAATGGTCAAATTTTAAGTCCATTTCCTCCTATGATAACCATGTGTCACATCCTAAAAGGGGTTGGTATATATATATATATATATATAAACTACTTAGCTTCATCCTCAGGTCTGGTGTGCATCACACTAGTGGGGATGAATAGATAGAATAAGTGGAACGTGAGACCTAATTGGTATTTATTGTATTATTCAGACTATTGTCCTCATCTTCATTGTTATCAGTACAATGTTTTAGCTGATGTGCCCTCCGGCCTTCTTCAGGCATTTCTTGTCGTAATTGGGAACTTTGAACCTAACCCTTTATTCCCGATTGCGACATGAAATACCTGAAGAAGGTTGTAGGTAACATCAACCGAAATGTTGTACTGATAACAATGAAGATGAGGACAATAGTCTGAATAATACAAATAATACTAACTATCAAGCCGCATCTCAAAATTCAGAGAAACCTAATTAGTTTTACAATAATTTGCGCCATCCTTACTGTTGAATAGGATGATATAAAAATAAAATCCAACAGTGCAAAGAAAATGTTTTGACTCTCTTCACCCATATAGGTGTTAGTGTGCCAGAAATAATTCTAAAGAATTGGCCAAAACTGCTGTATGAGAGTTTGGTCAATATTGGAAGGTGTTGGCTGTTTTTTTTTTCTAAAGAAGCAAAAGATTAATTGAGCATTGTTTGGCGCCTGAAAATCATTCTGTGATTTGCAAAGAAACAAGAGAACAATCTGTTCTTTTTAAAAATGGCCTCTCATTCTTTTCTCGTCTCTCTATTCAATTTGTTTCTCATTAAATTGAATCTTGGGCTAAAAAATTATGGATTTTTTCCCCTCATTCTTTTTAAATTCAATAATTCTTTCTCTAGTGTATTTCTTCCTTTTTTTTTTTTTTTATTGCTTTTTTTTTTTTGTAAATCTTTGTTCAGAGAAAAATGGAATTTTTAAAGCTCCAATCTTCTTCTCTAACCTGATAGTCAACGGGTGATGCGGTGGGATTTAAAAGATGGTGGTACATGATAAATCTATTGTACATTTAAAAAAAATTTTTTTTTTTTTTCAAAAGAGTAACCCCCCCCCCAAAAAAAAAAAAACAAAAAAAAAAAACAAAACATATTTAAAGAGAATTTGAAACAGATTATGTGTTTTAAAAAAAATGTTGTTGTTTTTTTTTCTAACTGGGGAAAATAGATAATCTTCATGTAATAGATCTCTTTGTTTATTAAAGCTATAACTGAAGCTAATGGCTTGTAGAATATAGTGAGTATGTGGGGGCGGACATGCGAGAGATTAACGTGCATTTTGTTCACAAGTCTATTACACAGGTGAATTTGAAAAGTGTGTAGGTGTATGAGTAGATATACACAGTTTTTTTTTAATTGTAATAGTGCATGTGTCCCTATGTGCGGATGTGTACAAACTGGAAATTGTTGTTGTGCATAACTGTAAATAAATTTATATTAAATATATATATATATATATTATCCAATTGTTGATTTAATGTTTCTATTGCAGTAGCATCAGTTAATAATCCAAACATACTCAATATATCAAAAACATAGAGCAGTAATAATAATAATAATAATAATAATAATAATAATAATTACATTGACTTAGTTAAGTGTAGGGTAGGGTCCTGATGAAATCATTTGGATTGAAACCATTTGGTAGACCTTTAACTTTTTCCTCTACTAATATTGTTATTCTATATATCTATCTATATCTATATCTATATCTATATATCTATCTATATCTATATCTATCTATATATCTATCTATATCTATATATATCTATCTATATCTATCTATATCTATATCTGTGTGTGTAAAAGTATCCAAGTGACTGGTAAATTGGGGATGATTCTATTTGGGATCATCTATATTCTCTGTATATCCACAATGCACACCCATGGATTTATATAAGGACTATTTCAAATCCCTAAGAGACCTCAATCTAAAATGTTTATAAAATGTATTTGGCAAAAAATAACCCTAAGGCTTAACATGTCATAATATCCAATCAACCAATCATGTTTTTAACATCATGCAAATATCTGTGTGGGAAATTTTGTTCCCACTATCCCAGATATGACGGAGTGTAATAAAAAGGCTGATAAGATATTGCCTGACCCTTGATTTGCAGTTTTTTTTACATTGTATGATAAAAAGTTGTAGTCGTCTCTTTTTAATCTACAAGCCGCTGAATTTCTGAAGATCAAATTTAGTTTACTTTATCAGGTAACATAGTTCCCATTAAAAAAAGAATGACCAGCTTATTTACACATATTTGGCATATCTGCCTAAGATCAGAGTGTAGTATCTGTACACTCTATCTACACTCTATACTTAACTTGTTATTTACTAAGTTTTACTAAGTCTGACACACAGGCCCCAGATTGCATAAAAAGTACTATGTTATGACTAAGTGGTCACCCATCTAAATACTGAACCAGTTCATCAATGCTTAACTTATTCACTAAACTTTGTTGAGTCTGACACACCGGCCTCATATGACCTACAATCTGCTGTTACTTACTGAGAAGTCACCCATGTAAGGAGTGAGCTGGCTCATCACTGCTTAACTGTAGTTATCTAGCTGGAACCATGATGTTGCTGCCTAAGATCACTAATTCCTTGGACATCTGCCTAAAGACGTCGCCGCTCTGCAGTCCAGTCATCTCGGACTTTCCCCTGCTACTGGACTAACTGCGGGACTACCAAGATAGTGGACTGGGGTCTGTGCAGCCTCTTTCCACTTAAAATATCTCACGCACAAGTTTCACTTCATACCGCCTTCAACTTTGAACAATGACATAGCATAAAAAACCAACGAACCAACCAGACTTGTCCACGATTTCAACTCTAGTAGCCATTTCCATTTTTCAACAATGATAACCGCTGTGTGTGTGTGTGTGTGTGTGTGTGTGTGAGTCTGTGTGTGTCTGTATTGTAAAAGTGAATGTTTGATATTCTATATAAGTATTCATGTTTGTTAGTATTTATTTATTTATTTATTTTATTCTATTTTATTTAGTATTGACATTTGATTTTTGCTTAGTTCACCCCCACCCCCCACCCCCCAGTTGATTTGAGAAGAAAATGATTTTAAAACTATTTCCGAGATGCTTGTAATGGATGATGAGAGCTTTTGAGATATTTAAAAAAAAATATTTATTTCATTTCATGTAAATACAAGTAGAGACATTTTTCAAAGAATAAAAAACTAATTTATTTATTTCAGCCATTACACTCATTCTTTCAAGATGGCTTTTTTTGTTTTGTTCCAATCTGCACATTCTTTACAGTTATGTTTTTTTTTCTCTCTCTCTCTCTCTCTCTCTCTCTCTCTCTCTCTCTTTCTTACTCTCTACATATGGCTCACTCTTTTTATATGCCCCCCTCTCTCTTTTTTCTTACCCTTTTTATCTCTCTTTTTTTATCTATCAATCTATATATATTTAATCTCTTTCTCTCAGTATCTCTTTCTCTATCTCTTCCTGTATCTCTCTCTATATATTTTCCTGTATCTCTCTCTATATTTTCCTGTATCTCTCTCTATATTTCCTGTATCTTTCTCTCTTATATATTTTCCTGTATCTTCTCTCTCTCTCTATCTCTTCCTGTATCTCTCTCTCTCTCTATCTCTTCCTGTATCTCTCTCTCTCTCTATCTCTTCCTGTCTCTCTCTCTCTATCTCTTCCTGTATCTCTCTCTCTATCTCTTCCTGTATCTCTCTCTCTCTATATCTCTTCCTGTATCTGTCTCTCTCTCTTATATATATATATATATATATATTATATATATATATATATATATATATATATATGTATAATCTTTCTGTGTGTCTCTGTCTCTATCTCTTTTGATATTTCTGTGTCTGTGTATTTTATATATTTGTGTTTTTTTTCTTCTCTAATTATCTTACCTGGATACCTACTTAACTGTTAGCTGCATCAAAATTATTTAAATAAAAGAAAATAATCTTACTTTTTAATTTATTTTTGTTTTTAATAAACTCACTTTTTTAACATACCTATCTATCTCTTTTTAGCCCCCTCTCTCTCTCTCTCTCTCTCATATATATGTATGTATATATATATATATATATATATATATATATATATATATATATATAAAATCACTTTTTTGCACTACTTGACTACCTACTTATCTGTTACGTGGATCAAAAGTATTTTCTTTATTTATCTTTTTAATTGTCTAAGAGTTTGTAAGGAACCTCTCAAAAGTTATTGTATGTTTTTGTGAAGCTTATAATAATTAGCAAAAAAAAAAAAAGAAAAAAAGACTACATCCAGGCAGTGTAAAAATTAATTTTTGAAAGATATTGCCTGGTGGGAAGGTTTTTATTTATATATAAAGTAAAAGTAAAGTTATTGAGCAGTATCAGCCAATAAAATAAAACAATAAGGGTTGACAGGTTAAAAAAAAAACAACAACCAAGCTATCTATGACTCTAATAAGTACTAACAATTGAAACAGTGTCTCTACACTTATATATCTAAAACTGGTGCCTCAGCATTGGATGCAGTTTAGTGCCATAAAAAGTAAAGTCGCCAGTGAAGAATAATTAAAGTTCCAATTACCGTCGAACTGGGAAGACAAGGCAACACACGGTTGTAACTCAAATACAAACCCGAATGCAACAAAGTCCACTGCAAAATGACAAAGTGTATATAAGACTCCACAATGTCATTCAACTATTTTGAGTTACAACCGTTTGTTGCCTTGTCTTCCCAGTTCGACGGTAATTGGAACTTTAATTATTCTTCAGCCAGGGTGGCCTAAAGTCAGTATCAGCCAATCAGCGAGGGAGTCTATCCCCTTTTCACTAGCCCCAGACCAAGGAGCTTGTTTTGTAGTCTGAGGTGGAGCGCCACACCTACTATTAGCTTCTCACTTTACCGCGCAGATCCCTTGTGATTCCTAGTTGGACGCTAATCCAGCCCTATCCCGCGTTATTGTTTACACATACTAGCATCTCTGTTTGACGCAAATCTCTCACATGATTAAGTCTGCCAAAAATGTATGTTCTAACTTCGTCCAGACCCCACACACCACACCCCACTCCAGTCCTTAGACATCCGAGCCAATTATGTTTACACTTTCTTTTATTTTATTCTATTTTTTTAATATTTTAGCTGTCACCTTGATTTTGTCTTACATAAAGGTCACTCATCAAAAGGTCTTGTCAGTTTTCTTTCCTCGTTCCGATTAAATACAATAAAAACAATTGGCAAACGGCCACCATAGTTGGACAATGAGTTGTTGACCTGTGCAAGTCTTCCAACTCTTGAGAAATCTCCTCCCGTCTGATTCCCTCACCAAACTGTTGAATGTACACACCTGACCTTAATAAACTTTCTCATCCCCCCACCCCCACATAATAACGCACACATCCATCCAAATTTGACAGTGTTACCTGGAAAAGATGTTTGCTTTCATTTAAGCATATTGATGTTAACAAGATTGGCTCATGTTCAATTTTGTTGATCTGTGTGACTTTAATAAATTTACCTGTTTATACAACAATGTGACGACTGTAGTCACCCTGTAGATATGCTTGTAAAATCTTCATGTGTGAAATTATGTAACTCTTTAGTTAATGGAAGTTACTACTAATCAGTCGGTAGAGCATTCGACTAGAATCCACAAGGTTCCTAGTTCGATACCGGCCCTCACCAACTCAGCGTATGAGTAGCACAGGGATCTGTGTGGTAAAGTAAGGAGTTGATAGTAGGTGTGGCGCTCCAGCTCAGATGCTAAGATAATCTCCTTGGTCTAGCACTAGTGAAAAGGGATGGACTCCCTCGCTGATTGGCTGATACTGACACTAGGCCGCCCTGACGACTTACTAATCTTATTATAATGGAGATTATGTAACTGTATGTAAATGTAAACTCTGTATTATTTGGAATATTTTTTCTACCTCAAATCTGATATTTCAGGATGACTACTATTTTACTATACACCATAAGCCCAATGTTTCAAGTGTAGAGGTATCTTATCAAGTTGGTTGGCTGGTTGATTGATCCTATGACATCTCAACTATGGCTCTGGTCCCCGGTTTCGACCGGGGGTCTGGTGGTTTCGGTCCTGGACCCTACAAGCTAATATCGTTGTTTGCAAGGGGCCATCCCCCAGGCAACACCTGCCCCCCTCGATTTAAAGGGGCAGGGCTGGATTTATTGCCCGGTGCCTGAGCCCCCCCCCCCCAATTGAGGGGAATGCCAATGGGATCAATGCATTTTTGCACCTGCCTCCCATGAGCTTCGGTTCGTGGGTGGTCCCAGATTAATAGGGCCTTGTGCCTAACCCGTACATGTGGGGTATGTGGTAAATATTAACTATGGCTCCAGACTAATTTTCACAAAATGTTCAGTTAAAAAATGCAGTTAACTATCATTACAGTTAGCTTGAAATGGTGATTGTGGAGTACCCCTTCATTGCCATTACTTCCAGGTCCACTCTGCTGATTCAGTGTTAGAATTCCATTTATGGGTTAGATAGAAAATGAGTTTTAAAAAAAATGTGTTAAAAAAATTGAATTTGAAAAAAAAAAAATGAATACCAATAATGAATAAAACAAAACGTCTTCAGCATAAAATAACCCAACAAAGAGTTAAGATGCCATAAAATCCAACCAACCAACCAACCATATAATTGCTTAAAAAAATAAATAAAAAGTGACTATTTGTATTAGTCTTAGAGTTTATAGTATTCCTATATAACGGTATTTTTTATTCTCGTTCCTCATGGTCATAGAAACAACAATCCAAGTGAGTTGTAATACAAAGCAACTAGAACGAGGATACAATTCAAAACTATTGGCAATAAAATTTATATATATATATATATATATATATATATATATATAATATATATATATATATATATTGGTCTTTTTGATGCTGCTATGTCTCTAGTCTTGCTTTTACTTTGATTATGTAGTTTGAATTCTCCTCAATTTAACACAAGCAATGAAATAAAAAAAAAAAAATATGACCAATGATCACATATTGTATGTTTACAGCACAGTAATTCTTTCCAAGCGATTTTTATTTTATCTGCTTGAATTATGCTCTCATTGCTAAGAATCAATAATGCTAGTACAAGAAGCAGAAAAGAAAAATAACGATAGAGCCGTAATATGTCAATAAAGCGATCGACAAAAGCTAAAATAATGGAAACAATACAATAGCGCCATCTACTGGCATTCACCATCATCATCAAGTCAGGCCGATAGCAAAAATTCTCATGACACTCTTGTCACCTAACCCTATCAGTTATCGCTCCTCACAAGTCCTCTGAAAAGCATCCAGTATCTGTATGGAGCTGATAAAATGATGTAAGCTTCTGCTGGTCAGCTTACACTGGTGTGTCCATGTGTAGTTGTCCACAGGAAAACATCAGGTTATTTCCTATAACTCCAACATAAACAAAGGGGAACCACTCTTGACTGATAATTATTTATTTATTTTCCCATTAAACTAACCCTAACCCTAAACCCTAACTGTTGAAGTCTTTACATCTTGTGTGTACTGAAGGTTTTGTGTATTGGTGTGAATTTACGAGATTATTGTAGCAGCTTCATTTTTTTTTTTTTTTTTTTTAAAATTTAAAAAAAAAAAAAATTTTTTTTTTTTAGTAAACCGTACTGTTACAGTATGTATGTATCTATTGCAATATTTTCATTTTAATATGTCAGCTTCATTTATCTATCAATCATACAATGATCTTTTAGCATCTTAATTTCTGTATTTGGCAAGTGTCGATCCTTTCAAATTCTTGTTTGTAAGACATTCAGATCATTTTGGATTCTATTTCTATCAAAAGTCAAAATGTTATTCAGTCTAGGACCAAAATTATCTGGCTGAATGGCCCGTTCAATTGTCACGAAGGATTCTCTCTCTCTCTCTCTCTCTTCCTCTCCTCTCCTCTCCTCTCCCTCTCTCCTCAACTGTTTGTGCTCTGTTGAAATTGAAGCCCAGTGGGATTAGCTTCAAATCTTTGACTTTCATACAAGAATCTAAGATGGTTCAACAATTGTGCCAATTTTTAATGGGACTTTTTCTAATCATGAAGCGTATGGCACTAAACTGCATCCAATGATTAGGCACCAGTTTTAGATATATAAGAAGTTTAAAGACACTGCTTCCATTGTTAGTACTTATTAGTGTCATAGATAGGTTGGTTGGGTCTTATAACATGTAAATCCTTGTTGGGTTATTTTATTTCGAAGACGCTTTGTTTTATTCATTCTTGTTGGGTAGTCAATTTTTTTTTTCAAATTCAAAACTTTTTTTAAACACATTTTTTAATACTGTAGAAAATCATACTAAGTTCCAATTTCCATTGAATTGGTAAGTCAAGACAACAAGTAACTGTAACTCAATACAGATCTAACCTTGTTGCAATCCCACTGCAGAATGCCAGAGTATTTATGAAGCCTCAGAACATCATAGAAACCAGGCAGCCAATCAGGACTCAAGGAATGGAATCACCCAAATACATGAATGGACTGTTCTTGATTTGCATAAGTACCAGCTGTCTTGGGCACTTTTTCAGTTGTGCTTAGCCAGTTGCTGTTGTCCAAACCAACAGTATACTGACTGACTGACCTCAATAAATACTAATTTTTTAACTATTTAACCTATAGATGGGACCCTACGGTACTGTCACTCTGTTAACTGGGCTTAAAGATTTAAGGGCCGGCTTAGCTTAGTCGGTAGAGTGTTTGACTAGGAACCTGGTTTGATACCGGCCCTCGCCAACTCGGAGAATGAATAGCACAGGGATCTGTGCAGTAAAGTGAGGAACTGATGGTGGGTGTGGCGCTCCAACTCAGACGCAAAAACAATCTCCTTGGTCTAATGCTAGTGAAAAGGGGATAGACTCCCCCGATGATTGGCTGATAGCGACTTTAGGCCGCCCCTCGACATTACTTACTTTTTAGAGATCCTACAAATACTGACGGTCTATTCTCATGGAAAGCAATGGCAAAATTGGAGGTCATCTATTTAATCTGAAGAAAATCAGACACAATACAAAAATCTCGAGCATCACGTCTTTACGTGCTAAAATCATGGAACAGTCTCCAAGCTTTGGCGAGAGATTTATAGATAGATTCACTACTAGATTTCAAGAGCTGATTTGACCAGAATCGGTCTGGTAGAAACTTTCAATTATGCCATTCTGTCGCCAACAACACCGATTCCCATCAAGTCTCGTGAAAGTTGTGTGCAGGGTCAAAGGTCTTTGGCCTAACCGGATTTGCAGCAGTATCATATATCTATACAGACAAGAGCCACTTGATTATCTATGACGTCTTGCCATTAAACGTCTCCAAGGAAGTAGATCACCCCCAAGTTGTCTTATTTGATATCACTGTTTTGAATTATGAATATGTTGGTTGGTTGAATGGTTGGGTTTACAGCATGTCATGGCAAACCCCAATCCTTTTTATCATATATGTGCTAGAAGGTGGTGGCTGAGGGTCTTGGTGTCCTGGGTATGATGATGAATTTCTAATTCTGGAGCTCTGGGGAATTTGGTATACCCTTTCATCACTATTAATCCCAGATCCACTCTAACCCAATATTATATTAAATGAAGGTCTTCATATCCTGGGTATAATGTTAAACTCTAATTGATGGTGAGGTTCCAGTTCTGGAGGTCTGGGGAATGTGGAGCACCCCTTCATCACCACTGCTCCCAGGTCCACTTTGACCCAGAGTGGTAGTACCTGTTAGGGTCCCATCTATGGGTTGAATAGAAAATTTGTTTACAAAAGAAATTGAGTTCCAAACTATTGCTACAAATCTTTCAAAACTTTACAGGCATTAAATGACCCACTGTGTTTGATATGCTGGGTATGGTGAATTTCTAATTTTGGAGCTCTCGGGAATTTGGTATACCCTTTCATCACCATTAATCCCAGGTCCACTCTAACCCAGAGTCTGGGGAATGTGGAGCACCCCTTCATCACCATTGCTCCCAGATCCACTCTGACCCGGAGTGGTAGTACCTGTTAGGGTCCCATTTATGGGTTGAATAGAAAATTTGTTTCCCCCCAAAAAATTGAGTTCCAAACTATTGCTACAAATTTTTCAAAACATTACCTGCATTAAATGACCCACCATAGTTGATATGCCATAAAACAAACAAACAAACAAACTCAGTGGTAGTATCTGTTAGGGTCTGTTAAATAGGAAAAAATGAGTTAGAAAAAAAATGTGTTTAAAATAAAAATTGAGTACCCATCAAAAATGAATAAAACAAAATGTCTTTGGCATAAAATAACCCAACAAGGGTTGACATGCTTTAAAATCCAACCAACCAACTCTTTTCTAATAACTGTCACAGACATTTCTGTGTGATGTTGGAAATGTCTGACTATTGTCACTTGTCTTAGTATCATTAAGTTTCTGTGTTATTGGTAAACTCTTTCATGGCAGAAGCCTCCAGCAGATTGTCCACGTTTTTAGCGGTCATTCTGGTCAGTTTCCTGTTGTTGTCCAAAGTATTTCAAGTGCTAATAATGTCCATCCATTGTCCTCATTCGATGATGACTACTTGCATAATTGAGTGGCCCTCTAGTTCAACTGTTGCATGTATAGGATTGAGTTTGTTTGCTTTGGGGGGTTTATAGAAATTCTTAGAGTTAAAGTTTGACAGCAAATCTGGACAATGGGGGATGATATATTAAGTTTCTTTTAATTCTTTGTAAACAAAGATTACTTTGGGGCAGAGATTAAATGTATCAAATCTGAGTTGATTGGCTGTTTGGAATCCAGATTTTAGAGGTTAAGTAGGAAAATAAAAAACTACTTCACTTTGTTTTTTTTTTGTCCCCCCCCCTTCATTTTCTCTTTTTTTCTTTTACACTTTTTTTCATTATTTATTTTTGTTTTTTTATCTGTTTTTGTTATTCTTACTCTCTCTATTTCTTTCTTTACAGTATTCTCTCTCTCTCTCTCTCTCTCTCTGTATTCTCAGTCTCTCTCTCTCTGTATTCTCAGTCTCTCTCTCTCTCTGTATTCTCAGTCTCTCTCTCTCTCTGTATTCTCCTCTATCTCTCTCTCTATCTCTGTATTCTCATTCTCTCTCTCTCTCTCTCTCTCTCTCTGTATTCTCATTCTCTCTCTCTCTGTATTCTCATTCTCTCTCTCTCTTCTCATCTTTCTCTCTCTCTCAGTATTTTCATTCTCTCTCTCTCTCTCTCTTCTCTCTCTCTCTCTCAGTATTTTCACTCTCTCTCTCAGTATTTTCACTCTCACTCTCTCTCTCAGTATTTTCTCTCTCTCTCTCTCTCTCTCTCTCAGTATTTTCTCTCTCTCTCTCTCTCTCTCTCTCTCTCTCAGTATTTTCACTCTCTCTCTCTCTCTCTCTCTCTCTCTCAGTATTTTCACTCTCTCTCTCTCTCTCTCTCGTATTTTCACTCTCTCTCTCTCTCAGTATTTTCACTCTCTCTCTCTCTCAGTATTTTCACTCTCTCTCTCTCTTCTCCCTCAGTATTTTCACTCTCTCTCTCTCTCTCTCTCTCTCTCTCTCTCTCTCTCTCTTCAGTATTTTCACTCTCTCTCTCTCAGTATTTTCACTCTCTCTCTCTCTCAGTATTTTCACTCTCTCTCTCTCTCTCTCTCTCTCTCTTTCTATTTTCAGTATTTTCACACTTTCTCTCTCTCTCTCTCCACCTTTAAAATTTGTTTACTAGAATTTGACTAAGATAAATTATTCTTGCTACATTTACGTATTTCTTTGATGATAAAAATCAGTTGATGAAAGTGACATGGACAAATATTTTAAAACTAAAAGTTTTGGCTAACATTATAGCAGTCTTGATTTGCTGATAAATTGTCACTGTGAAAAAAGTTGGCAAAGATTTTTCCTTTTTCAAGTAAACTTGTTTACATAGGTTTTGCCATATTGATATGCCACACAAAGAGCCAGTATATTCTCTCACCCTTCAGAATTTCTAATGATGTGTCTATTGTATTTTATTGTTATATATCTTGTTTTCTTGTTTAGTATTTCAAAAACACATATATATATATATATATATATATATATATATATATATATATATATATATATATTGTTTTGTATTACTTTGATTATTAGGACTATTGTTCTCATCTTTATTATTATCTACACAATGTTTCGGCTGATGTGCCCTCTAGCCTTCTTCAGGTGTTTCTTGTCGGACTATGGAACATTCTTGTTGAACTCGGGAGTCTTCATGGAACTTCGAACCGAACCCTTTATTCAATCCATGGGGTAGCTGTTTTCATTCTGTTAACCATGACCGGATACAAATTAGTCTGTTACTATCACCCTTGGCCAAGATTGAACCTGCAGCCCAGGGATGACTGTCATATGTTGCATCATGTATCCAATTGAAATACCTGAAGAAGGCTGGAGGGCATATTTGCCGAAAAGTTGTTTTTTTGATTTAATTAATTAATCACAGATAGTCCTAATGATCTGAATGGTGAAACACGTGTAGGCTTTCTGCCTATACCTTTTTACTAAACCTATTCTACAAACATATTGAGCACTTTTATCTTCATTAATAACTCCAACTTATTTGGTTAATTATTTTATCGACTGTTACATTTGCAACTTGCTTGAATCGGTCTTGTTTTCGCCCATTTGACTTTTAATTGTTAGTATGTGTATGATCTAATATAGATATGAACAGAATTTGACTGATAGATGAATATATAGGCATGATTTTTGTAGGTTTTGGTTTCTTTGTTTAATGGCATATCAATCTTCATGGATTATTTAATGCCAAAGCATCCTTGTAGAACAGTGGTACTATATAACCCATAGCTGGGTATGAGGGGTTTCATACATTTTCTGAGGATATTGATCTGAAAGTGAACATAATAGCATGACTTTTTATTTTTTTTTTATTTTACATATTTATTTCATGCTTCAAGAGTCCAGTAAAAATAATTTTGTTCCGACAAAAATTTATCTTAAAAATATATTTTTCTTAGAAAGAAATTAAAGTTTTCTTTCCATAAATTCTTAACTAACTAACTATATATATATGTGTGTGTGTATATGTGTGTGTGTGTGTATGTATATATATATATATATATATATATATATATTAGTTATCCACAGACACTGTGTTTCGATGTATCCTGTCTCTTCAGTATGGCTAGACATTTGTAAGCTACCTACAGCCAGGATAGAAACCCAATCGATTCAACATCAGTCGGACAGCTTAACCCCTGGCTATCGTCACCTACAGAATGGGAATTATATATATATATATATATATATATATGGTGCTAATAAATTGCAAAAATTTAAACTCTTACCTCCCAATGCTAAGTATACTTTTATATTTTAGCACAACAAACCTCTTAGATTTTATTTTTTCCACCAGCCTTTAATAAAACTAACATTGTGTGATTCATGATTTTAAAGTATCATGTTTTTAATGTTCTGGCATGCAAAGGATGCTGAGTGTGTGTGTGTGTGGGGGGAGGGGATTGCATTTGGAAAAGAGGCACCTGGTAGGTTAGGGGTTAATTTTGGTTTTAATTGCAAAAAAAGTCATAAAAATATTTCTGCGTCATTATCAAAGCAGGTTTTAAGATTTTTATGTTTTGTTACGTCATTCAAAATTTCTTTGGTTACACAGACTTATAAAATTTGGTTGTCGGGTGAGGGTGTACCTGGTAGGATAGAATATTCACCAAGACTTGTTTCAAATATAAATCCCATTCTTTTTATTTTTTTTTTATCACATTGTTTTTTCATTAATTGGTTGGTTTTACATGTCAACCTTTGTTGGTTATTTGATAGCGAGGTTTTTTTCTTTTTTTTTTTTTTTTTTTAATTCTTTTAAGCAGTTATATAGTTTCAAGTAACTAATAATAATTTGTATTCTTAATGCAAATAATTTGTACATAATTATATGGCTTCAAGTATTATAATTTAATAATTTAAAAAAATTAATTTTTTTCTTTAAGAATTAATGATTTTTTAAATTAGAAAAAAAAAAAAAATTCAGTCGCAAATTTTCCACAGATGCAGTGAGGAGTATGCCAAAAGCTGTTGATTCTTGACAATACTGGAGACACCCTTTGGATTTTCACCAGAACCCCTTTAGCCAGGTTTTGGCCCTAATACCACTGGGTGACAGACCAATCCATCTTCGGAGGCCCTACAAAGAACTGGAGTTCCAGATGACATAGCTCTGAAACTACCATGTTGTCACCACCCTGTCACGGTGAGGAGGGGTTGGATTTAGGATTTTTAATATATCCAAATAGAAAATTAATCATTTTTGGGCACCCTGCATTTTTAAATATTTTCAAGTTTTTCTTTAATTAAAAATATCTGCACAATTTGATGTATAAAAGTCAAAAGTAAAGTCAGCAGAGTGGCCTATAGTCGGTATCAGCCGGACAGTGAGGGCATCTCTCCTCTTTTCACTAGGGCTAGACCAGGGAGATTGTTCTTGCTTAAGTAAAGTAAAAGTAAAGTTTTTGGGGTGGCCTAAAGTCGGTATCAGCCAGACAGTAAAGGAGTCTATCCCCTTTTTACTAGCGCTAGACCAAGGAGATTGTTTTTTAGCATCTGAGGCAGAGCACCACACTTACCATCAGCTCCACACTTTACCGCACAGGTCCCTGTGCTACTCATATGCTGAGTTAGCGAGGGCCGGTATCGAACCAGGAACCTTGAGGTTCCCAATCAAACACTCTACTGACTGGTGTGGTGCACCACAACTACCTTCTGCTTGGCATATATTAATTATTTTTTTGTAATAAAGATTTCTTATACAATTTAAAAAAAAATTCTTATTTTTAAATTTTAAATGATATATTATAAAGATATTCTTAATTAGTGAAATTGATTAAGAATATCTTTCACTATGAAAGAACTACAATATAAAATTTTATTTTATTTATTTTTTTAATTTAGAAATTTTATTTTTATATTGTAGTTCTTTCTTACTGAAAGATATTTTTAATTAATTTCATTATTTAGCATTTTTTGTTTGTTTTTGATATGTCCCGGGAAGGGATATATTTAGTAGAAGTAGCAGGGGGTACAATTGAGTAGGTAAGTAATAGTACTGGTGTGATGTTGTAGTTCTTGTAACTCTACATTGCTCTGTATTTATGGCTGACGCCAGCCAGTCATATTACTGTGAGCGGGGACCTAGGTGTATGCATATTCATTTCGTCAGTTTTTAAATAGTTTTTAATAAACTTTTTCATTAAAAAAAAAATTTGATAGGCATCTTTGTGTTGCTTACAATGTCTGTAGTTAATGATGACTTTGGTTACATCAGAGATTTTTGTGAATCAACAATGTTTAGTCAGAATGTCACCAACAAAATCTCATTGGATAAAACTTTTCGTTTTGACATAACACCCAGATTTACTTCTGGTTTCTTATATTATCTCTACTTTGTTACTTACTAAATATAGAAAATGAAAGAAATATAAATATGTTGGTTTTGATGATTCTCTTACAGATAAGAAAGAGATTGATTGATAAATCTAACAGTCTGAATCTAAGATGAATATCACATTGAGTTAGAGAAAAAGAAATAAACTTTCATCTCTTACTCTGTATGAACACACTATATATATATATATATATATATATATATATATATATATATATATATAAGTCATCCACAGACACCATGTTTCAATTGTTTCACGTCTCTTCAGTGTGGCTAGACACCACAACAACTACCTCTGACCGGGAGTGGAATTTTACAGATTTTTCGCCACCCTGATTCATTAACCTCTCGGCCATTTGACAGCTGCTGTAAAGGGGTGGTGTTTAAACAATTAAATACATACATTTGTTTATATATTTTACGATCACCAGAGAGATCCAGTCTGTAAACAGACAATCATTGCTTTATGCTGGCATTGAAAGCTAATCTAAGTCACTCCTAGAAAGGGTTTTGGGTGCATATATGAGATATTTTATGTTCATACAAAGTAATAGATGACATATAGACCCCCCAATCCCTGCACACAAGCAGGATGTGACACAAGTTCAATTCTTTTATGCAGAGTTTAAAAGATTTGAATTCAGTTTTCCTTCTTCTAGACTGGTTGCCTAAACAAGGTTAAAGAGCCCAATCTGTCCTTCTACTTATAGCTGTAGAGAGAATAGTTGGATTCATAACTTTCTCAAAGGCATTAGTACTATGGGAAATACAAGTCTCGTTCAAGATTTGTATGTGTCAATTTCCTATGATAGTAGTCCTTATACCTCTTGCCTTGCACATCTTATATATGACCCAGCTATTGGTTAAATAGTACCACTACTGTTTTTCATTTTCTCAGCTTTGGCATTATATAACCCACAAAGTTTGATATTCCATTAAAACTTTGAAATTCAAACATTTTTATCAACAAGAGTTGTTATTACCATATAATCCCTGAACATAGAAATGATAAGTAGTATTATTTGGACCATTGTCCTCATCTTCATTGTTATCTGAATAACGTTTCAGACGATGTGCCCTCCAGCCTTCTTCAAGTATTTCTTGTTGGACAAGAAGGTTCCCAAGTTCGAATAGAAGGTTCCCAAGTCCGAGAAAGTTCCCGAGTCTGACAAGAAATACCTGAAGAAGGATGGAGGCACATCAGCCAAAACATATGGATAACAATGAAGACGAGGAAATAGTCCGAATAATCCAAAAATACTATTAATAGTCCGAAATAATCCAAATAATACTAATTATCAAGCCTCATCTCAAAAATTCTGAGAAATAATAGAAATGATAATTGAGAGAATTCATTAATTTTCTACTGTTTGGAAATTTGGTAAAATAGAACCAGAACCTTTTTGTGACATTCATTTATATTGTCAATAAGACCGGTGGAAATATAACCAAATTTGATTGGCACCCACTGTGACACAAACAATATTTTATGATCGTCAATATTTAAACCCGTAACATAAGTACCAATGAAAACAATCTTTTATTGTATATACTGCCATTTTTGTCAACACTGGTGTACTATCTGATATTAATAAGCCATAAAATGAAGAAAACCTCAAGTACTCTTGGGGGGGGGTTCTGGGAGGGGGGTACCTTCTGGGGAGGGGGGTCCCTTTGTGGCCATGGAGCCCTATGCAACTGCTTTGTAATTTCTCTCTCATGCTGGTTCTCGATAGAAAAGTGGTTTAATGTTGACACTGACAAAGTTATTGTGTAGATATTGACTTAGTTTAGTCAGGCACAAGGCAATAATGATGAGTACCCAGTTGGGTGTGCTAGTAGCCAAGCTCGCCTGATACTCTCCAAGTGTTACTCTCCAGATTTGCAATATTTTGGTAATGTGGGGCACAATTCGGCAGCTGTGGGCTGTGAGATACTGAGCACACATAGTACTCTCTGAGATTTTCTTTATAGCTTGGAGCATGGCCTTTGGAGTCCATGGTTTTAGGCTTAATCCCTCTGCAGAAATCTGCAGTTGGCATATTATACAGCCTCGGGGGGGGGTGTAATTTCATAATTATAATTATTAAAATTCCATATAAAAAGTAAAATATTTATTATGGGTTGGTTGGTTGTTTTGTTTTACGGCATATCAACCACTTTTGGGTCATTTAATGCTGCATTTTGATATTTGGTTATACTTACAATACCTGCTGTTGCCTAAATGGTCACCCATCTAAATAGTGAACAGGCTCATTGCTGCTTAACTTTGGTGATCTAACGGGAACTGATGCTTTCCATGTGACTTGACCGTAAGCATTAAGGATTGCGTAGAGATATTTTTGCTATTATAAAACTTGAAATGAAAAGGAAGTTTGAAATGTCATATTCCATTTCTGCTTCCATGATAATTGAACATTTTTCTTGAAGGATTCTGCAGAATTTTTATTAAGGATTTCATCTTTCTTTGAATATCATGCTGATGTCTTGGAAATTCTTCAATTTCGAAAAGAGAAATGCTGATTTTGCTGTTTTCATAATGTCGGCATGACCTGATATTTTGTATATGAATGTGTATTAAATTGTTTGAATGAAAGATCAATATGCCAAATATGGATTCTTAAAAATTTTCTTATTCTATTTATTTTATTTATCTTTTTTTTTACATGACCTCATATTTAGGATAATTGCTTTTTAAAGAATAAAAGAAATAAAAGGTATCAAGTCTTATTGATTTATTAATTCTATTGAGTTTTAGGGCTGGTTTAGCTCAGTTGGTAGAGTGTCTGACTAGGAACTATGAGGTTCGGCATTCGATACTGGCCCTTGCTAACTCAGTGTATAAGTAACACAGGGATCTGTGTGGTAAAGTAAGGAGCTGACAGTAGGTCTGGCGCTCTGCCTCAGATGCCAAAACAATCACTTTGGTCTAGAGCTAGTGAAAAGAGGATAGGCTCTCTCACTATCTGGCTGATACCGACTTTAGGCTACCCCGATAATTTTTTTTTTTATTATCATTTCTATTGAGTTTCCTTATTTGCAGTATTGGGTGGCTTTCACTAGAGATTGAGTGACAAGTCACATCAGTATTTTGGCTGGTTTTGGGAATGGTGTTATTTCTTTCTTGTTTATTCTCATTATTTGAAACTTATGAGCCAAGTTCTGACTCCAGCTAGGGAAGTCCCATGGTTAACATGCTGGACTGTGACATCGTAGTAAATAAGTTCAAACTTCAGTCGTGCTAATACATTCACTTTCAGACTAATACCCTTTGGAAAGGTGTGAACACTCTCATCTCCTGAGCTTATGGGTTGAATTGTACCACTACTGTTCTTCTACAAGGATGACTTTGCCATTAAATAACCCAAGAACGTTAATATGCCATTAAATAAAGAAATGAAACAAAACTGGAACAACTTTTTTTTTTTGTTTTTCCCCCTCTCCTTGGATTTCTAGTTTTTCCAACATCAAAACAAAAAATAAAATTACAGCATCTCTGTAATCAAAAATAAGAATGTGTGTGTGTATATATATATATATATATATGGTAATGACTTATAATTACAAAATTGAAAACATAATTACAATATTGACATCCACTGTTAACTGTAATTAATTAATATCTTGATTAATTCAGTGCATCTAACCCAGAAGATCCTTATGGTGAAACACGAGTAGGTTATTTCTATACACACTGTAATACTATATATATATATATATATATATATATATATATTATACACACACACACACAATGAAGAGGGTCGGTTTTGCTTAGCCCCACAATTTAGGTTGAGATATGTCACTCTCCTGGTAACTGACTGATTGACCCTTTTCACAAATTCCCAAGTATCATATCGGACTATATCTCACACCTATTATGAGAACTCTTGTGATTGACCTGTCAGTTACCTAGCCAGGTACCAGAGTTGCTTGGTAGGGTGAAGCAACTACATTACAGGTGTACTTATTTTTTTAACTGTTTCATATTCATATTTTTGGTTAGTTTCAATGCTGTAGAGTTTGGAAATAAATAATACCTAACAATATCCATTTTGATTGTGTAATATATGAGTAATAATAAGGGGTCACTTTGACTCAGTTGGTAGAGAATCCACCTAGAAATCACAAGGTTTCAGGTTTGATACTGGTTTTAGCGCATGAATAATAGGGCGGGTTGGTGTGAGATTGTCATGGATATCCGTGCTAATTGCGTGACATGATGATGATGAAGGAGGAATATAAGGATTTGTCATTAAGGATCGCACTCTGCTTAACAAAAAGGATCTCCGCTGGACAGTCCTCTTGAGGATGGCCACTAAAATCGTAACACTTGGAACCATATAACTGTGCATATAAATCATTATTAATTTAGTCAAGTAATAAATAACGTGCGATTTAAAAAGAATGTTGCAACAGAACCTTGAATATATAGTTATGATTATAATCGAATACTTACAAATGAATCAAATTTTGTCCTTAAATAATCCATACGAGGTTGGTACGTTGTTAAAATATACACCAAACCATTATCTATCTATCTATCTATCGATTAATCTCATTCTGTTTTGTGTGCTAAAGCATCTGGGAGATGAGAATAAGTGTGGTACTCCAAACAACAAACAAACAAACAATCTCCCTGGTTTAGTGCTAGTGAAAAGGGGATAGATTCCTTCGCTGTTTTGCTGATACCAACTATAGACCACTATAGCTGATTTTACTCTCTTACAAAAAATAATAAAATCCTAGTTTTTTTTTTTTTTTTTTTTTTTTTCACTTTAATAGAAAATTCACATTTGATAAAAATATTAGTAGAGGTTTATTGTTTATTTGTGATATAGTATACAATTGATGTTTCTGAATTGCCAGCCATTTTATTTTTTGGTGCCTGGCTCAAGTCAATCTTTCTTTCTTTTTTTTCTAAAACAAACCAAAAAAAAAAAAAAAGAATAATTATCTATATATAAGTTTCAAGATGTTTTATTATCCTCCAGGGAAGAAAAGTCCCATTTCTCGCATTCTTTTTCAAGTGATGGTGATTCAGTTGACTTGGCTAACGTGAAAAATCTATAAAGAATTTTAATGGCGGGAAATTGTTAATCATGTGATCAAAATGGCTGCCAATATTGAGTGATTGTTGAAATAATTTTCTTTTTATTCCAATCCACTTTTGCAAGCAAGCAAGTGTTCTGGTCTGCAGCAAAAGTAATCTAATTTGTTTGACCCTTTAATATAATCAGTCTTAATGCTTATAGTTCGGTGTTTTTGGCAAATCTTTACATTCTTGTTTTTGGCTCAATTTGTTTCTCTAATTGGTTGTTTCATATATATATATATATAGAGAGAGATATACTAGACAAAATGTGACCCATTGGGTTACCCATTGAGCTCTAAGTAGATAATTTGGATTAGGGAAAACTGAGTTTGCAAAGGGAATTAAATTTTAAAAAATAAATAAAAAATTGGTCGGAGGAATAAAAAAAAACAAAAAAAAAACATTAAAATTATTTTAAAAGATTTCTAAGAAAGGAACGTTTGACCTAATTTAAATTTATTAAGAGCCAAGATGTTGGCCAGGCTAGCTACTTATGAAACATAACATACAAATACGTTTCAGACTCTCCCATCTCACTCTCTCTCTACTCTCTCTGAGAAACTAACATATATAACGAGGAGGTAATCAAGATATACATAGAGAGGGAGGAAGTGACAGGCAGAATGTGAGTCAGACGGGTCAGTTTTTGACTTAATTGCAAATTATGACTTATTAGAACCAATTAAAATGGATTTTTTTCAAATCTAACTCAATCTAAACCTAAGGAATATTTTGATATGAAATTATGTCATTAAACTAAACAGTAAAAAGCCTTTTGAAGACAAACATTGATTTACTCAGATTTAGTATAATAATAATATATATATATATATATATATAATGAGAGAGAGAAATATATGAATATATAAATGAAGGAAAAGACTTTAAATTTGCTTTATGTAATAATTTATTTCAACTGCAACAAGATTAGCTTGTCACATCATCTTCAGCCTCCCTGCAAAAAAAAAAAAAAAAAAATTATTATCCATGTTTTCATCTGTGTCTGAAGATGGTGTAATAAGCTAATCTTGTTGCAGTTGAAATTCATTTATTACATGAAGCAAATTTAAAGTCTTTTCCTTCATTTATTCATCTATATTTCTCTGTCCATTCATACACCTGAAACAATGTATATCAAGCTCTCGCTATGAATAACCTCTACCTCAAATGATCTCCAATGCCAAGATATATATATGTGTGTGTGTGTTTGTGGAGACAAAAACAGGATGTTGTACAAAATGGATGTTTATTGTAGGTAGTAATGTCGATATTATAATGTTTCGGTTTGTTAGACCTTCTTCAGGACGTTGGGTTGAGTTCTTGCTTCAACAAATTTTTTTTTGTTCTGGATGTAAGAGAAGGAAGTGGTAGTAGGATTTGTTATAAGTGTGTGTGTGTATGTTTATTATTATTATTATTATTTTTTATTTATTTTTTTTTTATTTTTCACTTTTTTGCTAAGTATTGTCTTGTTGACTTTTTGGTCTATAGCTGTTTATTAATTTCCTCTTATTTCTCCCATATATATATATATATATATATATATATATATATATATATATAGTGTGTGTGTATGTGTAAAAAAAAAATAGAAAAGTAAAAGACTTGTATATGTTGTAGTAGTTATGTTTTTTTTATGTTGGCATATGGAGTTAAAATCTGATAAATTATAAAAAAAAAATTTTTCTTTCTTTTTTTTCTTTGAAAAGGAAGGAATTTTTTTTCTTTATTTGTCTAGCATAAGACCTGGCTTTATATTCTTTAGATAAAACAGACTTTGTAATGTCCTGGGTATGACATTAAACTGCACCTGATTATGAGGGTCAAGATCTGGAGGGTGTGGGGTACCCTTTTATTGCTATTAATCCCAGTTTTTTTTCTTTCTTCAACTCAAAAGAAAAAACTACTTTTTAAAAATTTTTTATAAAAATCTTTGTTTCGTTTTTATTTTTTTAATTTTTTTTTAAAACTCCAGTAAAATTCATTGTGATTCCAAAGTTAAGCCTGTAACTTAATTTCTAGGGGTGTAATTTTCATAAAGGAAAATTCCATTTCCTTTTATTTTATTTTATTTTTTAAACATAAAAGGAATTTTTTTCTTTTTGTCTAATCATTGTGTTATGTAAGATATTAAATCTTAATGAGAAATCAATGAAATATTGTGTCACTAGAATTATTTTGCACTTTTTTACCTGTTTTTTTTATTTTTTTTTTTATGACTTTCATATTGAAGGAAATTTGTCAGGCAAGGAAGTCTGAAATTAGAAGCTGAGTTCCAGGAAATGGGACACAATTGTTTCTTTCTCTCTCTCTCTCTCTTCTCTCTCTCTCTCTCATTACAACAAAAATGTTGAATCTCTGACTCAGATCGTTCCGTGTGTGGGTGGGCGGTTGTAAGGAGGAGGGCAACATTTCTGTTTCTTTTTGCAATAATTCATCTTCTGGTATGTTGATTGTTTGTGTGGGGGGAACGAATACGCAAGAAAAAGAAACAAAGTTAATGGCAGCCATATTTTTTTTTTTTATCATTTGGATTTTTAATCTTATTCATATCCAAATTGGCGTAAGCTAACTTTTTAACTACCTTTCATGATTTCTTTTTTTTTTTTTTTTTTTTTTTAATTCTATTTTATTATCATAAAACTTGTTGTTGTTGCTTTTATTGTTCTTGTCTACCTTTTGATCGAGCAAGATTTGAATCAGAAACATATTGTGGGTACATTTTTTTTTTTTTTTTTCACTTAGACATTTTGAACATAACGGCAAAAGTTTTTATCTGACAGATACAGAAGAAAATATTTGTGTTTCAAATTCCATATTATTCTGGTGACTAATATATCATGCATGTATATACAATGAGGATGCTGAAAAGTTCCCAGTCCAACCAAAAGAAGAATGACTTTTTAAAAAAATAAGAAAAAATCCTAGTTTTTTAAAAGTTTTTTTCGGAGGGTTAAAGAAACTTAAAAAATGATGTTCCAAGTGTGTTGAACGTGTGTGTGTATGTGTTGTGTGTGTGATATATATATATGTGTGTGTGTGTAGTAGATCCTTCAGGAGTCTCAATGAATGGAAAAGTCATATTAACCTTTTAATACCTTTCCCAAGAGTATCAGTTCAAAAGTGAACATAGTAAGCAAGTTCAAATTCTAGTCATGTTATTATGTCTAGCACATTAGCCACTATGTTATGAGGACTCCCTAGTGAGACAATTGCCAGCCATTTAGGGATGGTTTAGCTCAGTCAGTAGAGTGTTCAGCTAGGAACCTCAAGGTTCCTCGTTCAATACCAGCCCTCACCAACTCAGCGTATGAGTAGCACAGGGATCTGTGTGGTAAAGTGAGAAGCTGATGGTAGTGTGTCACCCTGCTTCAGATGCTAAAAAACCTCTCCTTGGTCTAGTGCCAGTGAAAAAGGGATAGACTCCCTCGCTGTCTGGCTGATACCGACTTTAGGCCACCCCGATGACTTTACTTACTTTACTTATATATATAAGTATTATATATATAAATATTATATAAGTACCATTTATTATTACTTTTATCACAGTAAATTGGTATATATTTTCAAAGATCTAAATAAAATGTAAGCCCCCAAAGGTTTCTCTACCCTGTCCTTATTTTTTTTGTCTAGTGCCAGTGAAAAATGGATGGACTCCCTCGCTGTCTGGCTGATACCGACTTTAGGCCACCCCAGCGACTTTACTTACTTTAATTATATATATATATATATATATATATATATATATATATATATATATATATTATATAAGCACTATTTATTATTATTTATCTTTTATCACAGTAAATTGGTATATATTTTCAAAGATCTAAATCAAATGTAAGCCCCAAAGGTTTCCCTACCCTGTCCTTATTTTTTTCTCGTTTGCACTTTGAACGTCAACCTGCTGAGCGCTTGATGTTCATATGCTACAATTACCTGAGCATCTGCATTTAGGGCAAAAGAAATTAGGGATGAGGAGTCATCAAGCAAGATGAGCTAATGGTTCCTCTCCCTGCAGGTTTATCTCATGTCTTCCCCCACCCCCATCCTGAAAAAAGAAACAACCCCTCCTTAAAATATGGGAGTAAGGAGAATAGCAACCCCATTCCACCTCACACAAACATATTTCTACATTATCTGTGAATGATTATCTTTTTTTTTTTCTCTCTCTCTCTCCTTTTTTCTCATCCTTCTCTCTCTCTATCTCTTGACTTCTCTCTTTCTCTTCTCCTCTCTTTTCTCTTTTCTTCTGTCTCTTTTTATATGTCCTTCCTTTTTCTCTGAACTCATCCTTTCTCTTCCCTTCTCTTCTCTCTCCCTTGCTCTCCGCTCTTTTTATTTTTCTCTCCTTCTCTCTCATTCTCTCTTTTTCTCTTGCTTTTACTCCCCTTCTCTCTTTTACTCTCCCCTTCTCTCTTTACTCCCCTTTCTCTCTTTTACTCCCCTTCTCTCCTCTCTCTCTTACTCCCCTTCTCTCTCTCTCTTACTCCCCTTCCTCTCTCTCTCTTTTACTCCCCTTCTCTCTCCCCTTCTCTCTCTCTCTCTCTCTCTTCTCTCTCTCTATTACTCCCCTTCTCTCTCTCTTACTCCCCTTCTCTCTCTCTCTATTACTCCCCTTTCTCTCTCTCTCTTTACTCCCCTTCTCTCTCTCTCTTTTACTCCCCTTCTCTCTCTCTCTCCCTTCTCTCTCTCTCTTTACTCCCTTCTCTCTCTCTTTTACTCCCCTTCTCTCTTTAAAAAAAAAAAAAATTCTTTTTTAAGAAAGTTAATTATTATTTTTTTTAACTTGGCCTAAAAAAGTCATTTTTTATTCTATTTAATTCAGCATTTTTATTTAAAATTTTTTTTCTCAATATTTCTAGATATTTTTTGTCCATTCAATCTTTTTTTTTTTTTTTTTTTTCTCTTTTTACTACAACTTTACTACTTCTATTTTACTACAAATCCAATGGTAGTGCTTACAAAAAAGTTGTACAAAAAAGCTATTGATCCTTTTAATCAGACCTAATTTATTTTATAAAACATTGCCCACTCACCTCTCCGCACAAAAAAGAAAGAAGAAAAATTGAAGAAATTTTCTCCCCCCACTAACATTAAGATTTTTAATTTTTCCTCCCAACTCCATTTAATTCAATTTCTTCATCTTTTTGTTGTATAGCCATATATACCCTGATCATATGTCAAACATCGGGTATATACATGAGATAGGAGACTCTGGTGATACAGAGACAGAGATTAGAGACTTACTTGTTTGTTGCTTCATTTCTTCCTGCTATCTTGTGTGGCTGTTTCCTTTTCTTCTTCTCTGGATGTCATGTTGTCTTGTCTCTTCTAAGGGCTTCTTTTAAGGGCTAGTTTTTAGTCATGCAATTAATCAACTCACAAGACTTTTATTTTCTTGATCAAGATTTATTTAACCCATTCTGATTCGCCATGTGGGAGTTAACAACCCCAGCAGAGGGATACACGTGCTCTCTGTTTCAATCTGAGGTTGAAACTAACTAAATTATGTGATGCGCGAGATTCGCACCTCTGGAGTCAGTTGGGGTTCATCCAACGGAAATCTACCAGCCTACGCTTTTAACTCCAATGAACCTATTTCAAACTAACTACAGGGTCTTGTCAACAACCCATGAGTCATGACACCACATAATATGTAACATTTTATCATTTTATTGTCGCATTCCCAAAGTTTATAACAATAGCTTAACTGTTGAATTTTAATCCACTATAATCTCTTATTCTATTTATAAAAACTCTGGAAATTTAGCAAGATAATTTTTTTGTCAAGTAAACCTTTCATGACTATTGTCATTTAAAAAAAAAAAAAAAATGTTCCAATTTGAAAATGTCAACATGGAGGACATTCTGTCCTTTTTTTAGGGAAATAAAATTATACCATATAATATAGACATGAACTTAATCGATACCATACAACATGATCTCCAATAGTACTAACACATTGTTAAAACCAATTAATAAAAAAGTATAAATATAAATACACAACATAGTATTACTTCCTAACCGTTAGGCATGACATAACCGCAGATGGGTTGATATGCCATTAAAATCAATCAAACAACCAACGAATCAAATGTTCATAAAATATTTATTTGGTCTAAGGTAATAATAACTAGCAGAGCTAGCCGCCATGGATATAAAAAGTTAAAAGAATGAATCTCTTATCTATATTTATAGATAGATTAATAAAATTATTTTTCTAAATATTTGTTTTATAATTCTTTATATATTCTTATTTTTAAGTTGTTTCTTTTTATTATTATTCTGGTTTGCATTTTTTTTCTTTTATTTGGAATGATTCATTATAAAATGGGGGGAAATAAGAATTTAGCAGATAAGCGACACCAGATAATCAGTATTTGCATTTTTGCATTTTGTCTTGTACGATTTGGGCAGTCTCATTTTTAACCAGAGGGTGTTGTAAGATGGTAACAGTTGTATTTTGTAGGAACATGAGCATTAATACCTTATTATAATGAAGATTATGTAACTGTCTGTCTGTAACCCAAATTACATCACCACTGATGTCATAATTTCCTTAGTTATTTAAATTATATTCTCAATGATAATGAAATAGTCATTATTCAATCTTATTTATTAACAATGTCTCTATTAAAGTCTTGCTAAGACAGATTTACCGCAAAACTGCCCATATTATTGATGCATCTAAAATCCTAAAATATGTGTTATATACCTCCTAAGAAATAAAGATTTACATAGCATATGGTGGGAATAATTTGCATAATGATTTTAACAAAACTGGGTTTAATAAATAATTATTTGCTTTTACTGATTTCTAATACTATCATGTTAAATATATGATTTTATACAGAAATCAATTAAAATAGCATTAAGATAAGTGTTATATTTTTATATTCATTCTTATTTAGTTTTGTAAATCTTTCTAGTTTAATATGATATTTTATTGCCTTAAAACTTCAATACTTGCACCCAGGGGCACGTACTTTAGCTAGATAATATTTACATAAAGATGTCACACTATAACATTTATTTGCTTCTTTCAAATCGACAGTTTCTTGGAATAAAAAGCTTTAGGAATGCACAAATAAAATATTTCTCCCTATTAACATTAAGATTTTAAATTTTTTTATCTGCATTTCATTTAATTCAATTTCTTCATCTTTTATCATTTCATAGCTGCATTCAACAAAGTTTACGACAGTAACTTAATTGCTGAATCATAGTCCAGTTTAGCTCAGTCGGTAGAGTGTTCGACTAGGAACCACAAGATTCCTGGTTCGATACCGGTCCTCGTTTTCTCTGCATTTCATTTAATTCAATTTCTTCATCTTTTATCATTTCATAGCGGCATTCAACAAGTTTACGACAGTAGCTTAATTGCAGAATCATAGTCCGGTTTAGCTCAGTCGGTAGAGTGTTTGACTAGGAACCACAAGGTTCCTGGTTCGATACCGGTCCTCGTTTTCTCTGCATTTCATTTAATTCAATTTCTTCATCTTTTATCATTTCATAGCTGCATTCAACAAAGTTTACAACAGTAGCTTAATTGCTGAATCATAGCCCAATTTAGCTCAGTTGGTAGAGTGTTCGACTAGGAACCACAAGGTTCCTGGTTCGATACTGTATGAGTAGCACAGGGATCTGTGCGGTAAAGTAAGGAGCTGATAGTAGGTTTGCACTCATTCTCAAACGCAAACACAATCTCCTTGGTCTAGAGCTAGTGAAAGGGGATAGACTCCCTCGCTGTCTGGCTGATACCAACTTTAGGCTACCCCAACAACTTACTTACTTATTTCGGACTATTGTTTTCGTGATGAAATTTAAAAACTTGAAGGCCACCCAGACTACTTTACTTTTTTTAGTCATATTAGTAAAAAGTGCATATTCACCTGGTTAACTGGTATCTAGTGAGCTAGCTACCATTTTACTATTTACTTACTATTACTATCTATCTTGTCTACATGCTGAGTCTAGAAAGCTTCCATCTGGTACCAATTGTTGGGTATGACTAAAGATAAAATCAGAATTTTGAATGCTGTCTTTCAAAGCGGGCATGACATTCCCTCTTAGAAGATGGTAAATGCTAACATTCCTACTTATAGAGCTGTGCATTTATATATATAAAATCTTTGATATACACGTTACAGATATATATGTATAAAGGAGTCTCATCTGATTTGGTATGTATGTGTTGACATAACTCAGAAAAGAGATGTCATTGAGCATTAAAATTGTGCATAAACTTTGATATATTTATAATAAGGAAAAGTACAAAATTTAGTTTTTGATTTTTTTTACTGATTAAATGATATAATTCAGTAATTAGAAATCAATCAATTTGTGGAACTCTTCAGTTCTTCAGTAAAAAAAAAGTAGAAAAAGCATGTAAAAATGAATACATTTTTTTCACTGTAATATAAAGACTTATGTCTTAGAACAAAATATTAATTTTTAATTACTGTAACTGAAAAACACTAAGATCTAATTATTATTGTAGTATAGGCATATTATAAACATTAAATAGTGATTATGTATCTCCTTGTAGGACTCCAGTGACAATATCAAGGAAATCTGTCTCACTATCCAGTGAATGAAGTATTATTTTCATGTCTTTGTAAAGCATCATTATAGCAGTAAAAGTTTCTTTGGGAGACCATATACTCGTAGTATTTCCTCCATCTTTTCTCTGTGTATGGAGTCGAATGCCTTGTAGAAATCTACAAACAATAGTGTTAGCTCGAGATTCGATGTTGTTCCTGCATATTTTTCAAAATCAAATCATTATCTGTTAACGCCCATACACATTGAAATGTGATAATAAAGTTATAAACATTCTACAGGGTTTTATTTTTCTTCCAGGCATTAGAATATGGAAATCACAAATGAATATTGTTTAACATAGAAATCTAAGTGTATTTTTTTTCCTTTTTATTTTTATTTATTTATTTATTTTTTTGAAGGCAATATGCATATCTTGCAAAAGAAAATGTTCCCTTATATTTTTGTTACATTTAGTCATTTTTTTTTTCTTCTTTCATTCTCCTCCCCTATGTTCATCTCGCATTCTCTTTTATCTTTTTTTTTATTCTTATTACTTAATATGATGAGGATAACCTTGACCTGTCAGTGCTGACTGTCAAAAATTCTTTTTGGCAATTTTCTTTTCTTTCTCTATTTTTTTTTTTGTTTTTTGTTTTTACTTTGCATTATTTCTTTCTTTCTGATTTCCTTTTTATTCGAATGCATGACCCCCCCCCAAAAAAAAAACAAAAACAAAAAAAAAACAAACAAAAAACAAAAAAAAAAAACGAGCAAAATTATCTCTGCAGAATTCATCTTGTTTTTATTCCTGTCAACAAATCAAAAAGAAAATGTCTACCATCTTTTATTATAAATGTTTGGGTGAGTCAAAAGTTTTGCAATATTTTGGTAATGTGAGGCACAAGTCAACAGCTCTGGCACCATTACTCCCAGGTCCACTCTGACCTGGGTGGCAGTACCTGTTAAGGTCTGACTCTCTATGGGTTAAATAGAAAAAAAATGACATTTAAAAAAAAACTGTGTTTAAAAAAAAAAAAAAAATTGAGTACCAATCAAGAATGAATGAATAAAATAACCCAACAAGGGTTGACATGCCATAAAATCCAACTATTCTTCCAATCAACTGCTCTGGATACTTTTGCAGAGACTGTAAAGTTGATGAAACAAACCAAACTGGCGGTTGGAGAGGCTCCCTCTGATCAATCGGCTGGTCACATCAAGCCCTAGCACCTATATGATTGTCCCAACCTTGTTGCCCTTATGGCAAGTCACAACCCTTTTTATCATATGGGTGCTAGAAGGCAGTGGTTGAGGGTCTTCATGTCCTGGGAATGACGTTAAACTCTGATGGTGAGGTTCCAATACTGGAACTCTGGGGAATGTGGAGCACCCCTTCATCACCATTGCTCCCAGTTCCACTCTGACCTGGAGTAGTAGTACCTGTTAGGGTCCCCTCGATGGGTTAAATAGAAAAACATTTTTTAAATAGAAAAGTTTATAAAAAAAAATTGAGTATCCATTAAGAATTAATTTATTTCAAAACTTTATCGGCATTAAATAACCCACTGAGGTTGATATGCCACAAACCAAACCAAACCAAACCAAACAAACCAGACTGTCAGATGCTAAATTCAACAGATTTGTCTCCGTGGCTTCTAGCATGGTTCACAGAATTCCATTTTAGGCCTACCTAAGATAAAAGATGAAAGATCCCGTCTAAGAACCAGTGGAAGTTGGAGCATTTCATATAGTTTAAAATCTTTTTTGGCCACAATACCAATTCTCAGAAGTTTGTACCATGAATGATGGAACCGTAGCTGTATGTAGAGACATTTAGTGACTTATGAGATACTAGTGTAATTCTCATTGACATTGTTGTATATGTTGAGTGACATTTCTGTTTGTAACTGTGGGACAGTTACATAAGTCATGTTAATGAGTTGAGAAGACAGGAATGTCAGTCAGCTAAAATCCTTTCAAATCATTTGGGTAAAAAGAATTGGGGGGGGGGACCAAAAGAAGTATTGGAAGAAAGAATAAGTCTGAAAGAAATAGAAATTAGAGAGGAAGGGAAATCAGAGAGAGAGAAGAAAAATGGAGAAGAGAGAGAGAGAGAGAAGAAAAAATGGAGAAGAGAGAGAGAGAGAGAGAGAAGAAAAAATGGAGAAGAGAGAGAGAGAGAGAGAAGAAAAAATGGAGAAGAGGGAGAGAGAGAGAGAGAAGAAAAAATGGAGAAGAGAGAGAGAGAGAGAGAGAGAGAGAAAAATGGAGAAGAGAGAGAGAGAGAGAGAGAGAGAAGAAAAAATGGAGAAGAGAGAGAGAGAGAGAGAGAGAGAAGAAAAAATGGAGAAGAGAGAGAGAGAAAAAATGGAGAAGAGAGAGAGAGAAAAAATGAGGAGAGAGAGAGAAAGAAAAGGAGGAGAGAGAGAGAGAGAGAGAGAGAGAGAGAAAAATGGAGGAGAGAAAGAGAGAAAAATGGAGAGAGAGAAAGAAATTGAAGAAGTGAAAAAGAAAGAAAAATTGCAGCAGAGAAAGAAATTGGAAAAGAAAGAGAGAAAGAAATTGGAAAAGAAAAGAAAGAAATTGGAAAAGAAAGAAAGAAATTGGAAAAGAAAGAAAAACACTGATGCAAAGAAGTGAGAAGGGTTAAATCGAACTTAACGGACCTAAATTCCACCATTCTATGTGACCCTGCTGAAAGAAAAAAATACCAAAAATAATGCACTCGTTATTTTATTTTAAAAAACTTTTAAATTTTTTCAGGTCAGTTAACTTTGAACCATGTATCTTTAAGAATCTGTGTTATGCCTCAAAGATATGTGGTTCAAAGTTAACTGACCTGAAAAAATGTAAAAGTTTTTAAATAAAATAACCGGTGCATTATATCTTTTATTCATTAATATATCAACACTGAAAATTTTATTAAATTCGGTTAATTCCCTGAATCTTGGTATTTTTTCTTTCGGCGGGGTGGCATACAATGGTGGAATTTCGGTCCATTAAGTTCGATTTTACCAGGAGAAGACTGAAGTTACAGAATTGGATAAGAAAAAAAACCCCCAAAAAACTGAACCATTTTTGATTGTCACAAATTTTAATGAAACTTCAATAGCTTAGACACAGAGTTGGACGTATTCAATTTCCCTTGATTATTGATGTCAAAGTTCACATAATTGTAACAAAGTCATTAGCAGAGGACTAATCACAAATTAGGATATCAAAGAAAAGAAAATTCTAAGAAATTTCCTATTTTTTTGGTATTTTTGAAAATGTTCTTTTTAGAAAATTATAACTTTTTACTACAAAGACAAAGGAAGAAAAAAAATTGAAAAAACTGAACCAATTTTATTTTTGTCACAATTTTAATAAAACTTTAATAGTTGAAAAACACATAGAAAGTGATTTTCTTTTTCCTCAGATATAGAAAAAAAAAGAAAAAAAAAAGAAGGAAATTTATATTTTCTTTTCCATGATTTGATATAATTTGTGAATAGTCTTTTGCTAATGGGTATCCTACCAAATATAAAGTTATCATAAATTGTCCTAATTCATCATGAACTACATCAAGTGTCTTAATTTTTTTATATATAATCTATGTTTTTTTCTTTTCTTTTGTCCAATACTGAGTGGTAGTACCTGTTAGGGTCCCATCTATGAGTTAAATAGATTTTTTAAAAAAAATGAGTTTTAAAAAATGTTTTTAAAAATTTCAATACCCAGCAAGTATGAGTAAAACAAATGTCTTGAATTTTTCTTATTTGCTAAGACTTTTAGACTTTTATTATTTTGAGGAGCCGAGTTAGCTCAGTTGGTAGAGCGTTTGGCTAGAAACCACAAGGTTCCTAGTTCGATACTGGTCCCCGCCAACTCAGCATATGAGTAGCATAGGGATCTGTGCGGTAAAGTAAGGAGCTGATGGTAGGTGTGGCGCTCCACCTCAGATGCAAAAACAATCTCCTTGGTCTAGCGCTCTTGAAAAGGGGATAGACTCCCTCGCTGATTGGCTGATACCGACTTTAGGCCGCCCTGACGACTTTACTTACTTTTACTTTACTTATTATTTTGTAAAGTTTATTATTTATCAGACTAGACTAACGTAGAGTTAACAAAATAAGTCTGTTTTTTTTTTTTTTTTTATGCATAGAAATAGAAAAAGAAACATGAAGAAGATTATAATTTTCTTCTTATTCTTTCCTTTCTTTTCTTCACTTTCTCTTTCACTCTCTTTTCTTCACTCTCTCTTTTCTTCACTCTCACTTTCTTCACTTTCTCTCACTTTCTTCTCTCACTTTCTTCACTTTCTCTCTCTTTTTCTTCACTTTCTTCACCCTCTCTCTCTTCTTCTCTCTTTACTTCACCCTCTCCTCTAATTCACTTTCTCTCTCTCTCTCTCCTCTCTGCATCACTTTTCTTTGGCTCCTCTCTTCCTCCACATACCCCTCTCTCCCATACCCTTTTCTCAAATACCTTTCTCTTCTATCTCTTGTCTTTACCTCTCTAATGTCAAATTGTGGCAATGCACCATTCATTACTCAACACCTGTGCACCTGGTGTGCAGTTCTTCTCTTGATGGGTGCCAAAATAAGATGCAGAGTGGGGAGATGGAATGGGAGGAGGAGGTGGAGTTTCCTGAGGTAACAAGCCGTCTTCACCTTGATGTTGTGGTATCTAAAAAACTGCAGACAGTAAACTGATGCCTACTTCGATGCAGACTATCAATGCAGTTTCGAGCGCAAAATTTGACCTGTAATTCAAATATTTAAGTCAATTTGTTTTTGTTTTTTTCACCAAAATTGATTTTTTTTTTTTTAAATAGTAGAATTTTGAAAAAAAAAACATGTGCAATGAACTGTTTTAATGGCTTTTATTTTTTTTATAGAATAGAAGAAACATGAACTTAGCTAATCAGATGAGATGTACCTGCTCTTCACAGGGGCGTTCTGGATATACTACTAAACTGCACCCAGTGGTGAAGCTTCAGTTTTGAGGAGTGTGGAGTGCTCCTAAATTGTCCCACACTGTCAGCTGGGGCAGAATAGTTCACCGACAGCACCTCTGCTGAGGAGTAAAAACTCCCCACCCCCACCCAGGGGCCACCTGTTGGTCATGGATGGTGACTCAAGATGCTTAAGGACAGATTCCTGATAGCTGAGCAATTCCTGACATACAACACTCCACTTTGGCCCTTACTTAGACTAGATGGGTGGTTGGAGAGACTTCCTCTGATGAATGAACTAGTCATGTCAAGCCCTAGCACCTATATGATTATCCTGACCCTTTTGCTCTTATAGCAAAACCCCCAACCCTTCTTATCATATATGTGCCAGAAGGCAGTGGCTAAGGGTCTTAGTGGTCATTTGTACTTCACATAGTGCTAATACCCTTGGGAAAGGTATGAATCCAACTATTTTCCCTCCAGCTATGGGGAAATAGTAGAGCAGACTGGGCTCTTTAACCTTGGTATGGCAACCAGTTTAAGAGAAGGAAAAACACTGAATTCAAACCAAAGGGGCTCTCTTCTTGTTAGTCAAAACTACTTTTAAAGCTTTTCCTCTCTCTCCTCCGAACAAAAAAACCCCAAAAAACAAAAAAAAATATTTATGAATAAAGTGTCACTGTCAACACTTGAGTTTGAACACTGATTACCAGAGAAGGAAAATAGCCAACCTCCATTTGATATAAATAGAGGTACCTGCTGCTTGAATTAGAGTACTTACAATCATAGATTGACCCAGTGCACACTGTGTTTCAAGTGACTATGTATTTTTCTTAGAAGAACGTGTATTACAGATGAGTAATAAAGTTCTATTATGTACATGTGACATTACAAGACCATCATAGATGGATCCATACCATTTCCCAAGAGCATTAACGCCTCTTCAAGAATTTAAACTTGGCTCATTGGGTCTATTTTCCTACAAGGATAACCATTATGCGGTCTGTGCTTTCACTTTGCAGATTAGTATCTTCCCTCTTTTTCACTGTGAATAACCGTTAAACATAGTAAATATCTGCTTTTATGTTATTCGTTGATTTTTACTTAAACGCCGATACTGGTGTAATGTATCTAAAAGTACAATAGCATTGCCTCTGCTTTTAATGGTTGGATGTTTTCCAATTTTTCTAAATGAATAATAACTTTGCCCTGGTTGCTTCAAAATCTCTGTATGGTCCCTGGGTCATGTGAGGCTTTTGGTTGCCAGTTTTCAAAAAGGTTTTTTTTTTTTTTGTTTGTTTCTACACTTGTTTGCTTGATTATTATTTTTTTTTTTTCTGAATAAAAATTAAAAAGTCACGGGAGGGGCGTGATTTAAATGAACATTTTTTTTCTTTAGCATTGTCTTTAGGTGATCTTTTGCATCAAATATATTTAACTGTCTATGTAACTCATGATATCACAGGTAGGATCTCCTAACAAATACATCAAAACTTTCATTCACTCTAATGGTTACATAAATAAAAAACTAAAAAACCTTTAACAGGTTTGAATTCCGACTTTTCTTTCTCTTCCATATTTACAGAACCCAGTCTGCCTTACAATTTACCCATAGTTGGAGTTGTTGCATACTGATTTTGTATACTTATCTAGATGTATTGTGTAGATTTTAGAGTATACCTGGAGACTTATACTCATATACTTAGCTTCTGTTTCTTCTTCTTAGCTGGTTCTGGTATTAAGCTACTGGCTTTCTAGTCTTGGTAGATGGCTTGATTTTTTTTGTCCTGACCTGGGATTTCTTGTTTTATGTTTGTTTCTTAGTTCTTGATTAACGAACACAAGACTTTCTTGTTTTACTTAGAGCTCCTATTTTATTTTAAAGAATCCTGATCAAATCAAATGCATGTGAGCAATGGCTTTTTGGATGAGAGACACCATTGTATGTATGACTCGTCCAGTCACCCAGCCAAATCCAATTTCTTTAAACTAACTTCTCATGTTGGCTGTCCAATTGAGAGAAGAGGCCAAACATAGGTTTAAATACTGTCAATCAAATTCCCTGTATTTTTCCACAAAACTATTAGTTTTGTTTAAATACACTACTGTTGTAGGTGACTTACCTATGACACGAACATGGACTTACCCAAAGGGTACATATGTGGCAGAGTAAAGCTACTCAGTTGAGTAGTTCTAGAAACAGTCTTCGTGTATGCTGAACAAGGAAACCCTTCCATTGTATGTGATATATATTGCTGAATACAATCTGTACTCTACATTTTTATACCCGTGTTGAGTTACTATTTATTGACCCTTTAACAGGTCATAACAACTACCATACTCAGTTGATAGGTAACCTGTCAATTATGTAACTCTCATACCTTTCTCAATGTGAAATGCAAACAGCCTTATCTAAGATTTGAACACAGGTCACTGTGTTCATTTCCTATGATGGTACCCATTACACCATGAGTGCCCTCATAAATGAATTATGTAGTATATAGGCTTTCATGGGGGTGCTATTATAATCAAATTAAGCCTCAGTCTATTTTTTCCGTTCATCAATTTTAATTAAAAAAAAAAAAAAAGTTATTAATTGGTTACTTGGTCCCAACATCCTTTTATTTAAATAAACATAACAAATATTTTGTAAGTAAAAAACATTTTAATATAAAAATGTGTCTTTCATTTAAAGTTTTTAAAACTTAGAAAATTTTTTAAATTAAAATTGAAAACTATTTTAGTATAAAAATGTGCCTTTGGGTTGTAAATATACATGAACAAACTTAAAAAAAATCTTACAGTGAAATTCTAATGCAAAAAAAATTGTATGTTGTTTGTAAACAAACAACTGGGAGTTTACGGTGAAAAGCAAAAGGTGTTCCTTTCAAAACCGCTCCCAGCTGGGGTGCTTATTGGTTACTTGGTCCGATTTTTCTGTTGCTTAATTTCTTTTCAAGTTTCGTTTTTTGGATCCAATTTCTGCAGGAATAAGAGCAATGGAAGAATCAATACATTTAAGTAGCAACCAAATGGTGGTAGTGGGGGAGGGGAAGGCTTGGAATCTTGGAACTATCACTTGTAAAAGATGCACTTGGGAAATAGTGCCATTATGTACTTTAGCAATAACATATCTACGCGGCTTTATGGAGACACTTTTACTATACATCATCCTTCAGGATGAAAATGGAGTATATACAGGATGTGGCAGAAATATCTCCCACATTTTAAACTGTCACCTGTGCAGTGCAAATGAACTTAGGCAAGTGGCAATGCTAGCTCCATTTAGCTAATGTCTTACTGACAAAAAGACTTGGGTAACTGATATTAAAAAAAAAAAAAGAGATATTTCACTGTTGTTTTAATAAAAGGCTATAGTTTTCTTTTAATTGATGAACCTGTGGTTCTGAAATTTTCAAAACATAGCAGTATGGATTTTCTATCCAGAACACATCATTCCAATGTAACATAAAATGAACGTGAAAAGCTTTGTGTGTTACAATGCCATATACCCTTGTTGGGTATATACACAAGAGTTCTTATATATAGAGAGAGTGTAGAGTTATTGTAGTTTCTTGATCCAGCTACTCTGAAAAGAAATATTAATGTCTACTATCTAAAATATTAAATGAAAAAAAGAATCCATACTGTTATCATTTGAATTTTAATTTTTAATTATCTTCACAAATATAAATCAAATCTCTATTATTTTTGCTCAAAAACCAAGCCCTAGTGATATTTAATGTGTATATATATATTTACTTTGTTGTTAATTGTTTTATTTTCAAAGTTTCCTTCGGACATACATATACACACAACTGCCCTTTATATATATATATATATAATATATATATATATAGATAGATAGATTGTCAATAACATCATTTTACTACATAGTTGCCATTTTGGTCAATGCATTTTTATAAGCACTGTGGCATTTTTTGTATGCCTGGATCATACCAGCTTGTTACCGTGTCTTTGGGGAACCGTTGAATATTGTCCTCATTGCAAACTCCCTATACCACTTGCAAATAGTTTTAATATACGTACACAACTCTCTATAGACTTCTATTAATTGGCATTGAATTTCAATTGGTTTAACTCTTAACATCCTGTTGAAAATTCTCAAAGTCCAGAGCCCCATTCTTATAAGGATTTATCCAAAATGGCTAAAAATGGCCTTTTCATTTAAAGTTATCTGTTATTTCCCTTAAATCAAAGACTTCTAAATATATTTAATATTACATTTAAACAAAGGCTTTCATTTGAGGCAGATTAGGAAAACAAATGTGACTTCCAGTCGGGCTGAATGGGGTGGTATAGGATGTTAAGAGTTAATGCCTTTTACATTCTAAAACCGAATAATTATGCAAACTTCACACTTGGTAGTAGTGTCAATAAAGGAGCTCCATCAGAAAAGACTACTGAGCCAAGATTGGGCATGGCAGTGAAGAGCATGCACAACAAACATAACAGTGTTTCCAATAGCTGCACAAACAGTTTCCTTGCATCTCCAGCACTTTAGAGATCTTACTTTTGGGATTACGCTTGCATTTAAAAAATTTTTTTTTCCAACTGTACGTGTTTTGGCTGTCATGAGCCTCTTCAGGTGGAATTATTGTTAGGATAGAATGTTTGTTGGAAACATATTGTTTACATTTTTTTTTCTTTGTGTTTTGAGTTCTAACGGACTGTTCTCTTGAACTGGATTAACAACCTTCTGCTTGGATGCCAGGGCAAGTGAATCAGGCGTTAACAGTCCGTGAGGAAATTCTGAAATTTCCTAAAAACATCTAAAGAGTCTCTTGACAGCCCAAACACATAGAGTAAAACAATAATGAATATGAAAATGTAATACATTTGTAGGCTTTTCCATTTTTATATGTAGGGCAACTCGCGTGGTGTAATGGTTAGCAAGCTAGACTCGATGACCATTGTTAGTGAGTTTGATTCTCATTGGGTGCCCATACTTCTGGCCTCGTGCCACATCTAAGCAAAAAGCTTAGTAAATAACCATATATATATATATATATATATATATATATATATGTGTGTGTGTCTATGATGAAGGATTGCTGTCTATACAAACACCTATACACGTGTATTTGGGTGAGTGTATGTGTCGCAGTAATCTTTCCTTCGTGATTATTCTATTAAAGAATATAGATGAGGATTTTTTAAAATTTTATTTTTATATATATATATATAAGAGAATGCATATTTGGATTCAATAAGTATAAATATTATCCATATATATATGTTTTAAAAACGAATGGTTTAAAATACTCCGACTGCAGTTTCACGCAATAGTGAATTTCAGGGAATTCCCTTAAGATTCGCTATTGCGTAAAACTGCAGTCGGGGTATTTTAAACCATTCGTGTTTAAAACATATATTTAGCTCTTTTTATTGAGCATTCTTAAATCGATTTTAATAAATCCAGAAGTTAATATATTTGTTTGCTTCATGGATTGACAATTAACTGTGATATAAAGGACAGTTGTATGTATGTATGTCTAGAGGAAATTATGAAAATAAAACAGTTAATGACAAAGTAAATATATATATAACATTCACTGTTCCTGAGTCCAGCTTTTTGTGCAAGAATTATAAAGATTTCATTTATATTTGCAAAGACATTTAAGAATTAAAATAGCATTAAAATTCTACTTAAAAATTAAAATAGCATTAAAATTCTACTTAAAAATTAAAATAGCATTAAAATTCTACTTAAAAATTAAAAATAGCATTAAAATTCTACTTAAAAATTAAAATAGCATTAAAATTCTACTTAAAAATTAAAATAGCATTAAAATTCTACTTAAAAATGTCTGTGAATTTCAAAGTTAAACAAATCAATATGGAAGTGCAAAACAACCATTTTTTTTCAGGCTTGATTGACATAAGGTCTTTTTATATGGAGATTTATATGGGTCATCCAGTGAGGATCAAACTTGCTATTCAGTTGTAACAGATCTGCAAGACTAGCTTGCTAACCATTTTACCACTTTTTCTTTTTTTTGTTGTTTTTTTTTCTCCTCTACCCAGGTGATGCCGGGTAGTTGCTTCTAGTATAATATATATCCAAATTGGAATACCATAGACAAGTAATTGGCAGTGCTTATTAGTTTCTTGGTCTAATGATAACATAGGCAAGAAATTGACAATGATCAAGCACCATTGACTCTGTATCTATGCTGTCCTAACTTATATATATATATATATATATATATTTTTATAAAAAAAGTTTGCTAAAAGGATTGTTTTAAAAAAAAAATTTATTAACTTACATATGAATGTGACACGTGTTTCTGATCTGTTGTCTTCTTCAGGCATTGAATTATTATTTTGGCAGAATATGTCCGATATTTGATAGGTTGTGTGTGTTTTTGTAAATTTTTTTTTTTATTATATATATATATATATATATATACACACACACACACAGTGATGCTGATAGCTTTTTATTTTAGTGCGTCCTAGGATGCACATATTTGCTTTGAATGAATCCCCGGGAAAATTTATGGGTCGCAACTAAAGTTTCTTAATAGATTGTAGGGTTTTTATTTATGATCTGAGAAACAACTAAAGCTGTCTAACTCCTTCCTTGTAACCTATCCTGTGTAATTCATTTCTAAGAAACTATTGAAATGTATTTTAATCCTTTTAAAACTTGAATATATACCTATTCTTCTACATAATCACCATTTTGGTTGATGCATTTTTGTCGGCGCTGTGAAGTTTTTGTATTTTTAATATGCTTGAATGCCTTTTGCATTTAAAAACTGAATAACTGCATGAACTTTCACAATTTTTGTGTTCAATTTGATGTAAACAGACAATCCCATGTTCTTCAGTGTTGTGATGATATATTTTCTAGTGCGGTCGTATTTTTATATATATATATATATATATATATATATATATATATATATATATATAAATTCTCTGTTTTCAATTGATTCTGTCACATTATTCTATTTCTGCTGAAAATGTTACCATGACAATAACTGTCTTGGCGGCACCATTTTTCTTTCTTTCTTTTCTAGTCAGAATTAATTTTCATACTTTTGGCTGCTATCCAAAAATCTGTTTTTGTTTCCGCCTGTTGCTGGAGGTTCTTTACTCAATCTCTGGATTAATATAACATTAGTTGCATAATACCTGTCAAAAATGGCAAGGTTATTTCTTTCTTGTGCACTGTGATGGACTTGTGCATCAATCTTGATGGGAACTGCATAAAATAAGTAGCATAGTAGTGCTGGTAACGTAGACACCATGTTTTATTTCTATGATAGTTATTTATTATTTATTAATGAGAATTAAACTTGTAATGATGATATCATGCAAGGAGGTTTACTATTTTATTTTTATTGTAATAAATATGCTGGATTAGTTAATATAAATTTTCATTGTGAATATATATTAGTAATAGATATGTTGGTTAATAAAAAATTGTATTCTGAATATATTACTAATAAATATGTTGGATGTAAAAAAAGTAAAGTAAAGTCGACGGGGCAGCCTAAAATCGGTATCAGCCAGTCAGCGAGAGAGTCTATTCCCTTTTCAATAGCGCTAGACCAAGGAGATTGTTTTTTGGCATCTGAGGTGGAGCGCCACGCCTACGATCAGCTCCTTACTTTACCGCACAGATCCCTGTGCTACTCATACGCTGAGTTGGCGAAGGCGGGTATCGAACTAGGAACCTTGTTGTTTCTAGCCGAACGCTTTACCGACTGAGCTAACCCGGCCCATAAATGTTGGATGTAGAGAGTGCTCAATATCCACGATAGATCAGGGTAGCTAAGACATGTCAACTGTGCTTGGTAACTGACAGTTTCTCATGTAAACTTGGTTTGAAAAATCACATGGGTGAGAAACTGTCAGTTACCATGTTCCATTGACTTCATTTCTTCGCTACCTTCACTTAGATATATGTATATGTATTCGTATGTGTGTGTGTGTGTGTGTGTGTGTGTGTATATATATATATATATATATATTTATATATTTATTTATTTTTTTTTTAACTCTTTACCTACCAAATTTTCCACACAGCTGGTATTCCCTGGTATTCTTTATATGTATTTGTGAGTGTGTGTGTGTATATATATATATATATATATATATATATATATATATATATATATCTTTTCTTTTTTTTTTTCAACTCTTTGCCTACCAAATTTCCCACAGAGCTGGTATTCCCTGGTATTCTTTTACCTGTATGGTGGGATATTTCAAAGTTTTTTTTATCTCTTCAACTAAGAATTTATTTTATTTAAATAAATTCCTATTATTGTTGTAATCTGAGTCCATCTGCACATTTATAATAAACAAACCATGAGTTTTTGTACTTTGCTTACAGTAGGATCAAAGTGGTAGGAGAGCCGCTGTGTGCAGCTTAAAGTAGGCAAAGTGATATATACATACAAACATATATAATGTTATATATATATATATATATATATATATTGTGTGTGTGTGTATACATACACACTAACTAATTTTTTAATGGAAATATCTGAATATGGCAATTTTCCCCCCCTGTTATCCAAAACATTATTTGGTTAAAAAAAATTTTTTTTTTCATATGTTTACTGTTAACTTAGATATTTGAACTTTTCTTACGTAATTCCCATCTGTTGTTACCATTAGAAATTAATATACAATTTATTTTGTGTAATTAAAATTAAATTTATTAAATTATAAGAAATGTGTATCCTCTGCAACTGGCTTTATTTTTCTTTCTGACGTGTGATGCATGTGTATCAGATGCCACAAGATGAATGTACGCGTCTTGTGTGACTGTAAACATATTAAATTAAATCTTTTGAATAAACAAAACCAAAAAAAACAAAAAGCTAATATCTAATTCAATGTTTTTGGTTGGTAATTTTATAAAGGAAATAAAATTACATTCATTTAACTATTTTTTTTTTTTTTAATAATTTCACCAGAGAATTTAACTATTTTTTTTTTTTTTTTTTTTTTTTTTTTTAATTAAAAAAATGTTTACGTTAATTTTCATAATTTAAAAATGAACTCTTGTTTTCTCCGACAGGTTGCACATCGTACAACGGGCAAAGTCATGGTTCTAAAAATGAACACGTCAACAAGCAACCGACCGAACATGTTACGTGAAGTACAGCTAATGAATAGACTCTCACATCCAAATATACTCAAGTAAGTTGTATAATCTATATAAAAAAAATTGTGTTTGTGTGTCTGTGATCGTTGTGTTTAGAATGGCTGAATTTGTCCCTGTTAATTTCAATTATTTGTGGAAGAACTCTTATATGGTTTTTCTCAAAATTTCTGGCACTGAGGGTGTACTACGTTTAATGGCAATCCCTGCATGATTGTAGCCTCGTGATGAACCAGACATCACAATGTTTTAATAATGAGTTATCATCCCTATGCAGACACATTCCTAAACACAATGTCCTGATCATTGGGGAGATGTGAATGTGTCGGTAGGCAAAAACCAAAACAATAGATTCTGCTTACACAACGCCTGAAACAGAGTTCTCTCTTGAACAGGCTTGTATGTTTAAACTCCAAATTCCAAAAATGAAAGGGCAAAATATGGATGTACACATGTCCAAATAACACAAAAGCACAACTGGACTAATAAATCCTAATAAATAAATTTTAATAAGACATTAAATAAATTAAAATGTATTTGGGAAAAAAAAAAAAAAAAGATTCTTATAAAAACCATAATAAATGAAATATTAAGATAAAAAATCAGCTCTGTTTTGAGTTGTTAGAAATTGGTAATTGCTGTGAAAAAAAAATTAAAATCAGATTAATTCTGTGAGATTTTTATGTTTTTGGTTGAAATTTTTTTTCTTTTACTTTTTCCTTGCTGAGATAAATATTATTCATTTTATTCCGGGGGAAAAAAAGATAATAGTAACTAATGTTTTTTTTCATAAGATGTTTTTAATCAGATTTTTCTTAAAGGATACTAACACGTGTGCAGCCCCAGAATTTTTTAGTGGAATAAGAAAGCTTGGTGGAAAGGAAGGTATTTAATTAAGCCTCTACTCTCAAGTAACAATATTAGCATTATATCTATGATATACTAAAATTGAACACAGTTCATTGTGTTCAAATATAGACAAGATTTTTTGTATTTCACATAACACTAATACCCATGTATGGGCTGTAGTGGATAAAGCTTTTTGTATTTCCTTTGGAAAAGGCATCAATTTATTGGTTCTCCCTCTAGCTATGTGAAAATAGTAAGGCAGATTGGGTTCTTTTGCCTTAGTTATGCAACCAGTTTAGGAGAAGGAAAACTCAGAATTCAATGTGTTTAATAATTGACCTTGTAGATGTATGTTAGGTATTAAATTAGGTATAGTAAAATAGTTGTAAAGTTTGTGAAGTGGTTCATTGTTGGTGTCAGAAAGCGAGGGAGTCTATCTCCTTTTCACTAGTGCTAAATCAGGGATATTGTTTTGTTGAGGTGGTGTGCCACACCTACCATCAACTCCCTACTTAACTGCACAGATCAGATTACCCAAGCTGTGCTACTCATACGCTGAGTTGGCGAGGACCCATAACGAACCCAGAACTTCATGATTTCTAAGAAAATACTCTATTGACTGTTTATAGAGACTACCTTTTTATTATTTATGTGCAATTAGTTATATAAATGCTAAGCCGCCCTGTCAGCTGTGGTAGAAGAATAAACTGACTGAACCTCTATAGAGTGGTAAGACCCCACCCTCAATGGGTCCACCTGTTGCCATGGGTGGAGACCCATGATGCTTATGGGTGGAATCCTAGTAGCCGACCAGTCCATGATTTGCAACACTCCACTTTGCCACTTTCTTAGGCTATACGGGTGGGTGGAGAGGCCCCCTCTGATCAATCGGTTGGTCCTAGCACCTATATGATTGTCCCCAACCCTATTGCCCTAATGGCAAACCCCCAACCCTTTTTATCATATAATTACCTTGAAGGCAGTGACTGAGGGTCATAGTGTCCTGGGAATGATGTTAAACTGCATCTAGTGGTGAATTTCCTGGAGCTATGGGGAATGTGGAGTACCACTTCATTGCCATTACTCCCAGTTCCACCCTGACCCAGAGTTGTAGTACCATCTATGGAATAAATAGAAAAAAAATGAGTTTTAAAAAAAGTTTTAAAAAACAATTGAGTTAAAAAAAACAAACTTGATTACCCATCAAGCATGAGTATAACAAAATGTTTTCAGCATAAAATAATGCAACAAAGGCTGACATGCCGTAAAAACCAAAAGAGCAAAAGAAAGTAAATTCTAAGAATAAGACGTGACTTGACATTGAGCTTCTAAGTGTGAAAATGTGATTATAAAATTTCCATGGAACTTCTTGAACGGTTGGCACCGTTAAGAATTCAGTTAAAGACGGAGATTATTAAATTCTGAAAGTTTGAAAACTTTCCCAAATTTGAGTTATTGCAATCATTATTTCTCTTATATATATATATATATATATATATATATATATATATATATATATATTATATTATATATATTATCTATTGATTATAAAAGAATTTAATTAGCCTTTTCCACCCCTGATAAAAATTCTTTACGACATCAAAGTTCTCTTTGCTTTTGAACAATAACACCAACAAAAAAACAAAACAAAAAAAAAACCCCAAACAAAATGCTGCAGTTGTGTATTTTATTAAGAGTTTGAGGAGTGGGGGGATGAAAGAGGAAAGGAATTAAAAAAAGAAAATGAAAGAGCTTTTTATATACATTATAATCAGAAATATATTAACAAAGTCTGAGTGTAGGGTAAAGATATCTCTTTGAAGCAATCTGTTTAAAACATTTGCCACAATGTTGAGTAACAGATAATATAATATATATATATATATATATATATATATATATATATATATGATGTCCATAAAGTCCTGCATCAGGTTTAAAATCTATTTACAAAGATGGCAGATATGTTGAAGTGCGATTATCAAAAATACATAAATAATAAAACTTCAAGAGTTAAATGTTTATTTTTTACCAAATACCTCTATCATTTGTCCAATGGGAGTGATTAAATATTCAATTTCAAAAATGTTGCAAATCTTTGCGAACACTATATATATATATATATATATATATATATTATATATTAATATATTTTTGAAGGCGAAATAATGCAAATTTATGTTTAAAAACATATTTATTTAATTTTTTTTTTTTTTTTTTTTTTTTTGTTCCCTTAATATTTTCAGGCTATGCCTATCTTCAGAGAGTTGAAAAAATTTTTTTTTTAAATTTCATCTGTAATATATGTTTTTAAACATAAATTTGCATTATTTTGCCTTCAAAAATATATTATTACATTTTAATTAATGCTTCTAACTCACTATAAAAATGATTTTAAAAAAAATCTTATATATATATATATATATATATATATATATATATGAGTTGAACTTTTATGTTTTTTACAAAATGTCTCTATCATTTGTAAAAGGGAGTTATTAAATTTTCAATTTTAAAACTGTTGCAAGATTTTGTGAACACCTGTGTGTGTGTGTCTATCTATCTATCTATCTATCTATATATATATATATATATATATATATATAATGAATGAAGGAAAAAACTTTAAATTTGGTTCATGTAATAATTTATTTTAACTGTAACAATCTTAGCTTGTAGCAGCATCTTCAAACATAGAGCAGAAACATGGTTGGTACTGCTTTAACCCCAAAAGCATAGCTCTATATGTTAAAAAATTTCCCATATAAATCAGTAACCATGTTTTTGGCCTATGTCTGAAGATGCTGTTATGAGCTAAGCTTGTTGCAATTGAAATGAATTATTACATGAAGTAAATTTAAATTTCTTTTTCTTTCATTTATTCATTGTATTGCTCTGTCCATTCGCTCACCTAAAACAAGGCACATCTAGTTCTCACTACAGGATGACCTATATTATTACAATTGAACCCCAAATGGAATCATCCTCAAAACAAAATATATATATATATATATATATATATATATATATATACTTTGGTGAATTCAAGTGAAATTTAGCATCAGTTTGTAAAATCTTTTGAAGAATATATAGAATTTATATATATATATTATTTAAAAATAATCAGTCCATTAATACTTTTTCTCGTCTTTTGCATTTTTTCGAGTGGCGTCACGCGTCATGACACCTTCGCGTGAGTAGATCGCGACTTGCCTTTCAAAATTAAAACGCTGATCAAATACAGTTACATAACTAAAAAGATTTTCATCTCCTGTCACATAAAAACATCCATCATTTTCTTCACCAAGAGACATCCTGATGAAGGTTCAATGTAACCGAAATGTTTTAAACATCGATTATTAAATTCATCCCAATTTCGGAATACTTGTTTTTTCAAATTTTATATATATGGTATATATATAATATATATATATATATATATATATATATGCCTGTGGTGGAATCATTATCATTGTAGGCAGCCCGAGATCAAATCCTGGACAAGGCTGTTTGCATTTCAGATAGCACTAATATCTTTGGGAAAGGCATGGCTAAATAGTAAAGTAGACTAGACTCTTTAACTTTGGTTAGGCAACTAACCTAGAAGAAAAACTGAATTCAAACCTGATTGAACTCTGCCTAAGAAATTGACCTTGTGTCGCATCCTGCTCGTGTGAAGGGGTTGGTAAATACATGCTGTTCTTCTACAAGTATGGTTTTGGCATTAAATAATCCATGAAGGTTGATATGTCATTAAACTATAAGAATTAGTGAGGTGTTAACTCCGAGCTAACACCTATATTCTCATAATGCATTAGGTTAGCCAAAAGAGAGTAACCTAACACAGAATATTCAGTAGGGAAAAAGACAAGTCAATTAATAGAATATAACATTTAATTATACAACATACAAAGAGGGAACCAAGTTCTTGTCACAAACCACAAAATGTAACAAGGTGTTTGAGGAACATGAAGAAAGATTTAAACAACAAAGGGGTGGAAACCACTTACTACTTCTCAGGAGGTCTGGGAACAAAGACAGGCACCATTAGTAGCTACTGAGGAGCAAACAACTACGTCTGTCATTTCCAACATCACATTCATAAAAGAGGGAGATTCTAGGGATTCCCCTGTCAAATGACCACAAAGGACATGTGATGTAGTAAAAGGGGAGACAATTGTATTTTTTTCTCCCAACAAAACAAAGAAACCAAGCCAGCTAAATGATATGCTGTTGATTTGTTTTGGAAATGTAAGATTAAGTGTTTTAAACTAATTTCCTTGTCTCGGTCGGTAGAGCATTCGTCTAGGAACCGCAAGGCTCCTGGTTCAATACCGGTCCTTGCCAACTCAGCATATGAATAGCACAGGGATCTGTGTGGTAAAGTGAGGAGCTGATGGTAGGTGTGGCGTTCCACCTCAGATGCTAAAATAATCTCCTTGGTCTAGCGCTAGTGAAAAGGGGATAGACTCCCTTGCTGTATGGCTGATACTGGCATTAAGCCGCCCCGATGACTTTACTTACTTAGTTGTTGTTGTTTTTATTTTCTATTTTTATTTATTTATTTATTTATTTATTTCTGTTGTTCTGTTATGCAACTGGGTGGCAGTGGGGGAGGGGCATATCCTCTTTCAAACATTTCACATCTGTTTTTTTTTTGTTTTTTTTTCTATATTTCCATTATTTAGTCTCCTCCTGATTTCTGTGTTGACCCCATGATCTTATATTGAACTTTACCCTCAATCTTATCTCGCGGCCATACTTCGGGAATCCCAAGTTCATTAATCGTTTCCTTTCTGATTAATGGTTTCCTCGAGTTCTTAATGTCAATACGATATAATCTATGAATGGTTCGGACTAATATTCTCATCCTTATCATCTAAAAAAAAAAAAAAATTTAGATAAACAGAAATCACTGCATCAGAAAAAAAAAAAAAAAATCTTCCCACTGTCTTGTGAAGATAACAATTCTATCAGGACCTGTGGATATTCCACAGTATGATAATTTAATCATTACAATATTTGATATGTTTACTTAAGAGCTGTTCTCCCTCCAATTATGGGCAAATAGCAATTTTATTATTTTAATGCAGGAACTTTGTTTCCAACTGATTCTACTGGTGAATTGCACCTCATACATTCCACACCACTTGAAATATTTTATCCTTCAGGAATGAATGGACCACTTGGTTTATTAAAATTCCCAAATTGTTAACGTCTTAATTCACAAAAGGAAAATATGAATTGGGAGAAAAAGAGGCATTTTAATTGATAGAGCATTGGACTGGATTGTGTTTAATTTATGGGTCAGTTTCTATTTCTGGGGAAGTGAGGCTTATTATCAACTAGAAAGCTACCCGGCGTCACCTGAGTAGAAGGTGGGAGACAATAAAAAGTTAGTCTTACAGATCCATGATTACTGAATTGGATCCTTGCAGGATGTCCCATTAAAATCCCTACGCAAAAATGAACTTGCGATTTGGCCTGCTGTTTGCATTTCACATAGCGCTAATACCCTTGGGAAAGGTATGAATCCATATATTCTCCCTCCAGCTATGGGTAAAATAGTAGGGCAGACTGGGCTCTTTAACCTTGGGTAGGTAACCAGTCTAGGAGAGGGAAAACTCTGAATTCAAAATTCCTGAAGTCAGCCGTTGATTGGGTTTGTGGCATTCGTGCACCAATTATTTCCTATCGACTGTGCCAAAAAGTGCGGAATGGTCAAACACAAGCCTTCACCACTATAAACAAATCACTATGTGGGTTGTTCATTGTATGAACCCTCATGCATCGAAAATCGACGAGAGAGTCCATAATATATATATATATATATATATATATATATATTTTTATTTTTATTTTTTTCTGATGTTTGATTATATAACTATGAAAAATAAGACTTTGAATAGTGCGAAATAAAAGTTTGGATCCAATTAATTACATCGTTATTGGTAATTAGTGCAATAATAATAATAATAGGATGATTTTCTTGGTAATTAATTTTTCACTACCTTCTTTCAGTTTTGAATCTGAGATGTGTTTGTTTTAATGGCGTAAGGCTAGAGTTGTTTTAAATAATCTTCCTCAAGGGCATTATTACAAAATGCTTCCAGATGTTGAATTGAAGGTGCCTTTTCAATATTGTTTGCTAAAATTATAACTATCAAATGAACTGCATATTTCTGTTTATGTGTGTGTGTGTGGTGTGTAGGGGGGGGATTTGTTTTATTAAATACTGCACAGATCTAAATGAAATTAAAGTTTTCAAAATATCAGCTGACTTTTACTGAAAAGTGAATTTGCAATTATATTGTGTGTTTGTTTTGGATGTTTGATGGTGTATATCTGCATCTCTGTCTGTATTTCTCTATCAATCTCTCTCTCTCTATTTCTCTATCAATATCTTTCTATCTCTCTATCTCTCTTTATTTCTGTATCAATATCTATCTATCTCTCTATATATCTTTCTATCTATCTCTCTCTCTCACACATATGTGTGTGTGTGTGTGTGTGTGTTTTATACATAAGAGGGTTGGCTGACAAGTTCATAGGCTGACCAAGATACTCACATGGAATGTAACCAAATAAAGTTTATTTTTCTCAATCAACAGTAGAAATGACATTATCATATAAAATTTTTAGCCACCTGTGTGTGTGTGTGTGTATATATATATATATATATATATATATATATATATATATATATATATATATATATATATAAAAAAACATAACATATTGGGTCACCTATTAAGCTTGAGTTAAATTGTTGGATAAATCTAGGGTTTTAGGTAGGAATGCTACCCAGAAAAAAGGGAGGAAATTTAGAACGAATTTCCATTTTTAAAATTTTCTAACAATTATCCAAAATCAAGAAATTATCCAATTTCAGTGAGATTTTCAGCACTTTATTCATCAATGAATTAATTTTATAATGAATAGTTTCATTTATTTTTTGAAAAAAACAAAACAAAACTTAAACCTTTTTTTTTTCACTTAATGGGGCAAGGGGGGGGGGTCTACCTGAAATACTGGGATTAATAAATAAGAATTAAAACAACATGATATTGATCACTTAGAATTTTACTCATTATTCCTTGTAGTTTTCCATGCTTGCTATATAACCAAAAAATCTTTGGAAAAGCCATTTTTATTTAAGACGTTATATTTGGTCAGTAGCTCTTTCTTTTCTTTTTGTCTCTCTCTCTCTCTCCACTCACTCCCTCACTCTCATTCTTTCTCTCTCTCTCTCCACTCATTATTCCTTGTAGTTTTCCATGCTTGCTATATAACCAAAAAATCTTTGGAAAAGCCATTTTTATTTAAGACGTTATATTTGGTCAGTAGCTCTTTCTTTTCTTTTTGTCTCTCTCTCTCTCTCCACTCACTCCCTCACTCTCATTCTTTCTCTCTCTCTCTCCACTCACTCTCTCAATCTCATTCTTTCTCTCTCACTTATTCAATCTCTCTCTTTAAGTCACTCAACAAAAATTTGAAAGCTCATTTTAATTTTCAGTACTTTTAAATCTTTTTCTAATTAAGTGGAATTTGGCTTTTTAAAAAGGTTTTGAATAGAATGAAATTTGTTATTTTTGCCATTGAAAATATATCCATTTTTTTGTTTGTTTTTTGTTTCTTAATGCTATCTTTTGCGTCAATAAGGATGGCCTTCAAATTGACTTAAACACATTTGAAAGCTTTTTAAATGAGGCCAATAAAACAATAGCTGTATAAAAAAAAATGATCTTTTGTGGGGGTTACACAAGAAAAAAAAACTGTTACTCTTTATTACAAACAAATTCATTCATATGCAAATGTACAACGACCCATCGAGACAACAATAACTTTGCTTCTATTTTAGAATAGAACTTTTTATTATTTCATTTATTTTTTTAAGATAAATTTTTGCTGATTAAATGAAAGTGTATTCTACAGATTTGCTTGAACTTTCTTTTACCATTTTGTGTTTGGGTGTGAAAACCTGTTTGAAGATGTGATGTATTTAACAATAGTGTAAAATACAGAAAATAATGGTCCATACAATTAGACATATGAATATAAGGGTTGAGTTAATATAGTTCTGAGTGTCAGTCATCTGTAGGTTGCAGGTTCAATCCTGGTCAAGGGTGATAATAACATAGAATACTTAACATAGCTTAACACTTACCTTCCCTACTCGGGAGTCCAGTGAGCTTCGGCCACTGGATCGGTTAAGAAAAATTAATAGCGTCGATCCCAGGGGGCTATGCCGCCAGGCAATACCTGCCCCCTTGATTTAAAGGGGCAGGGCTGGGTTTGTTGCCCAGCACCTGAGGCGCCCCCCTTGAGGGTGAATGCCGACGGGATCGACGCAATTTTTATGCACCCACATTAAAACAAGACCTTGTGTCCAGCGCTCATAAGTGGGATGAGAGGCAAATACCCTTAACATATAAGAGTATTTACGGATTCGAAGGAGCCCTTATTTCTCCGTAGTTGAATGTAAATTGTCGAACAAAGAAGGAACAACACAAAAGTAAAAGCAGACACCTGTATTAACAAAAAATTACATATAATTGTTGCAAATTTAATGGTATTTGCTACAGGACTTATCTGTGGAGGGATTTTGTGTTGGGTGTGAAAACCTGTTTGAAAAATAATACAAACAAACAAATGATTGAAGGTTGTTTTGTTTTACAACATATCAACCCTTTTCAAATAAGTATTGAACAGGCTCATCACTGTTTAACTTTGGTCAGTTGGCTTACAACAGTCACTGGTAAATTTCCACTGGCTCCCCTGAATTCAAAGTTAACGGCCCTTATTTTTGCTACAGGATCTGCCAACAGTTTGACACACATAAATTGTTACACATTTAAATAAATCAAGAGGATTGATATACCATTAAGCAAACAAACCAAACCAGAAAGGTTAAAGTTCTAAATCGGTATATCCAACATTGGTAAGATGTCCTTTTCTTTGCAGGAGACATCACATGAAATAGCTTATATGAGTTAGGTTTATTTTTATAGTAATTTGAAGATCCATTTTTACCAGAATGCAATATCAATCTTTATTAATTTCTGACTGGAAGTTGTTTACCTTATTACAAAAAAACAAATTCAAATATTTACCTACAAACTATTCACTGAGAAATCACATATATGAAAAAAAAAAAAAAAAAAAAAAGGCATTAAATAGCCCACAAGGTTTGACGTGTCATTAAATAAAATAACCAACCAGATAACTTTTGTGTCTTCATGTGGAGATGCCTCCATCTTGTTTTAAGCACATGAACTCCGTTCACATAGGAATTTAATAGAATGTGTCCAGTCGGAAAAGGAAATTGCTTGAGTGGATCTAGAAACTAATCCATATGACGGATGCATCTTTAATATGCAGACGAAAGTCAATTGTAAGGAAAAAAGCTTTATTACTAATCAATATTTTTAGTACCTCCAGTAATGTACTCTTTGTCAGCAGGTCGTTCAAGTGCTTACTTATTGACCCCAGAGTTGACCTGTTGCTGTTCTTGTTTATTTTGAAAACTTTTAAGAAAGACTATCGAGAGGTGTTTTCATCAGGTTGCATCTCGATAGCCTTGGAATTTAAAAAATGTGCAGATTTTTATCGATGATGCAATGATGTTTTTCAGACAATGGAAAAAAAAAAAAAAAAAAAAAAATTAAAACAAGGCAGCCTAAACTAACAATAGATATTTAACACATATTCCTATTATAATAAGAATAAAGTTGAAACTAAGACTGAAAAACGCCCTGTCGCCTAGGGTGTTAGAATGCACCGACTGCACCTCTGCAGAGGGGGTAAGACTCCCCCATTGGGGGCACCTGTTGGCTGTAGGTAACGACCCATGATGCTTAAGGATAGACCCAGGTGGCTGTGCAGTCCATGACTTGCAATATTCCACTTTAAGCTTTTCTTGGGCTAGACGGGCGGTCGGAGAGGCCCCATCCGATCAATCGGTTGGCCACGTCAAGCCCTAGCACCGGTATGATTGCCCCAACCCTATTGCCCTTATGGCAACCCCCAATCCTTCTTATCATATGGGTGCTAGAAGGCAGTGACTGAGGGTCTACATGTCCTGGGAATGACGTTAAACTCTATCTTATGATGAGGTTCCAGTTTTGGAGGTTTGGGGAATGTGGAACACCCCTTCATCACCATTGCTCCCTGGTCCACTCTGACCGGAGTGGTAGTACCTGTTAGGGTCGCATCTATGGGTTGAATAGAAAGACATGAGTTTATAAACAAAATTGTATTATGCATTAAGAATGAATTTATTTCACAACTTTGTCGGCATTAAATGACCCACCAAGGTTGATATGCCACAAAACAAACCAAACCAAACCTGTGAAAAGACACAACACAGAACTCCAAGACATGAGAAGATAGAAAAACCTAAAAGGTAATAAGTATTTAACAATAAAAAGCAATGTTGGGTCAGTAAAACAAAGTCTGGGTGGACATGAGTCCAAAATGAGTTATCTTTCCCTTGCTGCAGTTTTGTTCTCCGATAGGTGGCGTTGGTATTTGGCCACAAGTGGGAATTACAATTTCCGGTGTCTTTTTGACTCAGGCCAGCAACAAGTAAACATGGTCTCGGCGCTTGCTGCCTCTAAGCCTTAGGTGGGGCCTTTGCCCCCAAACCACATACCAGTGTGACATTCTCTACGACCTGAGTCGTATGTCCATTTCCTCATAATACGTATGTACCTGTTTTGTATATTTTTGTCATGTATGTGTATCTACATCACTTGCGGAATAAAATATGTTATCTTTTACACCTTTGTCGGAATTTTCTTATGTATACACTTGTACCCACATTGGAAGGTTACTTTAAGCCTTCCAACGTTAATATAACACCCCCACATGTTATAGCAACAATAAGATTAAGAAAAGACTGACCTAGAAATAATAATGAAAATCTTTCATCTCAGAATCAAAATAAATTAATATTAGTAGTTAAATAAATTAAAAAAAAAAAAACAGGTTATCTTCAAAATTTGTTAGTTTAAATAAAATAAAATGTCTTCATGGCAGTCTAAACTAGTTGTAGTTGTAAGTTGATATTTCCCCCATATCCTCATAAAATATGGAATGCAGTGGGAGATCTTAATATGAAAGCATTCAATAAATGCCTTTAGCAATTTGGTATTCGCAGTAGATAACTTGACTCTCCTCCCCATAGGAATGTACTATTCAAAGATGGATCCCCAGTGCCCAGGTGCATTCCTTTGTGATTTTCAAGAGGTTTACTATATGACATATTGTTATTGTCAAGATAAACGTATAATTTATCAAGGAATAAGAACCATTCATTTGTTCGCCCTGTCAGCGAGGCGTTAAATATGCCGACTACATCTGCAGCAGTATAGGTAAGACCCTCCCCCAAAATGAGTGTATTGTGTATGACATCAAATTGCATCTAGTAGTGAGGTTACACTTCTAGAGGTCTCTGGGGGGTGTGGATTACTCCTTTATTGCCATTACTCTCAAGTTCACTTTGACCTGGAATGATAGTACCTGTGAGGATCCCATCTATAGGTCAAATAAATCTTTTGAAATATATTACTATTAGTATTAGATAGGAATGCTTGAAACCATTTAAGTATGTGAAAACTAATAATTATTATTAAATAGGAATCAATACTTGAAACCATTTAAGTATGTGAAAACTAATAATTATTATTAAATAGGAATCAATACTTGAAACCATTTAAGTATGTGAAAACTAATAATTATTATTAAATAGGAATCGATACTTGAAACCATAAAATTGTGTGTGAATGGAAATTCACTTCCGGTTTTTGTCTGTAACAAAAACTACGTCACTGCATACGTCACATTACCCAAAATCGTCATAACATAGAATAAATACACTCAAAATTGAACATGCAATATTAGACAGTCCTCATTGTTTTAAAAAACAAGTTTTAATAAATACACGACTGGTATTATATATCTATATATAGTTTGTTTTATTTAAATACATATTTAAAGTTTACATTTCAAATTGTTTTATTTTTCAATCCTTTAATGAATTTGATGATTTTACTTACTTAGGGTACAAACTCGCTGACATTGAATTTTTAACTCCCACCCCTCAGGCAATATATTTCAAAAATCTATTTTTACATCACCCGAAGGGTGTTTTTTATTTTACTAGTAGTTATAATATAGTTTTTTATATGTTTTTTATGTTTAATATGTTTTTTATTTTACTAGTAGTTATAATATAGTTATAATATAGTTATAATGGTTTCAAGTATTCCTGTGTGCAAATTATTTGGTTGTTGTTGGTTATGACAGCATTCATTGAGGTGGCTCCATCCATTCAAAGATAGAGTAACATGGGAATAGGAAGTACGCAAACAGTCCCTCAAAACCCGTCATTCAGACACTCGTTTACTGAAGATTATCCACCATACACAGGGATGAGAGGACCAAGAATTTTCACCAGAGCCCCTTTGGCCGGGTTGTGGTCCTAATGCCACTGGGTGCCAAACCTGTCTGCCTTGGGTGACCCTACCAGAAACTTAAGTTCCCAATGGTATGGCTCTAACACTACCACGTTTACACCATCCTACCAAGATGAGGAAGGGTTGGACTTTAGAAATAATATACTAGATGGCTGTTGAGCAAAGAGCTAACTCCCCTTTTACAGGTATTGTTTTTCATCCTGAATGGTATCTAGCCACCCTCCTCACCAGACAAAATCTGTCGGGTTACCGGTTTAGTCACTGGTAATCTGATTATAAAACAATTAGTACTGAGTTACATAGTACCAGCCAGGGGTCCAGTGGCTTCGGCCTTGGACCTTACAAGCTAACATCGTTGATCCCAGGCAACACCTGCCCCCTTGATTTGAAGGGGCAGGGCTGGGTTTATTGCCTAGTGTCTGAGGCACCCCGCTTGAGGGGGAATGCTGACGGGATCAACACATTTTTTGCACCCACCACCCATGAGTCTCGGCTCGTAGGTGGTCCCACATTAATAGGGCCTTGTGCCTAAACCTTACATGTGGGGTATGTGGTAAATATCTAGTACCAGTAGCACATTGAGCGACCTGACAATTATTATTTGTATTAGATGGAATATTTGATACCATACTGACTTGATACTATACTAACAAATTATTTTTTTTGGAAGCACGTGGTGTAATGGTTAAAGTCATGGGAAATGGACTCGTCGCCCAGAGTTCAAATCCTGGATGTAGTAATTGCATTTCACTTAGCGCTAATACCTTTGGGAAAGGTATGAATCCTACTCCCACTCCAGCTATGGATAAATAATAGGGCAGACTGGGCTCTTTAACCTATCTTAGGCAACCGGTCTAGGAGAAGGAAAACTCTGAATTCAAACCTGTTAAATTCCGCATAAGAAATTGACCTTGTGTCACATCTTGCTCATGCGGAGAGGTTGGTAAAATATATATATATATAGGTACCACAAACTAGCACATACCAAAATGTAGTAAAACTTTTGCCATGTCTAGTATTTGGTATGGATCTTCAAATCTCTGTCTGTTCTGGATCTTAAGTCCGAACCAGGAAGTTTGAAAGATGAGTTCTTGAAATAACAGGTTATTAGGTCAATGGTCTAATAGTCATAAACAATTTTTGAGTGTCTGAAAAATGGTAAAATTAGATCAGAGCGTATTCATAGAACACATTTGATGGCAATAAAATTCTGTCAATTTCTGTGCTGTATAGACTAAATACTATAAATACCATTATTGATGTATTGGTCAGTCAGTGGGTCAATGATTTGACTTTGCTTACTGATACTAATACTGCTTCCTCCTGAGTAGAAATAGTTTACTACTGCAACTTATTGTTACTACTTCACTGGCGGTTGGTTCTGTGAGCCACAGGTGTTGATAATTAACACTTTAAACCATTAGACCTTTAGGTCCTCAGTGTCAAGCCCTAGCACCTATATGATTTTTTTTTTTAACCCTATTACTCTTATGGCAGCCTCCCAACTCTTTTAATACGGCTTCCTCCTGAGTAGAAATAATTTACTACTGCAACTTATTGTGCTACCATATAAAAGTAAAGTCGTCGTGGCGGCCTAATGTTGGTATCAGCCATGCAGTGAGGGAGTCTATCCCTTGTTCACTAGTGCTAGACCAAGGAGATTATTTTAGCGTCTGAGGTTATTTTACCATCAGCTCCTTACTTTACCGCACAGATCCCTGTGCTACTCATATGCTTAGTTGACGAGGGTGGGTATCGAACTAAGAACCTTGTGGTTTCTAGCCGAACGCTCTACCGACTGAGCTAACCCGGCTACAATATATATATATATATATATATATATATATATATCAACAAACTAATTGTTTAAAAACATTTTTCTTAAATCAAGCAAGTGCTCAAATACTGGTCAGCAGAGCAGAATAAAGATGAAAATGAATATAAAATATATTCCGTGCACAGGTTTGTGACTTTGAATTGCATCGCCTTGTTGGGGGGGTGGGGGGAGTTAAAATATGCTTACTGTATCCTCTGCAGAGGACTAATACTACTCCCCAAGGGTGTCCTGGGTGGGACACTAAACTGCATCTGATGATTAGGGTCCAGTTCATGGGATATGGGGAGTGTGAAGTTACCTCTTCATTACCATTACTTTAAGGTCCACTCTGACCCGGAGTGGTAGTACATGTTAAGATTCCCATTTATGGATCAAATAGATCTGTTTGAAAATTATTTGTATTTGATTGGAATATAACTATAAATTAATTGTATTAAGAATAGTTACTTGAAGCTATAATTGTTTACTAAGGATTATCATTGGTACTTGAAACCATAAATAATTACTTAAAAACTATTCTAATTTCCATTCAAAACATTTTTAAACAAACTGATCAACAAAAACTATCACAGCCTCCTTATTATTCTGTGATAAATTTTACTTTTCTTTATATCAACAAAAGCCCTGAAGATCTACTAAACAGATTGAAACACTGCAGCGTTGGCTGAATAAATATCACTCATTTTATTTGAACCTGTGTTTTTTCAAATTTTTCACTACATTATATATATATATATATATATATATATTATATAATTTTTTGGTCTTTCTCATTCTTATGAAATGTCAAAGTTTTTATTTTTGTGTTTTTTTTTTTTTGTTTTTTTTGTTTGTAACCTTTCAGTGTTTGAGTGTCTTTTGAAAACTATCAGGTGCAAATTGCTTATTTGCTCTGTAAAAATCTCCTATTTATGTTGGTTTCCTGTGGCTTTTTGTTTGAA
>CM042148.1:69205757-69243257 GCA_023376005.1 Doryteuthis pealeii
TGGGTTAAAAACATTATCATACCAAATGGAATAAATCAATGATCTCCAATTTATAATTCTTCTCAAAATTCTCTCGGACTTTTCCCTTTTAGAATTCCTACCTTGACTTAACCCCCCCCCTCCCCCCCCAAAAAAAAAATTCCTGTACCCCTATTTCTCCCCATTTGCTATATATTCGAATCTATAAACCATAAACAAATCAATTAACAATTTCCCCCTCCCCCCAATCATTTTTCTCTTTTTAGCAACATGTACTTGATCCACTTTGATCTGCCAATAAATAATCTTTGCTTACCAACATCAATGTCACTTCCTTTTCGGATCTCTGCGCAATTAAATCCACAGATTAACTATATTTCATCATGCAAAGCAAATAACTTTTCCCCTCATTTTTTCTGGTTTTTATCTTTTATTTTTTTGGTTTTCCTGTCGCATCCATCGTGTCTGTCGATCAGCTAATAAATTACCCTTATTGCTTGTCACTTAAGCTTGTATATAACTAAATATGTAACAGGAGATTGTGAATACAAACTTGAATGCTTTCCCTCATAAATCACAGGATTAGCATCTCATCTCATCCTCTTGTTGCTTTTGTTTTTGTGTTATATTATATACTCATGTTGCGGGTATATAAACAATAGTGTTCTTGTGATAGAGAGAGTAGCAGAGCCACCCAGTATTGCCTGGGATTTAAAAAGCTAAAAACAAATATCATATCAATATTCATATACAGACTAGCTGAAGTACCTGGTCCATGACCAGACTAAAAATGTTTTAGGAACACTCAGAAGTGAGAAAGAAAGGGGAAGAGAGGAGTAAGAGGAAAATAATTTAGCAAATTCATTATTAAATTTAAAAAAAAATATGGCCAAGAATTCAATTATTACAATGTTTAGGATATGTTCTTTTTTTGTTCACATTTAAAATATTTTACAAAAATGCAACCCTAAACTTGTGAGTGTTTTGAAACAATTTTATATAACTAACAGAAGTACCCAGCCCATGACCCACTAAAATGATTTTAGGAAAAACAGAAAGGGGAAAGAAAGAGTTTAAGAAGAAAATAATTTAGAAAATTCTTTATGCAATTAAAAAATAATTGTTTATTTCAATATTCTTTTATTTTATTTTTTTGTTTACATTTAAGATATTATTAAAAAAATGTAAGTCTAAATTCATGAATGTTTTGAAACAATTTTATTTTCCTAAAAAAAACTTTTTTGTAATTAGGACAAAAATTCACATTCAGTTACATGTGCTATGGAATTGTTGATAATTTGAGAATGGTTGTCAAGATATTATTTCTCTGAATTTTTGAAATAAGGCTTGATAATTTGGATTATTTGGACTATTGTCCTCATCTTTATTGTTATCTACACAATGTTTCGACAAATGTACCCTCTGGCCTTCTTCAGGTATTTCTTGTTGGACTCGAGAGCCTTCTCGAACTTGGGGACCTTCTTTTTGTAATCAAGAGCCATCATGGCACTTTGAACCAAAAATTTTATTCAATCCATGGGGGTATCCTGTTCTCATTCCACTAACCATAGCTGGGTAAAAGTGTTAAGTTCTTTCAATATTAATTTGTCTGATTTTTTTTCTTTAGCCAAAGATATTGTGTTTGAAAAAGGAATAAGGAACACATTATACAGGTCCTTGAGTTTGAGAAAGCTCCGTAGTCCGACAAGAAATACCTGAAGAAGGCCAGAGGACACATTGTACAGATAACAATAAAGATAAGGACAATAGTCCGAATAATTGAAATAAGGTTGTCAAGATGTCTTGTAGGAAATTTCTTTGTTCCGAGATTGACTGATATGAAATCCGTGGAGAAATTTCTTTGTCTTGGTTCTTTTTTTCACTTTGGCAGTGAATTGGTTAGTAACTCGAGACAATTCATTGTTGGTGATAAAGGCAACAAAAGTGATGATTGTCCGAGGGAAGTTGACTGGATAATTTTGCTAATATTACATTGCACGGAAATATCCTAGTTCCGAAGTGGTTAATCGACAAGAAACAAGGTTAGGATTTTGGCGCCATGTCTGTTCATTCTAGGATATTTTCATTTATTTTATACAAAAGATGTAAAGATGTGTGTGCGTGTGTGTGTGTGTGTATATATTATATATCAGGGGCTGGGTTAGCTCAGTCGGTAGAGCGTTCGGCTAGAGACCACAAGGTTCCTAGTTCAATACCGGTCCCCGCCAACTCAGCGTATGAGTAGCACAGGGATCTGTGCGGTAAAGTAAGGAGCAGATGGTAAGTGTGGCGCTCCACCTCAGATGCTAAAAAACAATCTCCTTGGTCTAGCGCTATTGAAAAGGGGATAGACTCCTTCGCTGGTTGGCTGATACCGACATTAGGCCGCCCCGACGACTTTACTTTACTTATATATATATATATATATATATATATATATATATATATATGTATGTATATATATATATGTGTTATGTTGTGTGTGTGTGTGTGTGGTTGAGAAGAGGAAAAAATTTATTGAAAGATAAATTTTGAAAAAGCTTCAGCCAATAATGAGGCAAAATATCAATTGAATTTAGTTGTGTTGTTATATCCACTTTTTTCTTCTTCACTCCCCATATATAGTGGACTCTCCTATTGTGAATGATAGATGAGGTTCAGCAGTGAGTGATTTATTTCCTCCCATGTTGTGCATACTATCAAGACATTTTGTGTTTCCTCGAGTGTGATAGCAGCCCAGCCTTGCTGCGATGGAATTTCCTAAAGCGGGAGTCAGATGTTTTTGTTTTAAAGGTCGACGTAGCTGATCTCATGTTTCAGTCTATTTTCTTCAAAGCTCTTTATTCAATCCTTCACTCCTCATATATATATATATATATATTATATATATAATATATATATAATATATATATATATATATATATGTGTTGTGTGTGTGTGCATGCCTTTGTTTAAGTTTAGCTTTAAGTGTGGCACAAGGTCACTGTAATTAGGCACTTGATGAGGGGTGAATTGACATGCAAAACAAGCTTACAAAACTTTCACTTCTCTCTTCCTCCTCCTCTTTTTGTCTCTCCTCCCTCTTCCTTTATCCTCTTCTTCTTCCTCTCCTTTCTTCTTCTTCCTCTCCTTCCTCCTCTCCTTTCTTCTTCTTCCTCTCCTCCTTCCTCTCCTTTCTTCTTCTTTCTTCTCTTCTTCTTCTTCTTCTTCTTCTCCTTTCTTCTTCTCTTCTCCTTTTCTTCTTCTTCTTCTTCTTCTTCTTCTTCTTTCTTCTTCCTTCTTCTCTCTTCCTCTCCTTCTCTTCTCTCTCTCCTTCTTCTTCTTCTTCTTCTTCTTCTTCTCTTCTCTTCTTCTTCTTCTTCTTCTTCTTCTTCTTCTTTCTTCTTCTTCTTCTTCTTCTTCTTCTTCTTCCCTTTCTTCTTCTTCTTCTTCTTCTCTTCTTCTTTCGTCTTCTTCTTCCTCTCCTTCGTCTTCTCTCCTCTCCTTCGTCTTCTTCTTCCTCTCCTTTCTCTTCTTCTTCTCACTTCATCTTTTTCCTCTCCTTCTCTCTTCTACCTTTGCCTCTCTCTCTCTCTTCCAAATTTTCCCTCTCTCTAAACCACTCCTATTGTTTTTACTACTCTCTCAATTTCCCTTCTGATGGTTTCTCTATATTCTATCTCTTAAAACACACACACACACACACAAAGAATATGAAGACTTGACATTTTTTCATTTTCCATTAGAATTTGTTATATAAAACCCTACAAGTCTCAAGTCTTGAATCTACTTTACCCCAATAACAATATACTTTTTATATTTTTATTACATTGTTTATACCCCTCCCCAAAATACAATAAAATTAAATATATATATATATATACACACTCTTTCTGTTGATTAAGTATCAGAAGTTGAAAGCAAGGTATTGACTCATACCAAAGTTTGAGTCTCTACTGGAAGTAATTTATTTCAACTCAATTGGGCAGAACATTAATCCAAGAATGAAATAATTGAATATAATTTGAAAATCGCATTTCCATGTGTTCCACCATTTTCTCAATTGCCAACTATGATTCCTTTTCTTATTTCCCTTCTTTTATTTTTCTTGTGTTTTTCTTCTCAACTTTAGATTGTCAAATATCTTGATGAAATTGGCTTTTATGCCATGGTTAACTTTGTACACCATATCCACAGACATCGGGCAAGTGCATACCTAACAATCTCTGTATATATGTTGGCTATCAACTCTTGTTTGAGTAAGACCATTTCCTGTTTTTTTTTTGTTTTGTTTTTTTCATAGTTGAGTGCCAGTAGCATTTGACACTATGCTTGTGTTTTCTCAGATGCCTCATCAGGCCAGTCGTGGAGAGACATACTCTTCCACATAGACTACATATTGGAACATCTCCACTTTCAATGTTGCTGGGCTGAAAGTTACCCTGCTTCAATTTTTGGTGTTTAATTTGGTTGGACTCAAATTCTTTCATAGACCGGTTGATGATGGCTCTTCAGCCAGGTCTAGTACAAGCTAGCTTCTCCCAGTCCTCCACAGTAATAGCAGTGTTCTTCAGAGTGTCCTTGAGGCAGTCCTTAAACCTCAATTTGGGTTTGCACTGATGACATTTGCCCATTGAGATTTCCCCGTAAAATAGTTGTTTTGGGATTCAGCAATCCTTCATGCAAACTAGATGACCAGACCAGTGAATACGAGATCTAGGATCAAACTCTCAATACTAGGCAGGTGACATCTTTCAAGTATTGTGGTGTCTGGTGTAAATGACAACCATTCTATCCCTAAAATCCTGCGATGGCAATTCTGTGTGTGTGTATGTGTGTATATATATATATATATATATATATATATATATATATATACACACAAGTGTATGTATCTATGTCTGGATGTAAATATTAAATAAAACAATTAACAACTAAGTATATATATATATATATATATATATATATATTAGATATCACCAGTTCCGGCATTTATGCAAATTTGATTTATATTTGAAGATATTCAAGAATTAAATACCGATTCATTCTATACATATATAAAGCGAATATCACCAGTTCTTGCTTTTTGAGCAAAAATGATAAAGATTTGATTTATATGCCTTGAAATTCTACTTAAAACTGTCCAGCATTTGTAAATCTCAAAAGTAAATAAATCCATACACCAGGTTTTTCTTGCCATCCCCCCCCACCCCTTACGGTGATGCTGAGTAGCCGCTTCTAGTTCCAGATAAAAGACAACTTAAATCTGTTCTACTTTTTTTCTATTCTTCTACACTTTTCTTTTTCTTATTTTGCTGTCTCAGCATCGGATGAACATTTTATAGAAGAACTGTCCAAAGTTGAGGATGTTCAGAAATCTATAAATTCTGAAAACTTTCAACTCTCTTTGGACATTGTCTATAAAGAAATTGTGAAAAGTTAAAAAAAAAAGTCCAATATTATTGATTTTAGCATTTATAGAATTTACAAATTTTTATCTCAACATAATCTCGTGTGTTGATGATGTCGCTTTTGTTACAAGTTTTGTTAAATGCGTCTCGGAATAATTTCAATTTTATCCTTAAATGCCAACAGAAGGAGAAACTTAACTCTTAACATCCTGTTGAGAATTTTCCAAATCCAGAGCCCCATTCCTATAAGGATTTATGAAAAAAAATGGCAAAAAATGGCCTTTTCATTTAAAGTTAACTGTTATTTCCCTTAAATCAAAGACTTGTAAGTATGTTTAATATTACATTTAAACAAAGGCTATTTTTGGGATAGATTAGGAAAACGATTGTGACTTCTGGCTGGGTGGAATGAGGTAGTATAGTACGTTAAGAGTTAAAAACACTTTTTATAGATTTGATTTTTATTTGATTTTCGGTCTGTTGTCCTCATCTTTATCATTGTTAGCAGTCTTGTCACCATGGTAGGTTTCCACTTGGTTAACCCTAGTCTGTAAGTTTCCACTGTGATAAGTATCAGTCCCAATCTGTAGTGTTCCTTGTAAATCCTAATCTGCAGGATTTCTTTGTAATCCCAGTATGTACTGTTTCCTTGTTATCCAACTAACAGCTTGCTGGTACAAGGTTGAATTAGCAATTGATTTGAGGACAGTTACCAATGATCTTAAATACTTTTTGTATCTGCCACTAATTGGCCAATTTTTACTGGAAGTGCTGCTGATGTTGGGAAAGTTCATAAATAGGAGTTGCAATTTGTTGTACATCTTATACCATGATGACCCATCAATTGTGATTTATAAAAACCTAATGTTTTGGTAGTTGTGCCCTCCAGCTTTCAGGTGTACCTTGTCCATCTGAGCATAACACTTATACAACTTGGGAAATCATATTTGTCTAAATTTTTGGGATGTGGCTTGATATATATCATTTAGATTTTTCATACTGTTGTCCATGTCTTTATCGTGATATATAAATGTTGTACTTTTAAATATATAAAGGGAAGATTTTGGTATGTACGTGTCGACGTATAACTCCAAAGCGGGAGGTCACTCAGATTCGAAATCTTGCATACACACTGATATCCTTCTAACTAAGAAACATGCCAAATTTGGTTATTGATTTTTACTAATTAAGGGATATAATTAATTAATTAAACAAAAATCAAACGATCTTTGGAAAGTATCTAAGCTGCCCCTGCTGCTTGGTGTATCAGCAGAAGCCTGACTGCTGCTTTTGTCAGCAATCCAAAGTAGAAGTACCTTGTCTATCTGAGCATAACAATTATACAACTTGGAAAATCATATTTGTCTAAATTTTTGGGATGAGGCTTGATATATATCATTTAGATTTTTCAGACTGTTGTCAATATCTTTATTGTGATATATAAATGTTGTACTTTTATATATCACAATAAAGATGCGGAAAACAGTTGGAAAATAATTTTGAATTGTTTGACTGTTGAGCAAACAAAGTATAGAAGAACTTACAAAGATCGCATTCAATGCAGAATAACTGATGCCACTGAATTTTATGCATTTTCAGTTCAGAAGAAGGAAAACTCTGAACAAATAAATATAAACTGACATATATATATATATATATATATATATATATATCCCCCTCCCACATGAGCAGGATGTGGCACAAGGTCAATTTTTTAAGCAGAATTTAATAGGTTTGAATTCAGAGTTTTCCTTCCTTGGAGGTTAAAGATACCTGTCTGCCCTACTATTTACCAATAGCTGAATGAAGAATAGTTGGATGCATACCTTTCTGAAGAGCATTAGCATTATGTAAACATTTGTATTATCTGTTAAGAATTTATTTATTTCAAAACTTTATCGGCATTAAAGGACCCACTGAGGTTGATATGCCATAAAACAAACCAAACCAAACCGTCCAAGTTAGATGGACACAACATGTTTGACCAACAAGGATAAACTCATAAGTGACATTCTCCTGTAGACACCTACATATAGACACATCAGTATAGGTCGACCTGTAAAAACATACATCAATCAACTCTATATGGATACTAGATGCCATATGAAAGACCTGCCAGGAACAATGACTGATAGGGCCAGGTGGTGAGAGAGTCATGGGAATCTGTGCTGTCAGCTTGACATAATAATGATAATATATAGTTACCTGTATCCTGGGTATGATCCTAAACTTAATCTGGTGTGAGGCCAGTTCTAGAACTCTGTGGTGTCATGCCTTTGTTGCCATTACTCCCAGGTCCACTCTGAACCGGAGTGATAGTACCTGTAGGGTCCCACCTAATTAACCAAAAATGTGTTAAAAAATTAAGTTAAAAAAAGAAAATTAGAACACCTAACAAGAATGATTAAAACAAAATCTCTTCGGTATAAAATAACCCAAGAAAGGTTGACATGCCGTAAAATGCAAACAATCAACAGTACCCTCTACCCCACCGACATTTAGATACCCATTATCTTTAGAACATTAGGATGTGAATAAACTTTGTTATATTAGCATCATTAACAGAGCTAGAAAAAATATGCACCCTCCAGGTGCAAGTACTTAAGTTTTAATATAATAAAATATTGTATTAAATTAGAAAGACTAACAGAACTAATTAAGGACACACATAAAAAGATTACATTTATTTTAACTTTATTTTAATTGATTTCTGTATAGATTATCAATTATTATCTAAGGTCGGTTTAGCTCAGTCGGTAGAGCGTTCGACTAGGAAGCCCTCGCCAACTCAGCATATGAGTAGCACAGGGATCTGTGCGGTAAAGTGAGGAGCTGATGGTAGGTGTGGTTATCCACTTCAGATGCTAAAATAATCTCCTTGGTCTAGCGGAGATAGACTCCCTCACTGTCTGGCTGATACCGACATTAGGCCGCCTCGACGACTTTACTTACATTAAATATTTAGCTCAGTTGGTTGAGCGATCGCCTGGGAACCACAAGTTTCCTGGTTCGATAACGGTCCTCGCCAACTCAGCATATGAGTAGCACAGGAAAGTGAGGAGATGATGGTAGGTGTGGCGCTCCACCTCAGATGCTAAAAACAATCTCCTTGGTCTAGTGCTATTGAAAAGGGGATTGAATCCCTCCCTTTCTGGCTGATACCGACTTTAGGCCACCCTGACGGCTTTTTACATTTTACATTAAATATATTTGAAACAGAGGTGGGGTCATAATTGAACATTATAGAAACTTGCTCTTTTCATCACTCTCGGCTTTCATTGCTAAATTTTCCTAATTTAACTTAGATAATAAAGAATAAGATTACACATATTTCTTTTTGTTCATAGATTTCTTTAAAGATTTATCAATGGGAGTTTTGCTCATATTTATTAAAATAAACTGAAACAATTAGAAATCAATAATATCAAGACTTATGGTCAAGTCACATTTAAAGCACCGGTTCCTGATAGATCACCAAAGTTAAGCAACAATGAGCCTATTCAGTACTTAGATGGGTGACCATTTAAGCAATAGCAGATACTGTACTCTTTCTTTCTTTCCTCTTTCTTTTTCTTTCTCTTTCTTCCCCTTTCTTTTTTCATTCCCCTTTTTTCTTTCCTTCCCCTTTTTCTTTCCTTTTTCCCATTCTCTTTCATTTTCCCATTCTCTTCCTTTTTCTCTTCCTTTTTTCTTTCCTTTTCTCTTTCCCTTTTTTCTTTTTTTCCTTTTTTTTCTCTTTTCCCCTTTTTTTTTCCTTTTTTCTTTTTCTCTTTTTTTTTTCGTTCCTTTTTCTCTTTCCCCTTTTTCTTCCTTTTTCTCTTTCCCCCTTTTTTTCCTTTTTCTCTTTTTTCATTCCTTTTCTCTTTCCCTTTTTCTTTTTTTCTTTTTTCTTTTTCCTTTTTTCTTTCCCTTTTCTCTTTCCCCATTTCTTTCCTTTCTCTTCCCCATTTTTTCTTCCCTTTCCTTTTTTTCTTTCCTTTCTCTTTCCTTTTTCTTTCTTTTCTCTTTCCTTTCTTTCCTTTCTTCCTTTCTTTCTTCTTTTTTTTCCTTTCTGTTTATACAGTTTTTCATTTCATTGTATCGAATGAGTGTGCTACAGTTACGGCTTGTAAACTGAGACTCAGTGGAGTATGAAGAGCCGAGCAGAATTGAGTCTACTGAATCGGATTGGCATCGATTGCCAACTGAAACTGACTTGCAGGCATTCCCCTCTGCCGCAGCGGTGGCAGCAGCCGCAGTGAGTTAGCTGCCTGGCAGCAGACAAGTACAATCAATGGTGTAGGTCAGTCGAAACAGCTATTGAGCCTCGGACATACTCCATTGAACTCAGGAGAACCAAGGTGGTGGGCGAAAAAAGATGTTCATGAGAATTGGTAGGCTGTGGTAGGGAAGAAAAAAATGTGAATTTTGGTGAGTGGAGTTGCCTAATTAAATTTTAGAATGTTCTTTTGAAATCAATATGGTTCAGATGATTAGCAACACAGGGGAAACATGATGTTCTTGTATCGTGTCACTTTCTCTTGGATGTGTTGGGGGTAATTTCGCAAAGAATGGAAGAGTTTTGAAAATATGGAAGCAAGAATGGATGATGGAATGGAGGAACGGAATGGGAATTAATTAAAAAATGTAAGAGAATTGAAGGAAGGAAAAATGGAAGTGGGTTTCGGAAAAACGGATGAATGCTAAAAAAAGAAAGACAAAAGATATTGGAAACAAATCAAAATGGGAAACTTAATGGGTAGGAGTGGCTGAAAAGAAAATGGAGGTGGAATTGTAATGGGAGTAGGAGGAGGTGGAAAATGAAATGTAGGATTTGTTATGGGGGAGGAGAAGGCTGAAAAGAAAATGGGAGGTGGAATTGTAATGGGAGTAGGAGGAGGTGGAAAAGGAAATGTAGGATTTGTTATGGGGGAGGAGAAGGCTGAAAAGAAAATGGGGGGGTGTAGAACCCTAATGGGAGGAGGTAGAAAATGAAATATAGGAATTGTAATATAGATGGAGGAGGCTGTAAAGGAAGTGTTGGGGGGTCTTAATGGGGCAAAGAAAGGGGCTGAAAAGGAAATGTCAGAATTTTACGATGGAAGGAGGAGGCTGAAAGAGAAAAGGTGTGGTCTTCACAGGGGGAGTTGGCTGAAAACAAAATAAGGGACTTTTAATGGGAACAGGAGGAGGCAAAAATTAGCTAATCTGAACATTAGCTATATAAATGAGAGTAACCTTCCCTTGTATGTTGCACTTTGAGGAAAGCGTTTGTTTTGGTCGGCCATTTTCATTTCACCATAAATCTACACTGAAAATTGGTCAGGAAGTAATACAAGCATTAATGATAGAAAAGGGTTATTGTATGAATGCATTGCCAATGATTTTACTAAAGAAATACATTGAAAATCAGGAACAAAAGGATTGTCAGTGGTCAGGAATGAATGTAAGCATTACTGATTACAATCACCACAATTTTTTCCACCTACCACCCATGAGCTTCGGCTTGTGGGTGGGCCCACATAAAAATGTCCTTGTGTCACGCCCTCATAAGTGGAATGAGAGGCAAATACCTGTAAGCATTACTGATAGAATAGGGCTTGATATGCCATTAAATAAACCAAACTAAATCATACCTTTTCCAAGAGTATTCATCCAAAAGTGAATGTAATAATGCAACTAGAATTTGAACTTGCTTACTATGATGTCACAGTCCAGAACATTAGCCACTACACTTACAGAACACCCCCAAGATTTAAGCCATTATTTAGACTGCATTTTGAACTCTGAAAAAAAAATCCCTATAAGTTTTTAGTGCCTATCATAAATGTGAATATTAAATCTCTGAAATTATAGTAGATAACAGGATGTCTTAAAAGAAAGAGCAGACAGTTTCCGATGCTTCAAGAACTCAAGTAGCTTACCGATACTTGAGAGATGAAAGTGGACTTGAAATGTCTTGTTTGTCTAGAGTAATAATGGCTTCTTCTTTTATAATTGTTGCTCAACTCCCTTTTATAATTAGGTCACTGGTGTACGAAATGATAAAACATTGTTTTAAAATTCTCATTCAGATGAGTAGGGGTAGAGGGGGGGTTAAAATAAATCTAGAAGCAGTTCCCCCATTTGGGAAACCCTGTTAACTAGAATTAGGAAGCTTACCTTCTCTGAGGGTATCTTTTTTTTTTTTCTTTAATAATTACATTCTGCCATTTTTCAATTAGTATAGGCAGTAATCGCTCTGGTATAATTGAAAGTGTGTTGATGATTAAATAAAAAAAAGAAAACCCCATAGAGAATATTTCTCTGAATTTTTGAGATGAAGCTTGATGATTACTATCATCTGCGCTATTTGGACTTTGTTATCTGTACAACGTTTTGGCCGATATGCCCTCCGGCCTTCTTCTGGTTCCCGAATCCGAGAAGGTTCCCGATTCCGACAAGAAATACCTGAAGAAGGCCGGAAGGCATATTGACCTAAACGTTGTACAGATAACAATGAAGATGAGGACAATAGTCCAAATAATGCCCATAGAGAATACTTTATTCTGTTGGGCCTATCTGTTTTTAATATAGTCTACCTAGAATAAATTTCCTTTTTATCTGATGGAAACTCAGGATCCTATGATTGGAAAGTTTATTTAACCCTTTCCCTAGTACTCCTTCATTGCCATTACTTCCAGGTCATTGGCCCGACCCTATTGCCCTTATGGCAAGCCCCAACCCTTTTTATCATATGGGTGTTATAAGGCGGTGATTGAGGGTCTTCATGTCCTGGGAATGATGTTAAACTCTATGTGATGATGATGTTCCAGTTTTGGAGGTTTGGGGAATGTGGAGCACCCCTTAATCACCATTGCTCCCTGGTTCACTCTGACCCGGAGTGGTAGTACCTGTTAGGGTCCCATCTATGGGTTAAATAGAAAAATGTATTTATAAAGAAATTGTATTATCCATTAAGAATTGATTCATTTCAAAACTTTATCGGCATTAAATGACCCACTGAGGTTGATATGCCGTAAAACAAACCAAACCATCCTTCTTTCTTTTTCTTTTATCCTCCTCCTCTCTCTCTGTTCTCCTCTCTCTCTCTGTTCTCCCTCTCTCTCTCTGTTCTCCCCCTTCTATCTCTCTCCCTCTCCCTCCCTCCCTCCCTCCCTTCCTTCTTCTCTTCTTTATACTCTCTCTTCTTTCCCTCTTTCTCCTTCCTTCCCTCTCTCTTTCTCTCTCCCCTCTCTCTCTCCTTCCCCTTTCTCTCTCTCTCTTTCTCCCCCCCTCTCTCTCTACTATTTTTTTTTCTCTCCCTCTACTTTTATTTCTCTCTCCTTCTCCTTGAACATAAATTTAAAATGCAATACAATCGCCTTTACAACTGTTCGATAACGTTTGTTCTTTCCTATTAACTAAAGACCTTATCCCTCTAAGAACGTGACCACCAGATTGATTTGAACCTGAGAAGGGTATCATCAGTCCGAGTAAATCCGCTAACACAACTATCACAGCCAACAAGACATGTGCTTGACAGCTTACAGATGTTTTTGTAATTGAATTCTAAATTCCACGGAAATACGATCGTTAATACCTAAACCAGGCATTAAACATTCTGCTTTTCTATAATGTTATGTTCGGCACATCCAAGAACGCAGGGATGGCGGATGGGCGTTAATGGAATTTAATTAGGAAAATAATTTTCTCCTGTAATGATTCACTTCTTTGTTTCAATTATGAGAAAAACACATTTTCTTTTTAACACTTTGCCTACTTTAAACCACTCACTGTGGCTCTCTCATGTCCCACTTGTTTACAGTGAACAATCACTATGTGAACTCGTAATGAATTTTATTTGAATAGAAGAATTCTGAGGTGAGTAGATAGTGAACTTTGAAATATCCCATCATACAGGTAAAAAAATAAAAATACCAAGAAAATTTTATATAGCCGTGGGGGAAATTTGATTGGCAAAGAGTTAATTATTAATTTTATCAAACAATATTAATGTTGGTACCTGGGTGAGTCAAAAGTTTTGCAATACCAGACATGGCAACAAACGGTTGTAACCCAATACAAATCCGAATAGTTGCAAAATCTACTGCAGAATGACAGGGTATTTATAAAACTCCACAATATCATTCAAATCAAGCAGTCAATCAGAACTCAAGGAATGGAATCATCCAAATCACCCAAATTCATGAATGGATCATTCTTGATTTCTATATATACCAACTGTCTTGGACACTGCCTGAGTTGTACTAAGCTAGCTGCTGTTATTCAACTATAGACTAACTGACCTCAATAGCCCCGAGTTCAAATCCTGGGTGTGATAATTGCATTTCACTTTGCGCTAATACCCTTGGGAAAGGTATGAATCCTACTCTCCCTCCAGATATGGATAAATAGTAGAGCAGACTGGGCTCTTTAACCTTGGTTAGGCAACCAGTCTAGGAGAAGGAAAACTCTGAATTCAAACCTCTTGTCCTTGAATGGCTGAGGTGTTAGTGTCTTTGGTATTCATTATTTCCAGGTCCACTCTGTTAAGGTTCCATCTATATATATATATCTATATCCATCTATATTATATAGATATATATATATATCTATAGATATATCTATATCCATCTATATCCATCTATAGGTTATATAGATATAATATATATATATATATATCTCTATAGGTATATATCTATATCTATAGGTTATATAGATATATATATATATAGGATATATCTATATCCATCTATATCCATCTATAGTTATATAGATATATATATATATCTATAGGATATATCTATATATATATCTATAGGTTATATATATATATATATATCTATAGATATATCTATATCCATCTATAGGTTATATAGATATATATATATCTATAGGATATATCTATATCCATCTATAGGTTATATAGATATATATATATCTATAGGATATATCTATATCCATCTATATTATATAGATATATATATCCATCTATAGGTTATATAGATATATATATATCTATAGGATATATCTATATCCATCTATGGGTTAGATAGAAAAAAAATGAGTTTTATAAAATTGAGTTTAAATTTATAAAATTTAATACCCATCAAGATTGAATAAAACAAAATGTCTTTGGCATAAAATAATCCAATAAGGGTTGACATGCCGTAAAATCTAACCAACCTAACATCTCCATGATGAAGAAAGGTCCACAAGTTTTTGAGTAAGGAACAAAAGAAAAATAATGATACATCTGAAGATGGCCAAGAGGAACAATATGATTCTAAAACCTCTGAAGATCAGTCAATGCATAAAGATGACACTGATTACAAGATAGGTCAAGATCTCGCAGAGAAAGAAATTCCTTAAGATCTCAGGAGAGGGAGAGAGAGTAAGAGAGCAAAGAAACACCAAAAAATGAATTAATATTTATAAGAAGGGGACATAATTTCCCTTTGTTTCAGGGCGATGTAATAGTATATAGATTACCTAATTAAAGCTCATCTACTATGTAAGCACTGTAAAGGGAAATAAATAAATGAAAGAATAAAAGGAACAACCCAAGAAACACAAAGCAGAAATTTGTTATCTCCCCAACTATGAGGGGGGAGAGAGAGAGAGAGCGAGAGAGAGAGAGAGGGTAGAATGACAATTGACTTTGTATTGCATTGCATCTTATTCATACAGAATGGGTTGGGTAAATACATACTATTTTGTATGAGTTTATATCACTACATATATTTCTACAGAAGTTCTGTGCATATTATTATTATTATTATTACTAGCAGGACCTGTGGATATACCACAGTATGATAATTCAATTAGCAGTGACATAAAGTTAATGAAAAATCTAACATAACCACCAGTTTATTAAATACACATGAAGTTATTTCTTCTTATTTATTGACTTACATTAAGTTAAAGAAAATTATTTTTATCACTTTGTTATAAGTTTTTGGCATAAAATAACCCAACAAGGGTTGAAATGCCATAAAATCCAACCAACCAACTAAAGGATGTGTGAAATGTCCATGGATCTCGGATAAATGCTTGATAGCTTTATAATGAACAATTGGTTGAATTTCCCCCAAAATTTGGGGTTGCAATTTGAATATTAATAAATATAGAAATTTATTATAAATGCAAATGATCCCAAATGGTGCTAACACATTGTTAAAACTAATTACTAAAAAGTATAAATATAGATACACAACATATATTACTTCCTAACCGTTAGGAATGACATAACCCCGGATGGATTGATATGCTGTTAAAATCAATCAACCAATCATATAAATGCAAAAACTTATTTTAATTTCTTTTATTGCAGATTCATGGGTGTATGTGTTCATGAAGGACAACTCCACGCATTGACAGAGGTAAGAAAAATTCTCTCGCATTATATTCCTATATATACTATACTGAGTATGAGGTTATAATATTACATTATACTCTTACATAAGTATTATATATGACTATTATATTATTCTCATATATAAGTACTTGTGTAGAGACATTTGTTGTGTAATGGTTATCATCATGGGAAATGGATAAATGGCCTACTGAATAAGCTAAACTGACCCTAAGTTTATATTGTACTCCTATATAAGTATTTTTGTATAAGTCAGTCTTGTGTGTATAGCTTAATCTTTGATATGTGATCATTAAACCTTTGAGTTTTAGACTAAGCTCTTTCTGTTATGTTTGAATTTTAACCTTACAAATTATTATTTGTGTTACCAAACCTCAACTTATGATTCAAATTTTAGCATTAAGTAACCTGTAAAGGGTTGATATGCCATTAAACAAATAAGCCAAACTACTGTACTAGGAGGATAAGTGGAGTCAGTATGTTTTTTTTTTTTGTTTTTAGTTTTAAAAAAATGTTTAAATTTTAATTTTTTGAAACTTAAAAAAATTTTTTTTATTTTAATTGTCTTTATTTATTTTTTTTATTTATTTTTTTTTGAGCATTAATCCTGTAGTGTAGGTAGGTAATTCAAATTTTAGCATTAAATAACCTGTAAAGGGTTGATATGCCGTTAAACAAATAAGACACGTCATTGTACTAGGATAAGTGGAGTCAGTATGTTTTTTTGTTTTTAGTTTAAAAAAAAATGTTTAAATTTTAATTTTTTGAAACTTTAAAAAAAATTTTTTATTTTAATTGTCTTTTGTTTTTTTTGTTGTTTTTTTATTTTTTATGAGCATTAATTAAAACAGCAGTGTAGGTAGGTAATTCAAAGACAAAAAAATGTTCCAATGACAAAAAAAAAAAAAATAGGTAAAAGAAAAAAAACAAGTGAAAAAAAAAAGAAAATTAACAGTTTCATTTAATGTATTCAGACTATTGGTGCCAAAGTATTTAAAAGAAAAACAAACAAACAAACAAATTTGAGTTGTCATAAACATTTCTTTTATTATAAAAATACCCAGCAGTGATAATTATTTATCAAAAAATAATTGGAGAAAGTAAAAATTATTTCATATACACATATGTATATTATATAAAACATGAATGCATATACATAAAATATGCAAGGACACATAAGCACAATATACATGAGGACACACACACATATAATACAGGAAGGCACATACTTACACATACATGTACAATGTACATGAGGGCACTTACACACAGTATACATGAAAACACACACTCACATGTATAAATATATAAACCCACACAAGCACAAAATACACATGGACACGCACTCAGATATGAATGCATACACAAAAGCATACACAATCACAACATGCAGGAAGACACATACTCATACACACAAGCACAGCATACATGGGGGCACTTACAAACACAAAATACATGAAAGCAGACACACACACACACACATTCATGAAAATATACACATATACAAAATAGACGAGCCCACACAATATATAGAAGTGCACACAAGTACAAAATACACATGGACACACTCACAAAATACATATACACATGAAGGCACACACACACACACACTCACTCAAAATTCATATGGATTTACACACACATACATAATACATATAAATATGCACACACATATGAAGGCCCACATATATAGACATGCACTCAAACATGAAGACACACATACAAAATACATACAGTCATGCACTCACACATGCATGCACATATATATACAGTATGCACTACTTTGTGCTATTGGGGTCAATGAGTGGATCTTTTATTCCTGGAAGCAATTGTGTCTACGTCAATTGAATTCGTCCAATTTTTCTTTTTCAACTTAAAATAGAATTCATTTCTAATCAAAAGAAATCCTCTAAGTTAGTGACAGTGTTTTTTGTTTATTTTTACACTGGAATAAAAAAAAAAAATCTATTTACCTAAAGTGCATTAATTATTTCCCAGTCCACTCTTTGCTCTTTCTCTTGGTGCATCTTCCAACAATCTGAATGTGTAAAAATCTTTCTGAATAAGAGTAGCAATTTATCAATTTAAACATTTTTTTTTTGTTCAGATGACAAAATTTAAATTAAAACTTTTCAAGCAAAATTAAAAAAAAAAAAAAATCCTATTCTAAAAATCTTCCTAAAATCAACTAATTATTTAAAAAAATTTTCAAGGCTTATTGTTTGAAATATGCCTGTTCAATTAAAGAGCACTGGGTGGTATCATCAGTTATATTATTGCTGGTTCATTGGGGGATTTCAAGTCTTTCAACATAATGCGCCCCTTGCCAGTTATAACCCTCTAGAGATTATCATTCCTCAGTGTGTCACCCATCTGTTTCAATGCTAGCAGCTAAAATGGCTTATATAGAGTTTTGCCAATGTAAACCTTGGTTTCTGTGCATTGGCTGTTGCTGGAGCCAACCAGTGTACAGAGTGGGTGTTACAAACAGGTCTATGTGGTGTTGGCACATCTTTTATTCATTGGCAGAATGTGGAACTAAAGGTAATTCATTAGGACATACTCTTGTGAATAGTATGAATCCAACTGTTATCTCTCCAGCTATGGGTAAATAGTAGAGCAGATTGGGCTCTTTAACCTTGGTATGGCAACAGGTCTAGGAGAAGGAAAACTCTGAATTTCACATAGTGCTATTCTCTCTCCATCTATGGGTAAATAGTATGGAAGACTGGGCTCTTAAACCTTAGTATGGCAACATATTAAGGAGAAGGAAAATTCTGAATTCAAACCTGTTAAACTTAAGCTTAAGAAATTGACCTTGTATCATATTAAATGTAATAAAACTTGGAATTATGTTTTTGAACTCAGTTGTTAAAATAATTATAGCATATTTTAGTGCAATTTTCTCATAAAATACTATAAAAATAGAAAAAATACTATAAAAATTGAAAAAAACCCCCGAATTTACCCAACGTAGAAATGGAAAATAACATAATCTAGAAAAATTTGAAATGGAAAATCGGGGGCCCTAAGTTATCTAACTTAAATGTTTTTGTGGTGGAGAAGTTTGGTAAATCCAAACAAAGGTCTGTTAGTTAAGGTTGTTAACCATTACAAATATAAAACAATATAGGTGTTTTTTTTTTTTTGTATATGTGCACAAATATATCTGCATGGTTATTAAACGTCTTTGAGAAGAAAGTCAAATCAAAGAAATTCTTATGAAGTTATTTGCACCTGACATTTAGAATCATTTTTGATTCCTGTACAAAAAAACAAACAAACCTGAGAATTTCATGTATTATGCTTATTAAATGCAGGTAACATTCAATAGGCAGGTGATTTAATTTGTCTAATTAATTAGTATAATTTTAAGGTATACGTTATTGCTCTTTAGCTATGGGTAAATATAGTGCTAATACCTTTGAGAAAGCTATGAATCCAACTAAATTGTAAGTCAGACTGGGCTCTTTGACCTATGTATGGCTACCAGTCTAGGAGAAGGAAAACTCTGAATTTCACATTGCACTATGCATGCAACTATTCTCCCTTCATCTATGGTTAAATAGTAGGGCAGACCGAGCTCTTTAACCTTGGTATGGCAACTGGTCTTGGAAAAGGAAAACTATGAATTTAAACCTTAAACATGACCAAATAAAAAGCACAGGCAAACACATTATTCATTTATTTATTATTATAAACTAGAACAATATTTTTTAAACAATTAAGTTTTCATCCAAACAATGATATAATTTTTCAATTTGGAACTTATTGCAAATCTGAATGATAAACAACATTTTTGGTTTTCCCATTTGGGGTCAGTACAAATAATTTGTTTCCATTCCCAACCCTTGAACAACCAGCATAGAGCTGGCCATGAAAAAAACAGGGTTCCATCAGATGAAGCCCAATAATTTTCAATGATTGTCCTTGCATGGCTTACTCTCCCTGGATATCCATTAATAAATAGTGGAAACCAAACTCAGCATTTGGTTTGAATGAATGGGAGTGACTTTAATTATTTTCACAACTTGAGTAGAGTTCTTTAAATAGGATGGGAACTTAATAGGTTAATTATATTTACATGTCATTTGCTTATTACCAGAAGTTACAATGGCCAGACTATCATAACAATCAAGATGAGGATACCAGTACATCACTGAATAATGTTAATTCCTTGTCTCAAAGATTCAGGAAAATTGATTTAATATACAAAGAAATTGACTTATGAGTGGAACAAGTTAAGGTAGCCATTTTGGAATTTAAAAAGAAAATGCTTTTAACTAAATCAACATATTTTGTCTCAAAATGGGACACGTGGCATAGTGGATATAGGCATTGAGTTAATACAGTTCTAATTGACAGTTATCTTTAGGCTGCAGGTTCAATCCTAGTCAAGGTCAACAGTAAAATAGAATAATTAACTTAGCTTAACTCTTGTACCCAGTCATGGTCAACAGAATGAGAACCGTCTACATCTGTGGATTGAATAAAGGGTTCGGTTTGAAGTTCCGTGAAGGCTCCTGATTATGACATGAAGGTTCCAGAGTTTGAAGAGAAGGTTCTTATGTTCTAGAAGGGGGTTCCTGACTTTGAGAAGGTTCCTGAGCCTAACAAGAAATACCCCCAAAAAGCTGGAGGGCACATTGGCTAAAACATTGTGTAGATAACAATAAAGATGGGGGCAATTGTACGAATCATCAAAATGATACAACATATTTTGATTAGAATTTTCTGCGGCCATATATTTCATTTTATCTTGTTTTTTTGTTTTTTTTGTCTGTGAACATTTAAATAGTTTTACTTACGTGCTGCCTGTAACGTAGACTGAAAAATATGTTGTTTGACTTTTTCTCTCTTGTCTTCTGCAGTTTATTTTGGCACTTTTCCAAAAATGCCAATTTCTTGGTACCAAGGTGGGGGGCGGGGGGTGGGCGGATATGTGCGAATGAGAGATATGAAATAAAAATGTGAACTGAATGTTGTCTTCAAATTTTTTTTCTCACTTCTCAAGTCTGCGTTCCTATCGCCCATCTGTTTAACCACGTACATAATGGGATGATACATACCCTAATGTCTTGATTAATTTGGCTTTGAGAGAAAGGACAGCTTTTTGAGGTGAGACATTTGTCACCTTCTTTTCCCCTCGTTGGCATTGGCTACGGTAATTGGTACGGCTGACACGTAGATTTGTTGTCACTATTTCATGGGTGAGTCAAAAGTTTTGCAATATTTTGGTAACATAAGGCACAATTTGGTTGCTCCAGATGCTTTTGCTGGGGGTGGTGAAGGTGACAAACCACACTGGATGGTGAAATGCTGTTATTTTTGCCTGTAGTTAGGAATGAACCTGCAACCTTCAGATGTAACTCAACGCTTATATCAATTGTGCCATGTATCTAACTGGTTCGTGTATATGACAATAAAGATGAGGACAACAGTCCAAAAAATCTGAAATAATACAAATTATCAAGCCTTATCTCAAATTTGGACAAAGGACAACAACTTGGTTTGAACCCTTTTCCTTTCAATTTTTTGGATGGTTTTTCTAGTGTTACATCCTTCTTGTGTAAAGGGGTTGGTAAATATATATATATGTGTGTGTATGATTTGTGTATTACCAGCCCTCAGCAACTCGGCGTATGAGTAGCATAGGGATCTGTGTGGCAAAGTAAGGAGCTGATGATAGGTGTGATGCTCCACCTCTGATGCAAAAACAATTTCTTTGGTCAATCACTAGTGAAAAGAGGATAGACTCCCTCACTGATTGGCTGATACCAACTTTAGGCCAGCCCCGATGACTTCACTTTTTTATATAGTTAAGTGTTTTATATACAAAATAAGGAATGCAGAGCTGTTCCTTGTCTTCCTAGTTTTCAATTAATCCATTTCATTTACTGTCATTCAAAAGAATAAACAGTTCTCACAAACCTTACATAATAAAGATAGGTAATACTCAGGTTTTCATTCTCCTAAACTGGTTGCCTATCCAAGGCTAAAGAACCCAGTTTGCCCTACTTAAGAAACAACTGCACAAAAATGTAACTATAAATGTATAAGGAACATGATTCCCTAACCTATAGGTATAAAATAATCCTTGATGGGTTGACATGCTGTTAAAATCAATCGTTTAATGAGTTGAAATAAAGTAAATTGATAAGAAAAAAATCTTAAAATATACTGAAATAACTACAATTTGATTTGAACCTTTTTCTTCTAGTTTTCAGATGGTTTGTTTTTGGGAGGTATATCTTTACCAAGAGTATCAACAGTCCTCACAAAGCTTACAAACCTAAAGGTAGATAATACTCCTGAAGATAGGGTGTCCTGGGTATGATGTTAAACTCTATCTAATAGGTTAAAATTCTGGATCTCTGGGGAGTGTGGAGTACCCCTTCATAGCCATTACTCCCAGTACTTGATAGGGTACCTATATATGGATTAGATAAAAAAAAATGTGTTTGAATAAAAATTGAGTTTAAATAAAATGTTGAATACCGATCAAGAATGAATAAAATAAAATGTCTTCATAAAATGATCCAACAAGGGTTGACATGTTGTAAAATCCAACCAGCCAACTAATACACATGAAGTTAAACGAATTGGGAAATAAAATTATATGTACACACAAATATGTCTCTGTGTTCCTTATATAATTAGCAAGAACAAACAAAGATGGATACAGAGAGAGAAGAACTACGAAAGAACCTGATGAAATCATGACATTGCCTGAGACAAAGAGAAGAATAAAAGATAAGACATAGCAGAGAACATAAGTGATAGGAAGCAGTATCTAACACAGCTCGGTCTTGAAATGATTTCCTCTTTAAAGAATACAGTCTTCAGGATAATCATAATGGTGCTCCCTGACTCAGTGGTAGTACCTGTTAAGGTTACATAGAAAAAAATGAGTTTAAAAAAAATTGGACATAGCCTAGTGGAAAAAGAGGTTAGGTTGAGACAGTTCTAAGTGACAGTTATCTCTCGATTGCAGGTTCAATCCTGGTCAGGGGCAGCAATAACATAGAATAATAATTAACACTGCTTAACACCTATACCCCAGCTATGGTTAGCGGAATGAGAACAGGATACCCCCTGTCGACTGAATAAAGGATTAGGTTCAAAGCTCTGTGATGGCTCTCGATTACGACAAGAAGGTTCCTGAGTCTGACAATAAATACCTGAAGAAGGCTGGAGGACACATTGGGCAAAACATATTACAGATAACAATGAAGATGAGGACAATAGGCTGAATAATCCAAATACTAATTATCAAGCCTCATCTAAAAAATTCTGGAGAAAAAAAAAAAGTTTCAAAATATTTCAGTAATCACCAAGAATGAATAAAATGTCTTCAGCAAATAAGCCAACATGGGTTGATATGCCGGAAAACCCAACCAACCAACCAACCTAAAGATAATTAATATTCCCACCTTTGAATCTGAGAGTCCGATAAGTGTAACACTTAATGATTTTGAATGGGGTTGGCTTTTAATGCAATCAACACCTGTCTGTACTGTTGTGAAAGTTGACACAGAGATAACTACCACACTCTGTTCATACTGTTTTCTTCCATCTTGTTCGTGGGGTAGATGCTATGATTAGAGAACCATTGCTGAGACCTCAATTGTTTCTGTTTATAGCAGAGTTGCTGCCGTCTTGTAGATATTACCCTTCTCAAATCAGAAAACCGTTCTCTACCTCATAACTTGGCCTATAAAGCAAGCAGGCAAATCATCAATATTAGATGAGGCGTGGAATTGGGAAGAGGCATTCAATCTACTCACCTGTACAACACAATTGTAAATGGAGATTTAAGTATTGGCAGGAAGTGTAGATGGGTTAAAAGTCAGATAAGTCAAAATCTTTGGTGAGAAAACACCCTTTTTTTTTTTTTTTTTTCTTGATCACGTGGAGCGGCCACGTGCAACAGACTGACTGTCTGTGTTTGCACGTGTGGGTTTGTATACAAACACATGCATAGAATTCCTGACTATTTCTGTGTATACTCGAGGGACTATATCAATTTACCTGTGTTGTGTATTCTAGCTTACATATAATATATACAGCATGTACACAAAGTCCGTGTGCACTTTAAAATTTAATACTGTTTAAAGTGCACATAGACTTTATGGACACACACACACACACACACACACATATATATATATATTTTGTTATGGGTCCAATGTGAGAAAATTAAATATTTTATCAAGTCTGCAAAATGAGTTTTGTTTTGCAAAAGACGAAAAAACAAAACAATTTGTGGATCTTCTTATATATATATATATATATATATATATATATTATATATATATATATATATATATGTATATCAATATATGTATTGACCAAAGCCTGAAGAAGATACCAGAATATCTGAAACACGTGTTGCATATGTAAAATAAAAAGAATAAAACATTTTTTCTGAGAACAATACATTTTGCGGACCTTCTTCTTTTTTTATAAAATATTACATTTTCTCCCATTGGAACAAGAACAACATTTTATATATATATATATATATATATATATATATATATATATATATATATATATATATATATATATAATGGAAAAGATGACTTACCGGTGAATATGGTCACGGTGGTTAATGTGAATTTCATAATGGTAAGGCAGTGATATAACAAATAAAAAAGTGCTCAATACGTTAGTAGAGCAAATTTATTTTGATATAGGTCCAAGTGATAACCTACTCAAGTTTCACCATGTTGAGGATCTTCAGGATTAACTCCACTGTGTAAATCAAGATGTTGGTTGATTGTAGACAATTATATGTGTGTCTTTTGCTATGAACGGTACATTATGCAACAGAATTATATAACCGCTGCTTTGGAATTTAAAATTTTGAAATTTGACGTTTTTTTCAAGGTTCAAAACGTAAACATTAGTACTAAGCTGTTCTATAACACCACATCTTAAAAAAAATAAAGTTCAAACAAACAAACAAAAAATGCTAGAAGAATGAACCCTCTAGTTTTAGTTTAAATTTTATATCTGGGTAATTCCATGTCAAATCATCCAGAAAAAGTAAAATTGTCACCCACCCTTGTACAAGTGTGGACTATGTTAACATTAGACAATTCCCAAAATTTGAGCTTCCAATTCCAGAAATTGGCAAAGTTATGTCGATTTTTAGCTCTCCAGTCCTGAGCAAATATCAAACTATCTTTTTAGTACAAATAATGTTCAATATATGTGAAATAATAATAGAAAAAATTGTTGTCATAGACGCAGTGCAACATCGGATTATTGATCTTGCTAGGAAAAAATCAGATCATGAATAACATTAAATTGGTTGACTTTAAGACTTTTTAATGGCATTTTTGGATTCCTTGGGCAAAAATGCTTTTAAAAACAAAGTTTTAGTAGTAGGGAAGCTCTAGAACTCATTTTACAGACAAAAATAGATTACAAAAAGTCACCATTTTTTGCAAGCCCCCCCCCTCCCTTAAAAAATTTAAAGAGCTAAAAATCGACATAACTCCACTTAAATTTTGGAGATTGGCTAACTTTATCATAATCCACAGTTGGACAAAATTTCAGAAAAATTGAAGAGGATGGGTGACATGACCTGGATAATTTGACATGGAATTACCCATCTCCCTCCCCCTCTCTCTCTCTCTCTTATCTCTCTATATCTATCTATCTATCTCTCTCTCTCTCTATCTATCTATATATATATATATATATATATATATATATATATATATATAGTTGGAAGCGCGTGGTGTAATGGTTAAAGTCATGGGAAATGGACTCGTCGCCCTGAGTTCAAATCCAGGACGTGGTAATTGCATTTCACTTAGCGCTAATACCTTTGGAAAAGGTATGAATCCTACTCTCCCTACAGCTATGGGTAAATAGTAGGGCAGACTGGGCTCTTTAACCTTGGTTAGGCAACCAGTCTAGGAGAAGGAAAACTCTGAATTCAAACCTGTTAAACTCCGCTTAAGAAATTGACCTTGTGTCGCATCCTGCTCGTGCGGAGGGGTTGGTAAATATATATATATATATATATATATATATATATATATATATCTTTTTTTGTGTATTGAATTAAAAATTGTTACAACACCACATCTAAAACCAAATAAAAAAAATAAAAAAAAAAAAGAAACCCAAAAAGAATGAACCCTGTAGTTTTAGTTTAAATTTTGACTATTTTAATTGAACAGTGTGGAGAGAACGACTGCTATGAATAATCTTCCTTGGCAACTTGGGGGTGGGGGTGGCAAGTGCCAAAAAAGTGAATAGTGAGGAAGTGAATATTTCAATAGCTATATTATACAAAGAATAAGCTGTAAAAGTATTGGCAAAAGTGATGGCTCTGATTGTGTAGCAGCCTAATGGTTGGGGGGGGGGCTTGTAAAAACTCTTGCTTGAAACTTTGAGTGCAAACTCTTGTCTTTTTTAAGTGTACACTTCATCATATCTTTTTTATTGCTTGAGGTTTAAAAGGAAAGATGACAACTATCCCTCTCTTTATATCTCTCTCTCTCTATCCCTCTCTTATATCTCTCTCTCTCTATATCTCTCTCTCTCTATCTCTCTCTTTATATCTCTCTCCTATCTCTCTCTCTTATATCTCTCTCTATCTCTCTCTTCTATATCTCTCTCTCTCTTTATATCTCTCCCTCTTTATATCTCTCTCTATTTATATCTATCTCTCTATCTCTCTCTCTCTATCTCTATCTATCTATTTATCTATCTCTCTCTTCTCTCTATCTCTATCTCATCTCCTCTCTATCTCTCTAATATATATATATATATATATATATTATCTTCTATTATTATGCTAAAGCTGAGTTAATCAACTTTTGCTTCCTAAAGGTTTATTTACTGTTTAGGTTTATGACCCGGAAATTATACTAAATTATTCCTTACTTTTGAAATTATGTTTGAAAAAAATTCTGTTTTAATTGGTTCTAATTAGTCGTAATTTGCCATTAAGTCAAAAACTCCCTTTTCCCTAATCTCAGTTATCTACCCAGAGCTGAATCACTCAATAAGTCTCGGCCCTGACATATAGATGGCGCCATATGATTTTTATAAAGTACTAATCTTCAAATGGCATTATTTGGATTATTAGTTTACAAATTACAATTATTTAAGTAAAGCTACTGTTGCAAATTTTCAAAATAATGGAAAAATCTGAATTTCGTGTGTTGATAAAGCATCGCTTTCTGATGGGAAAAAATACTGTTCAAGCAAAGCAACGGCAGGATTAGGTTTAGGTTTCTATTTATGGATAAATAGTTTGGGCAGACTGAGCTCTCTCTTTACCTACTTTAATCTGCTCACAGTGGCTCTTTCAGCACTGCCAAAACAAAGTACAAAAACTGATGATTAGTTCATTATAATTGAGCAGAAGGACTCGGATTACAATAATAATAGGACTTTATTCGAATAGAATGAGTTCTGAGTTGAATAGATTGTGAACTTTGAAATATCCCATCATACAGGTAAAAAATGCTAAGAAAATTTGGGGTAATTATGAACTTTTGTTTAGTAAATTAGGGTGTCCCAGAAAAAACAGAACTCGCAAATTTTGTAATAAAACTGTTAATTTTCCCATTAAACAAATAAATTAGGGTTAGGGTTGGGGGTTTAGGGTTTAGTGTTAGTTTAATGGGAAAATAAATAGATAATTTGGGTTCTGTTTTTTCTGGGTTAGCCTGTACAGGCTGATCCAGAAAAAACAACCCAAATTATTTATTTATTTTCCCATTAAACTAACCCTAAACCCTAACTGTAACCCTAACCCCTAATTTATTTATTTAATTGGGGAAATTAACAGTTTTATTACAAAATTTGTGGGTTCTATTTTTTCTGGGACTCTCTAATTTACTAAACAAAAGTTCATAATTACCAAATTTGGTACAACTGAGGGGGAAATTTGGTAGGCAAAGAGTTAAATCTTAGTAAATACTTTACTTACTTATTGGAATAGAATTGTGTTATGAGGTGAATAAATAGTGAACTTGGAAATATCTCATCATACAGGTAAAAAATACCAAGAAAATTTGGTACAGCTGAGGGGAAAATTTGCTTGGCAAAGAGTTAACCTTGGTGTGGGAACCAGTCTAGGAGAAGGAAAACTCCACTTATAAATTGACCATGTGCCACATCCTACTCATAGGGAGGGGTTGGGTAAATACATACCTGATGTTTCTCTGCATTTATCCATCTGAGTCGTGATTAAATGAAGATTTGTATTTTCAATGTTGTTTGCCTGTCAGCGTTGCCTCAAACTTTGGCAAGAAACATGAAAAATCAATTATGAATCTTAATGTAAAATATTTGTTATAATCATTGAATATTCATAAACAACAATTAAAAATAACATTCATTGAAAATTCCAATATTGTTATTAAGAGGATTTTTATTATCATTCATGTCCTCCATAATTGAATATAATAATATTTCATTAGACATCTTGGAATGAGTCTTATTCAAGTATTATTTTGAAATAATTCAGTGAAATTCAATAAAGACTGCGGATAAGATGCCTCTTAAATGCAGGGTGTATCAGGTAACTGAGAACAAATGATCATGTAATCAAAAACAGATATTCAGTGGAGCAGGTGGGGATGGTATATCTTCAAAAATGTTCTACACATGTTCAACTTAGAAAAACAGAAAAAAATGATATTTTCTACACATTGTGGACTGCTATATTCATCTTGGCTGTAAACAAATGAGTTATTTAGAAGGGTGAGGGTGGGGTATGGTATATTTCAAAAATGTTGTACACATGTTTAACTTAGAAAAACAGAAAAAAAATGATTATTTTCTACATATTGTGGACTGCTATATTCATCTTGGCTGTAAACAAAAAGAGTTATTCCAGAAGGGTGAGGGTGGGTATGGTATATTTTCAAAAATGTTGTACACATGTTCAAGTTAGAAAAATAGAAAAAGATTATAAAGTATTTTATTATATTTTATTTATTTATTCATTTTTTAAAGGCTATTGCAGTGCAAAAGTCCAAGGTCTTATTAATTTCAGACACCAAAACAATCTCATTGGTCTAGTGCTAGTGAAAAGGGGATAGACTCCCTCACTGTCTGGTTGATACTGACTCTAGACCACCCCGACGAGTTTACTTACTTATAAATGTACACAAGTTTGTGTTTATGAAATTCTTACTTCTTACTTTTCTGTATCTGTAGATTTTCTTTTACAAATACAAGAGATTAAATAGTCTGATATTTATTGACATCTAAGTTCTAAGTAATGGATTTCTTACATTTACATTTCTTATATTAAGATCAATAGCAACTTCAATTTTTCTATTTTACAAATCAAACTTTTTCTTCTTCTCTAATCTATACATATATAAAGGGCAGTTGTGTATATGTGTATGTCCGGAAGAAAACTTTGAAATTAAAACAATTAACGAAAAAGGAAATATATACATTCACTATCAACAGGGCTTGGTTTTTGAGCAAAAATAATGAAGATTTTATTTATATTTGGGAAGATATTTAAAGATTAAAATTTGTATCATAACAAAAGGTAATTGAAATATGATATTGATTGATTGAATTAATCACCTCATTTATATTGTATTTTTTTTTTTTAATTGTAAATTAAAATTTCTTACTATATTGTTATATATTTACGTGGGTATTTATAGGGCATTCAGTGATAATCTAATTTGCGATAAGTAATAATGGATCTGCGAGACTAACTTTTTAACCCCCTCTCTACACTGTGACGCAGGGTAGCGACTTCTAGTAATCTACATGATAATACTGGTGTTCATACAAAATACGACCGTTATTGTTGTATATATATTTACCAACTCCTCCGCATGAGCAGGATACGACACAAGGTCAATTTCTTAAGCGGAGTTCAACAGGTTTGAATTCAGAGTTTTCCTTCTCCTAGACTGGTTACCTAGCCATGGTTAAAGAACCCAGTCTGTCCTGCTATTTACCCATAGCTGGAGGGAGAGTAGGATTCATACCTTTCCAAGGGTATTAGCGCTAAGTGAAATGCAATTACCACGTCCAGGATTTGAACTCGGGGCGACGAGTCCATTTCCCATGACTTTAACCATTACACCACGCGCTTCCTACTACCATTATGTTGTATACCCTCATTGGGTATATAACATAAGAGAGTGTCTTCAGAGAGTTCTCGGTGATAGAGAGATATTAGAGAGAGACAGACTTACTTGTTTAGGAGATCTTACTTGCTTCTTGCTAACTTCATTACTGCTTCTAGTCGCCATGTTCCTGTCTTCTGTCTCCACTCTTCTTCTCTGGCCGACATTCGTCTAGTTACTGTCTTCTAACTAAGGGCTTCTGTTGGGCTTATTTTAGTCATTGAAATGAATTAAATTCACAAGACATTTTTTTTCTTGATCAAGCTTCTTTATTTAGCCCATGTTTTTCCGCACGGATGAGATATCAACCTCGTAGCAGCACATCTCTGCTTCACAGTCAGGTTGAAACTAAACTCTAAACTCACTAGTCATGTGTTTATCGTGACGAGCAAGATTCACCCCTTTAGGGGTCAGGAGCTATAACCGTTACTGCTAAATTTCCACTCTCTGATCTCAAAGCCAATGGTCTGTCAACAATTTATGACACTATAAATTGAAACATTATCATCTTGCAACATCCTCTGATTAAATATGAGATTGTCCAAGATGAAATTCAAAAATGTAAATCTTGATTATCTGGTGTTGCTTATTCGCTGATTTCTTATGAGTGTTGTCCCTTCAGCTAAGTAATGGGCCATTCCGTTTTTATTATAAAGAAAGAAAATGACAAAAAATATAAGAAAGAGTAGGGAAAAGATAGAGAGAGGGGGTGAGCATACAGAAGTGATAATGCTAATTTCAATCGAACATAATGAAAAGATAAAAGGAAGAAAGAAAACAAGAAAGTGAGAGAGATTATTATACTTTTTACATATTGAACTATTTGGCAAAAGCTCTTAAGTAAATACCAAACGTAATAGCTAAATTATCTTAGTGTGGTATATCCATTAATTATCTGTGGGAAGGTTCAACCTCTACTGTCATACCACCAACTCCTGCATCTGCTGTTATGTCAACATGAAATAGGAGGCATCAATAACAACTTCAATTTTTCAATTTTTATAAATCAATCTTTTTCTTCTTCTTTTAATAAATATATTTTTGGAATCCCATGGACATTGTATTTTATCTAAAATGGGAAAAAATTAACTGTTAACCACTTGGGACTGACATACTTGTGGCCTTGTGCCATATCAAGTTAATTACTTGGTACCCACAGGACTTGGGTAATGCCACTATACACAAAATTTGAGTGGCATGATCATTGACAGTGTTTGACTGGAACAGCTACCCACTGGATTTAAGTTCTTATCCAGTTGAGCTGAAATTAGCAAACATGTTTATTATATATATATATATATATATATATATATATATAATGGAGGCGCGTGGGCTAGTAGTTAGAGTTGTGGAAAATGGACTTGTCGATTCGAGTTCAATTCCTAGATGAAGCTGTTGGCATTTCACATAGCGCTAATACCCTTAGGAAAGGTATGAATCCATATATTCTCCATCCAGCTATGGGTTAAATAGTACGACAGACTGGCTCTTCAGCCTAGGGTAGTGTTGTACCGGCCGTTCCTACAGTGGAGAACATGCACCGGTTCTCACTATAAATAGTGAGACACCAAGTGGAAAGGTACTACTGTTCCCGTTAACGACAAGCTAGTCGTACATGTACCATTAATTGTAAATACACTTGTCTTATTTTACCCTATCTCGTCTTGACTTCTTTTTACTGTTGGGACTAACATCACAACAGGTAGGTAACCAGTCTAGGAGCGGGATAACTCTGAATTCAAAAATTCCTGAGGTCAGTCGTTGATTGGGTTTGTGGCAACTCTTGATGCGACGGGAGAGTCCATCATATATATATAATATATATATATATATATTGAAAGGATAAATAAATAAAGGAAAGAAAATGTTGAATGGATAAAATTGGTTTAATGAAGTACCAACACATGTTTCGTCCGAGAGTTTGTTCATGTACACATTGTATTCTATTTATTATTCTAAATATGAAATAAAATAATAATAATAGAAAAATATAAAATATATAGGTATACAAAGAAAACAGCCTTCTTCATGGCAAAATGTGTGATATTTTGATATTTTAAAATATCAAACATTTTACCCTGTAGAAGGCCGTTTTCTTTGTATACTTAAAAATTTGATAATTTTCTATTATCATTATTATTTCATATTTATAATAATAATAATAATAAATATGAAGAATTGAGACCATCCAGACTACTGCAATCAGCTAGAATACTCAGAACAGTCCTGAGGAAACTTGTCACTCAGCCTCCAGTGAAATACCATCGCTGATGTGAAAAACTCAAAAAGAGTGAAAATGATAATAACAATAATAATGATAAAAATATCCCAGTATATTTTCCCCTCCCCTGCCTGTATAAGTTACCATTATCAGTAATTATTACTTTTTATTTGTCTTAATTTTGTATGTCTTTTTTCTTATCTTGGCATTGCCCTTCTCTCATGTTTCTCTTCTTGTTCATTCCTTGAAGATCTTTTTTTTTGCTAATTCCTTCTTCATTATCTTTGGGGCACTTTTATTTTTATTTTTGTTTTCTAGCTGAAAATGAAAATTAAATTAGTTCTTTGGTTTTTGTCTGTCTTTTTGACTTTTATTTTTTATTCTTTTTTTTTCTCCTCTTGAAATGTCACAATGTTTCCCCTACCCCCACCGGGGACTCTATTAATCTGCTAGAAGCTAAGGAAATGCTTTGAAGGGCATCAACTTTCACTAGAACTTTTTGATTTGTTTGACCTTGAAATTTATAAATTGGGGAAATGTCACATTTCTTTTACAAAGTACCATATTAGCCACTGGCCTATCATGGGCACTTTGTCTTGGCTCTCATTCCTCCTTTGACTTATCTTGTCTATGTATATCATTTTGTTCAGTTTCTGTCTTGTCCTTCTGTGTATGTCTTGTTACCCTCTCCCTTCTGTGTATGTCTTGTCCCCCTCCACCTTCTATGTATGTCTTGTCCCCCTCCCCCTTCTGTGTATGTCTTTGAGCCTTATCTTGTCCTATGTATATCATTTTGTTCAGTTTCTGTCTTGTCCCCTTCCCCTTCTGTGTATGTCTTGTTACCCCTCTCCCTTCTGTGTATGTCTTGTCCCCCTCCCCTTTCTATGTATGTCTTTGTCCCCCTCCCCCTTCTGTGTATGTCTTTCAGCCTTATCTTGTCTATGTATATCATTTTGTTCAGTTTCTGTCTTGTCCCCTTCCACCTTCTGTGTATGTCTTGTCCCCCCTTCTGTGTATGTCTTGTCCCCCCTCCCCTTCTGTGTATGTCTTGTCCCCTCCCCCCTTCTGTGTATGTCTTGTCCCCTCCCCCTTCTGTGTATGTCTTGTTCCCTCTCACTGTGTATGTCTTGTCCCCTCTCACCTTCTGTGTATGTCTTGTCCCCCCCTCCCCCTTCTGTGTCTTGTCTTGTCCCCTTCCCCTTCTGTGTATGTCTTGTCCCCCTCCCCCTTCTGTGTATGTCTTGTCCCCTCTCACCTTCTGTGTATGTCTTGTCCCCTCTCACCTTCTGTGTATGTCTGTCCTCTCCCCTTCTCACCTTCTGTGTATGTCTTGTCCTCTCCTGTGTATGTCTTGTCCTCTCACCTTCTGTGTATGTGTGTATGTCTTGTCCCCTCCCTTCTGTGTATGTCTTGTCCCTATGTTGTAATTGTCTGTATCTTTCAGTCTTGTTTCTTTTATTCTGTTTGTCCTCCTCTGTGTATATATATATATATATATATATATATATATATATATATATATATGTGTGTGTCCCCTTTGTTTTGTGTTGTTCTCTGAACTGTCTCTTTACTCTGTCCACTTTGTCTTTTTTTGTCTGTCTCCTGTCCTTTTGACCTCAGTGTGTGTGTGTGTGTGCTTTCTTGTCTTGTTCATTTCAATATTTCTGTCACTCTGTTACTTTTCTTTGTGTTGTCCCTCTGTCATTTAATTTGTCACTCTGTTGCTTCTCTCTCTCTCTCTCTCTCTCTCTCTGTTTTTTCTCCTTCTCTCTCTGTTCACCTCTCCCTCTCTCCTATATGGTTTCTTTTTCACCCCTTACTTTTATTTTCTCTATTTCCCCCTCCATCTGATTTTAAGTCTTTCCATTGTTTTTATTTTATTTTTCATTTTTATGATGCTTAAGGACATAATCTCTCTCTCTCTCTCTCTCTCTCTTGTTTCATTGCTCTGTGTGTGTCTTCACTCTCCACCCCTCTCTCTCTCTCTCTTGTCCCTTTAGTCTGTGCATGTGTGTATGTGTTGTTTCTTTGGTCTGTATGTGCGTTGCTTGTTTGTTGTGTGTTTCAAGTTTTCCTTTTATATTTTACTGTAGTCTCTCTCTCTCTCTCCTCCTTTGTTGCCTATTCATCCCCACTTATAATTTTCAAGTATCTATTTACATGTCCCTGACTGTTGTCCTCATCTTTTTTTTGTGTTGGGTGGTTGGTAAATACATACTTAGCCATAATGATAAAACCCTGATACACATTATTTATGCTGTTGTGTGGTGCATCATGAGAAGGGTGTCAAACACCTGGGTCATGATGGGAGAGCTGACTGTTGCCAAGTACTGTTGACATTGACTTTGCTACCCTAACTTACATACGGACACACACACACACACACACACACACATGTACACACACACACACACACACACACACACACACACACACACACACAAATCTAAGGCAAACAATTGGATGCCTTCCAAGCAACTAATGATAAGTATTTGTAAACACTTTTGGCTTCAAGTAACTATTTTTGACAGTTATATAATTTCTAGTATTCCTATGTAATACTAGTGACTAGCAGATCTATTTGATGCATGAATGGGACCCGAACACTTTTAGGGCCGGGTTAGCTCAGTTGGTAGAGCGTTCGGCTAGAAACCACAAGGTTCTTAGTTCGATACCGGCCCTCGCCAACTCAGGGTATGAGTAGCACAGAGATCTGTGCAGCAAAGTAAGGAGCTGATGGTAGGTGTGGTGCTTCACCTCAGACACAAAAAACAATCTCCTTGGTCTAGCGCTAGTGAAAAGGGGATAGACTCCCTCGCTGATTGGCTGATACCGACTTTAGGCCACCCTGACAACTTTACTTTTTACTTACTTACACTCCCCACTGATCTCCAGAACTAAAGTTCGACACCGGATGCGTTTTAGTGACCGGGGTATGACGTTAAACTACATCTAATGGTGAAATTCCAATCTTGAAGCTCTGGGGAATGTGGAGTACACTCTCTTTGCCATTATTCCCAGATCCATGACTCTACCCCCCCCCCCCGATCTCTAGAACTAAGGCCCGCCACCGGATGCATTATAGTGTCATATCCAGGATGTGTGGTGTATGTCTTTAGCTATGAACTTCCCATTAGTTTTTGTATCACTGTAGGCCTTATGAAAACCGGTGTTTGCTTTGCTCTCAACATTAGCGCATTAGTAGTATTGCATTAGAAACAAATTGCAAACACTTTATAAGTGCATCATGGCATATATATATATATATATATATATATATATATATATATAAAGCAGAAAAGGAAATATTTGCAAAGACATTTCGGCTGCCAGGTTACAATTCTAGTTATCTTGTGTCATTTTTCTCTTTACTCAACCAAGGAAGCAAGCAAGCAAATGGTGTTTACCATGTATTGGCCTGACTGTGAGGTCTCTTCTGGAAATCCAGGCTGCTGTCTGACACCCTCCACCCCAACCCCACTCCTTAACCCACCACTCCACACATCCTCACACACACACACACACACACACTCAGCTGCATTGTAAATGAACAGGAAAAAAAAGCTTAGTTGGCAGCTTTATCAAGATTAGGAATTCTTGTCCTTGTCGCTCTCTATAATCCATAATGTATCTGCATCAAAATTCACTCTCACTTTGAATCCCCCCTCTCTTTGAATGTTGGTTATTTTATTCTCTGTCTATTCTATCTTTCTTTGTCTGTCTGTCTCTCTCTCTCTCTGTCTGTCTCTCTCTTGTCATTTTACTCTTTCTCTTAGTGTCTTTTTGTCATTCTGTTGCCTCTCTCTCTTATCTGTCTTTTCTTTCTTCCTCTCTCTTTTCACCCCTTACTTTTATTCTCCCCCCCCTCTCTCTCTCCTCTCTCTCCCTCTCTCTCTCTCTCTCTCGCCCCCTCTCCCCTCTCCCTCCTCTCTCTTCTGAATCTGTTTTTTGTTTTTCTTGTCTGTTTTTAAGTTTTTCTATTGTTTGTATTTTAGTTTAGTTTTTAAAAATTTTCATCTCTGTCTGTCTGTCTCTTCTATGTGGTTTCTTTTTCACCCTTTACTTTATTTTTCTCTCTCTCCCCCCCTCTCTCTCTCTATCTCCCACCTCTCTTTCTCTCTCTCTCTCCTATTCCTCTTTTCAATGTGTTTTTTTCTATGGGTTAAGTAGATAAAAAAAATGGATATAAAAAAATGTTTTAAAAAAATTGAGTTTGAAAAAAAAAAAATTGAGTACCGAGCAAGAATGAATAAAACAAAATTTCCTCAGCATAAAATAACCCAACAATGGTTGACATGCCATAAAATCCAACCAACCAACTACGTCAGTTAGTACACCTGTAACAAGCATCTTTTAATGAAAAATATATTTTCTTTTAAATGCATTTAATAATTCCTTCCATGACAATTTTGATGACACTAGCCTCTAGCATTTTGTACCAGTAGATTCCACTATCTAATCTCCCCATCTTCTTGTCAGGCCTTTTCCTAATATGCATGTTATTTCTTGGGCAGCATTCTATCAACCTTTGGCACCATATGTTATCATTGCTTTTAGCTATGTGTCCTTTCAATTTTTATGATATATATATATATATGTTTATGATATATATATATGTTGGCTGTCAACTCATGCATGAGTAAGACCATTTCCTGTTCTTTCTTTCTTTTTTTTTTAATACTAGAGTGACAGTAGCATTTGGACACCGTATCCTTGTGTTTTCTCAGATGCCTCACCAGGCCATATATATATATATATATATATATATATATATGAGAAGTAAACAAACAAATAAATGTGTTTGATATGGCTAAAAAAGCCATATCAAACAATTTTTGTGAGAATATATGCTTAATTGAAGTCGTACCTAATTTTGAAAAATAATTAATTAATAATTAATGAATTAGGCGGGCATACCCATTCAAATGTAAGGCTAAACAAATCGAGAAAAATCAATCTGTATGTACATTTCAGCCTATTAGGCCTCATCACACACAAAGCAGTCTTCCTGTCTATAGCTCTGCTGATGAGGCCTAATAGGCTGAAATGTACATACAGAGATTGATTTTTCTTGATTTGTTTAGCCTTACATTTGAATGGGTATGCCCGCCTAATTCATTAATTATTAATTAATTAATTTTCAAAATTAGGTACGACTTCAATTAAGCACATATTCTCCCAAAAATGTGTGTGTGTGTGTGTGTGGTGTGTATGTATATATATATATATATATATATATATAATATATTATACCCACTTTTGCTTACATATGCACAAAACTGTGAATGTATGCATGTATGCATCCATAGATTTGTGTGTACCTGTCTATTAAGCTTTCTAATACAATATTGTATATCTCTGTGTACGTGCCAATGTTATTTTCCACCATAAATGTATATATCTACACAACTCTTTATATATAGGTACTTTTGTTTA
>CM042148.1:69245757-69255757 GCA_023376005.1 Doryteuthis pealeii
AGGCAGTCATGGTGCCGGGTTGAGGTCACATATGCAAATTGAGCAATGGTTCCATGGTGGATAAAAGGAGATGGATTTCTCTGAGAGAAGTAAACCTGCTAGCACTGTTACTGTGCATGACGACGACCGACTGACTACTTCGATGCTCGCTGAATTACCCATTTGTGCTACCAAGAAGAAATCTGATTACCACTGTTCATTTATCGGACTTAACACCCTGTTATACATACATCAAAGGATTGCGGCTTAATTACAGTGTATATATGATCATATGTATGTACAAGTGTGTGTGAGATCATATGAACATACATGTGTGTGTGTGTGTGTGTGTGATCATATGTATGTAGAAGTATGTGTGTATTTGCACACATGTGTTTGATCATGTGTATTTGTACATGTGTGTATGATAATATGTATGGAAATGTATGAACCTACTCACCCTCCCAGGTATGCGTTAAATAATACTACTGCTGTTCTTCTACAAGGATGACTGGCATTAAATAACCCATGAATGTTGATATGCTATTAAAGAAAGAAACCAACCAATGCTCTCCGCCACAAACTGGATGGGACATAAGGTCAATTTTTAAGCGGAGTAAAACTGGTTTGAATTCAGAGTTTTTTCTTTCTCCTAGACTGGTTGCCTAGCCAACATTAAAGAACTCTGTTTTCTTTACTATTTACTCATACCTGGATGGAGAGTACATGGATTCATGTCTTTAACCGATTGATTGGAGGGGGCCTATTTGACTGCACATTTAGCCTAGGTAAGGGCCAAAGTGGAGTGTTGCATGTCATGGACTGCTCAGCCACCAGAGTTTTATCTTTAAGGATCACAAGTCACCACCTACAACCAACAGATGGACATTAAGGGTGTTAGTGCTGATTGAAACACAAACAGCCTTGTCCAGGATTTGAACTCTGGTTGCTGTTTCCAATTCCTACTAAGCATGCCAACAACTGTATCTAAATGTGGGAATCATGGTTAAATGGAAAGTTCCATGGAGCTGAGTCTTTTTTTTCCTGGATATTGACTTGACCTCCAAATCCAATATAGATGATCCCAGATTGACCTTTGAGGTCACTAGAGATTTACCAAATAACATAATATTCCATTGTTGGCCAAAATGAAGAGATATAGACTTTGGTATGAAGTATGAAAATGGTTTTTGACCTCATAAAGGTCAAATATATATTAGATGTTCATGTGTTAGTGAAAAAAAATACTTGATAAGATGGAATAAACAATCTCTCTCTCTCCCATATATATATATATATATATATATATATATATATAATATATATATATATATATAAGCATGACCTGTGGATATACCACAGTATGATAATTTAATTATTACAACATTTGATATGTTTAATTAAGAGCTATTGCAAAATAGTTCAATATGTAAAAAGTATAATAATCTTTATTTCACTCTCCACTGTCTTTTTTCTTTTATTCTTCTTTTCATCTTTTTCAATTGAAACTGATTAGCATTATCGCTTCCACTTGCTCACCCCTCTCTTTTTTAAAGGAAAACTGGAGATCAGCAAAGACTAAAGTGTAATAAAATCCTAATCCTATTACTGACTAATGGGGCCACCTGCTTACTCCTTAAACCGGAACAGGGTCTTCTATGCCTTCCGGTTCTCACGATTTATCCCTGGAAGGCAAGGTGAGATTGAGGTTAAGCGCTGTCACTCACTCTCAAGGCCATCAGCTGCACTAATCGCCATTATGATTTCTACACTACCTTAAAAAAAGTGAGAAGGTGTTGGGGTGTATATATATATATATATATATATATATATTATATACTGTTTCCACTTTGAAATAGTGTCTGTGTATATGTTACCCAAGAAGTTGTCTGCCGAAGGGATCTAGCAGTTTGATCATGCATGAGTGGCTATGATCTACAGATATATATATGTGTGTGTGTGTGTGTGTGGATGATATCAAGTGTTTCCTTGATAGGATTCAACCAAAATTGAGAACTCAACCATACATACCACCAATAAATTCCTTGTTAAATTTTACCAGTAAAGTTTTCTTTGATCTTGATATAGGGCTTTTTCAATTGCATTCCCAGATAGACAAACACTACAAATATAACTCAAGTGTCAGTCTTAACAGTGAAATGATAGTAAGAAATACAAGTATTAAAGATAGGGAAAAAGGTTTACTAAGCAAAGATGCAAGGTGGACAGAGAATTCAGGTTGAATTAACAAGTCTCGTGAGATCTTGTTGTCTTTCTCTTCCAGGGTTTTGTCAGATATTATTTATAGAAAAAACAGACGATTCCATACTCATTATTTAGGTACTATATGACAAGTAATAATTGATCTGTGAGACTAGCTTGTTAACCATTAAATCACAATGGGATGCCCTCTAAAAAGTAAGTAAAGTTGGCGGAGTGGCCTCTTGTTGGTATCAGCTGGACAGCAAGTTAGTCTATCCCCTTTTCACCAGCACTAGACCAGGGAGATTGTTTTGAGCTGAGGTGGAGCACCACATCTACCGTCAGCTTCCCACTTTACTGCACAGATCAGATTACACAAAATGTGCTGAGCTGAGCCGGTATCGAACCAAGAACCTTGCAATTCCTAGGTGGGTGCTCTTACCAACTGAACTACACAGTATTTCTTGGTTTCCATAGAAATCTTTTAAAAAAAGATGTTTTTCTTCTATAAATATATATTTACCAACCCCTCCGCATGAGCAGGATGCGACACTGTCAATTTCTTAAGCGGAGTTTAACAGGTTTAGATTCAGAGTTTTCCTTCGCCTAGACTGGTTACTTATCCAAGGTTAAAGAGCCCAGTCTGCCCTACTATTTAACCATAGCTAGAGGGAGAATATATGGATTCATACCTTTCCCAAGAGTATTAGTGCTATGTGAAATGCAAACAGCCTCATCTCAGATTTGAACTCGGGGCTATGAGTCCATTTTCTATGACTCTAACCATTACACCATGCACCTCCGTTTTTCTTTAAAAATAAAATACTGCAAGTACCTTGTGTCTGTAGATAAAATAAAAGTTTTCTGTATAAGTAATTACATACTTTCTTTCATTCTTCTAATTGTCTGTCTTTATCAATTTAAAAAAAAATGTTCTTTCTTTCTTTCTTCTTTCTTACTTTCACTCATTTCTTTCCTTCCTTCCTATTCTTTCAAGATTTCTTTTTTTCAGTTTTCCTTTTTTTATTTATTCTTTATTCTTTCTTTCATTCTTCAAACTTTCTTTCTTTCTCAAATTTTGTCTTTCTTTTTTTCCTTACTTCTTTCTCTTTCTTTCTTTCTTTTTCTCATTTATTTTCTCTTTTCTTCCTTTCTTTTTCTCTGGTTTTCTTTCCTTCAGGCTTTCTTTTCTTTCTTTCCTCTACATTTCTTTCTTTCTTTTTTCTTTTCATTCTTACTTTATTCCTTTCCATTCCTTTTTTTCTTTCTTCCTCCTTTTTTTTCTTTCTTTCATTCCTTCATTCTTTTTCTTTCTTTCTTTTATTCTTTCTTTCCCTTTTCCTTCTTCAATCTCAAATGTATATGTACATCTGTGTTTATGTGTGTCTCAGTCTCCGCTTTACAGTCTGTTTACTTGCCAACAAAGTTTGAGTCCTTGGACTACTGAACCCATTTACTGTCGGATACTTAGTGCGCTACCTACCCCATCTCACCCCACCCAACCTTATACGCCTCACCTGTATTTGTCTTCCTCTCCATTTCAACTTGCCTCTTTTGAAATGCTTTCGAGTCTCATCTGAGTCTCACCTGAGAAGATCGGAGGGAAAGAAGCTACTAAAAGACATTATAGCTCGTTACAGACTTTCATATTTATTCTCTGTTTATTTGTATGTTTTTCACTTTGCTATTCAAGATTACTGCTATGTTTTTTTTGTTGTTTTTTTTTTTTTGTTTATGATTGTTTCTGTTTCATTCTCTACTTGTTCTCTTTTTTCCGATTGAAATATATAACCAACTAGCATAGTATTCATGTTATTCATCTAACAACTATAAGAGAACTGCCCTGTCAGATGGGTCTGTAGAATACACTGACTGCACCTTTGCAGAAGGGTTAAATCCCACCAATAGGGCCACCTGTTGGCTGTAGGTGGTGACTTGTGATCCTTAAGGATAAAACTCTGGTGACTGAGCAGTCCATGACATGCAAAACTCCACTTTGGCCCTTACCTAGGCTAGATGTACGGTCAGATAGGCCCCCTCCAATCAATCGGTTGCAGACATGTATAATACACTTTTAGGGTTTGTTTGTCCAAAGTCAGGCTTGCTAGTCATATCAGATCTCATGACAGCAAACAACTGCAGGGTGATTTTACAAAGTCCTTCTTCACAGCAGCCTCCAGGTAACTTGTGTCAATTCTGTGAAAAAGTATGTGGGCTTGATAAGTTATGAGATTGCCTATGGTTAATGCCACTGCCAATGTCACTTGTCAAAATGTGTGGCACAACTTGAAAGGGTGAAGCTGGCCTGAGGAGCCACATGTGTTCCTATAGGGGCTTTTTAAAGGATTGAGTAGATGTTCTTCTGTAAAGAAGTTGCAGTCAATATATATATATATATATATATTATATATATATATATATATACTAGCAGGACCTGTGGATATCACAGTATGGCAATATAATTATTACAACATCTGATATGTTTTACTTAAGAGGCTTTGCAAAATAGTTCAATATAAAAAGCATAATAATCTGATTTAACACTGTCTCACTCTTTTTTTTTCTTCTTTCTTTCTTTGACTCATTAAGCTTCATTTTTATATATATATATTTTTTTTTTTTTTTTTTTTTCTAACTCCTGTTATCTACAAAACATCTATCAATTTCTTCACCCCATAATGTAGGTTTAAATAAACCGAAACGTTTAAGCGTTGATAAATAAATTCATCTTATTTTTGGAACACTTTGTTTTTCAAATTTCTTAATATATATATATATAACCACAGTATATGGTTAACACTATCTCACTTGATGACTTTGTCGTGTGCCAATATATACAGTTTTATTAGAGTGTCATCATATGGTCACCGATAAGCATCCATGTAATTGAATATATATACAAAAACAATATATACATATTATATATATATAATATACCAAACCTATTGGTAAATCCTCACGGTGAGAAAAAAAACCAGCAAATAGTTTGATTGTAAAAATATACTACCAAACATCAACCGAGGAGAAAAAAAAATTTCTGGAAAAAAGAAAAGACCAAGATAATCATACCAACCAAAATAATCTATTGGTACAATATTTTGGCCAAAAGAAAAAACAATTTATATGCGTATATATATATATATAAGATATATATATATATATATATATTCATACAAAACTGCCAAGAAACTAAAGCTAATATGTAAAAAGTGCTCAATACCTAAGTAGAGCAAATATATATATATTATATACAGAAAATATGATAGTAAATCTGACCCTTCTCAGGGAAACTGTAACATCAGCTTGCTCTAGGTTCCAGAACAGGATTGAGGCTGTGATCGATGCAAATGGCAGTTATTTTGAGTGAAACTTGTTGACAGTAGTCTAGTTTCTGTGCCCATTGAATTTCTTTACAATCCATTAAATTTTGTAGTTACCAAGCACTTTTTCTTTTTCCTTATGAAACTGTCAAATTTCTCCAGGACATCCTATATATCCATTGATTCTAATGTTATAAAAGAAGAAATAATAAAAGCCTAAGATAACAGATGCCAAAATTTCCAGTTAATGTTTCCCAAGTGAAGATGTATTGAACATAATATCAAAAATGTTCATCATATGAGACGTTTTAAAAAAAATCTATATGCAAAATATTAATTCCAGAGGGTTAAATAAGTACATTCCTTCCCCCTCTCCCCACAGAATGATTTTTAATAGCCCATTCTTGGCAAATGTTTGTGGTGCATAAAAGTGAATTTTTTTTTTCACTGGGTCTATAAAGGAATTGAAACCTATTGGAGTAACATGGTATCCTGGGTATGATGTTAAACGGCATCTAATGGTAAAGTTTCAATTTTGAAGCTTTGGGTAGTGTGGAGTACCCCTTGATCGCTATTACTCCCAGGTCCACTTTGACCTGGAGTAGTTGTACCTGTTATAGTCCCATCTATAGGTCAATTAGAATATATATATATATATATATATATATAAGAGAGTTTCATAATTTGCTTGAAGCATTGTGTATGTATTGGTTAGGAGGTTGATTTAGAAGGCTATCACAATGCAGTTTGGAATAAATAAAAAATAATAATACGGTAACAATGGTGTTGTGTGTTGACCTGTATTTTTTATATAAAAATAATACAGGTAATACATATAATAAAAAATACAGGTCAACACACAACACCATTGTTACCGTATTATTATTTTTTATTTATTCCAAACTGCATTGTGATAGCCTTCTAAATCAACCTCCTATATATATATATTATAATATATATATATTGTGTTCCTCATATCTGTACCACACACACACACAACACACATATATATATATATATATATATATATATATATATATATATATATATATATATATATATGTTGTAGTGGGTCCATGTATGCTTCTTAGTTGATATATGAGTCGGTTAGCTCAGTTGGTAGAGCGTTTGGCTAGAAACCACAAGGTTCCTAGTTCGATACCGGCCCTCGCCAACTCAGCGTATGAGTAGCACAGGGATCTGTGCGGTAAAGTAAGGAGCTGATGGTAGGTGTGTCGCTCCACCTCAGACGCAAAAACAATCTCCTTGGTCTAGCGCTAGTGAAAAGGGGATAGATTCCCTCGCTGATAGGCTGATACCAACTTTAGGCCACCCCACGACTACTCTACTATATGTCTATAATATATATTGTTTGGGATTTAGTATGTAGTATTAGGTGTGAAATAAAAGTTTTGGGGATGTTTGAACCCCTTCTTCAGCCAGTCCATCAGTTCCAAAGAAAGGGTTCAAACATCCCCGAAAATTTAACAAAATAAAACAAAACTTAACATTCAAAAAGTGAGTTTCTTATATTTCATACCTAATGCTTCACAATAAATCCCAAACAATATATATATATAGTAAGTATATATATATATATATATATATATATATATATATATATATTGTAAGAATTATCCTGATGAGCCGTTAGGCAAAACCTTGGTAGTTAGTTTTCTGACTCCTTGGGTTATTCAATAAATGAATGTGAATTTTGCCCAATGAATTGACAATAGGAAGCTCTATTTACGGTTGGACCTTTTTCAAGGAAACCCATAATGATGCCGCCCTGTTGGCTGCGGTGTTAGAATGCACCGACTGCACCTCTGCAGATGGGCAAGACTCCCCCAAATGGGGCCACCTGTTGGCTGTGAGTGGCAACCCATAATGCTTAAGGACAGAGTCTTGGTGGATGAGCAGTCCATGACCTGCAACACTCCACTTAGACCCTTACTTAAGCTAAACGGGTGGTCGGAGAGCCCCCCTCCAATCAATCGGCTGGTCATGTCAAGCCCTAGCACCTATATGATTTCACCAACCCCATTGCCCTTATGGCAAGCCCCAATCTTTTTTATCATATGGGTGATAGAAGGCAGTCCTGGAAACTCTATCTGATGGTGAGGTTCCAGTTTTAGAAGTTTGGGGAATGTGGAGCACCCATTTATCACCATTTCTCCCTGGTCCACTTTGACCAGAGTGGTAGTACCTGTTAGGGTCCATCAATGGGTTAAATAGAAAAATATATTTATAAGAAAAAATGAGTATCCATTAAGAATGAATTTTATTTCAAAACTTTATCAGCATTAAATGACCCACTGAGGTTGATATGCCATAAAACAAACCAAAACTGAAACCAATAATGATGGATTTTTCATATCCAGGCAAGGTATTATTATATTAGAATGTTTTCTAAGTAAAGGATGAGGTTGTTTGCATTTCATAGTCATCTTCACAAACTTCCTGGAGCTGGTGAATTGTTTCAAATGTTAGCATGATATTACAAGATTTTTGACTCACTCTAGTAAAAGCAAGTAAGATTAGTATTATAAAAAAATACTAGTTTAAATTACTAACAGTTAATAGTGATCATTAGAAAAAAATCAGATTAGGTTTCTGTTATGAAATTAATTCTTGGTGCTCAGGTTTCTCTAATTCACTTTTTTCAATGTTTGATGTTTCTGATATTGCGACTGAAGAGTTCCAACCTCAAAGACATTACCAAATTTTATTATATATTTTTTTTTAAATTTAAAAAAAAAAAAGAAAAAAAAATTCTATCCAAAATTGATTCCCAAGAAATGATCTGATAAATCTAATCATTTTGTATTAAATTTCAAACGTCTTGTTAAAGTTTCCACTGTTCCACCTGTAGAGAATTCTTTTTAAGTTCCAGTATATAAATACATAATGCTTGTTATGATAAAAAAGAAGACATACTAAGGGCTGCTGAAAAGTTCTTGGCCAAACCAAGAAAGGAACAACCTAAAACCATGAAATGTTTCTAATTATTCATTCTACAATTTCACAATTTTTTTATTGATAAATACTTCTTGAAATAAGTTAATGATAATCCTTTTTGGAGTAACAAAGCTGAGGGTTAAAACAGAATGTCCAGGATTATGTATATGTGTATGTGTATGTGTACATATATAATGTGTGTGTATCTATATGTATGTAATATGTATATATCTGTGTGTGTAGGTAATGTGCATATATATATATATATATATATATATATATATATATATATATATATATACATAAATATACAAACACATTACATATATGGTGTGTGTTGTGTGTGTGTGTGTATGTGTGTTGATGTGTATATACTTAAAACATAACGTGTGTGTATGTATGTAGTGTGTGTGTTGTGTATATGATTAAAACATAATGTATATGTGTGTGTGTATGTTGTGTATGTAATGTGTGTGTGTGTGTGTATAATGTGTGTGTATGTAATGTATGTATATGTGTATGTAATGTATGTATATGTGTATGTAATGTATGTATGTGTGTGTATGTAATGTATGTATGTGTGTGTATAATGTATATATATGTGTGTATGTAATGTATGTATGTGTGTGTATGTATGTAATATACGTGTGTATGTATAATGTATGTATGTATGTGTGTGTGTATTATGTATGTATGTGTGTGTGTATAATGTATGTATGTATGTGTGTGTGTAATGTAATATGTGTGTATGTATGTAATGTTTGTTTTGTGTATAGGCTTAAAACAAAGTGTAGATAAAAAGCAATGTTAAGAGAGTAACTCAAAAAGATAGAAAGAGATGAACATAGATTTCTGAGTAGACCAATGTAAGAAGAGATATCATAAAAGTTATTAGGAGATAAAAATGGAGGTGGGCAGATCAAGAAATGAAGAGAACAGATGGTGCAAAAGTTGAAAAACAAATGCAGACAGAAGATAGAAGCCTTTGCTGCTCAGACATTAGCAGAGGAGGTTGCCTTAGTCACAGTTAGTGTCATAGTTGAACAAGTTAGGAAAGGTTTTTTTTCCAGAACTGGGTGATAAGTGTGTATGTGTGCCTGTCTATAATATATACTAGCATAAATATGCCCTCTCCATTGGGCTCAAGTATTCAAGTCTTAATGTAATAAAATATTACATTAAATTAGGAAGACTAACGAAACTAAATAAGAATGCTTATAAAAAGATTACACTTATCTTAATTTTATCTTTGTATAATTTTATATAGAAATCAACATAGGACTTTAATGTTTGAGAATAAAACAATAATATCAGAAATTAATAAAACCAAGTAATTATTTATTAAACCCATTTTGTTAAAAGCAATATGCGAATTATCCACACCATATACTATGTAAACCTCTATTTCTTTGTGATATATAGAACACATTGCAGGATTTTAAATGTATTAATAACATGGGCTTGTTTGAAGCAAATATAACACAGCTAGATTTTACTAAGGACATTGTTAATAAATAAAATGCTAATTAAGATTAGATAAT
>CM042148.1:69263257-69294052 GCA_023376005.1 Doryteuthis pealeii
GAGGAAAGAGAGCATGAAGAAAAAATCGTTTCTTGTTCCTAACTTTACAAGAACCTATCAATAGAATAAACCATAAAGTTACCTCTACAAAATACATCAAGAGCGGTCATATAATTCCTACTGTGTAAGTGTCCTGGGTATAACCTTAAACTGCATCTAATGGTGAAGTTTCAATTCTGGAGATCTAGAGAGTTTGGAGTACCCCTTCATCACCATCACTCTCAGGTCCACTCTGAACCGAGTCGTAGGGGTCCCATCCATGGGTTAAATAGAAGAAAAAAATGATTAAAAAAAAATGTGTTAAAAAAAATTGAATTACCCATCAAGAATGAGTAAAACAAAATGTCTTTGTCATAAAATAACCCAACAAGGGTTGACATGCTGAAAAGAAAGTGAATTAAAGAAAGGGTAATTATTTGAAGAGGGGGGGGTAGAAGATCTGAAGAAAAAAGAAAGAAGATAAAGGAAAAAAAGAAAAGGAACAAACAACAAAAGAAAAAACAAAGAAGAAATATATTTATATATATTATAATAGAAGATTTAAATTTTTAGCATTATAACCTATTTTAGGAAGCCTAGAGCAAATGTCTAGCCTTTCCAATCATCAGATTCACATCTGATAATTGGAATGGCTAGACATTTGCTCTAGGCTTCCTGAAATAGGCTATAATGCTAAAAATCTAAATCTTCTATTATATTTTTTTACTTATATAATTTTGCTCTGTGACTCTGACAATAAGAGCACACATTGAGCTCTGTAAACTACGACACATTTTTAAAAAAATTTCTGTCGTAAGAAAGATTTTGTCACCGGATTTTTGGATTATATATATATATATATATATATATATATATATATATATATGTGTTCATTATTACTTTTCCTCACATTTTGTCAGATTTTTTCCTAATCTGTTGTTTTCTTCACACACACCCACCCATATATATATATATATATATATATTATATATATATATATATATATATGAGGTGAATGTTAGTATTTGTATCCGTTGTAGGAGATACTTATACCAGGTTTGGGCTTAGGTGTGAAGCATTAACATGCTTATTATGCTAATATTGTTAGCGTAATATGTTAGTTGTGGAATAAATATCTGAAGACTCTGTGGTTTGTTTTGAGTTTCATTTATTTAGACTGGTAAATTTTCGAGACTGCTACGTCCCTTCAACGATATATATAATATACTCCAGTATGTAAGGGAGCACAAAAAACTGTCACCCTCAGAACCATAAAATGAGACTTCTCCCCCTCCCTACAAAGCAGTACAGTACATTATAAGGGAGCGCAAAAGACAAAAATTGGTTTGAAAATTGCATAGGCGAGAAATTGTCAGTAACCAAGATTTAAATTTCATGTGTTCCACACAATCTTCAGACAGGAGTGTAGTAAAAAAAATAGCTGGCTAAGTGTTTGTATAGCATGAAGTTTATTCACATGGTGTGATCTTCTTTCACGAGATTTTTTTACTTGAAATAATGTTACATGCACTAATATCTTAGCATGTTTATATATTTTTTCAAGTAAATATCTCGTGAAAGAAGATCTCACCACGTGAGCACACTTCATGCTATAAAATACTCTTGACTAGCTACTTTTTACTACATTCCCGTCCGAAGATTGTGTGAACCATATGAAACTTGAGTAGCAGAAATATAGTATCCCTATTCGGACCAAGTATCCAATAGGCACCCCAAATCATCAACTTAATGAAAGATTCACATTTTAACTCGTCACCGGTAACCTCCGCTTCCAAATTTTTGTAAACAATTGATTTTAATCAGAAGTTTATGTAGATGTTGAACTTACAATAAATTAAATAAATAGATGGTTAGTACATGTAATCAAATTAGAATTGAATAGCAAAATCTTTTTTTAAATAAATACGTTTTAATCAGAAGTTTATGAGTATTTTTCAACACTTATGATAAATTAAAAAAAGACGAAAGGTATTTTTATTACTAAAATAGTTTTTACTTTAATCAGAAGAGAAATGTAATTGTTTATTTAAATAAAATGCAGTTTTAATTTGCCAAATATTTCTTTGTTTATTAAATATATGCAAAAACACGGAAATAAAATGAGGTTCAGTTTATTTTATAGTAGGAATTTACGAGGAACAAGTTGAAGATTACCCAATCAAGTTAATTTCAAATAATGCGCAAGCACAATTTTATGTAGTGTAAGATTCAAAGGTTATGACAAAGTCATAACTCTTGGAACGCAAACTCCGACAAAGGTTGAGGACAAAACATTTAATATGTACAGCACATGAATACACAAAGGATACAAAATTACATAGAGGTGTACATACATACATACATAAGTAATATACAGTTACATGTAAAAAGGATAAACATAAAAGCAACAGACATGAGACTAAGAACAGTCCATGCTGTATGAAACACTTTACAGTGATGTAAGGGGGCCAAGCCCCAACAAGAAAGGGTAGTCATAAGACTACCTCATTGTGTCTCGTAGGTGACAGCAGGCAAAAAGAAGAGAAATTCAAAACAGCCGCTTAAATACATGAGGCCCCTAGCGGGAACCAGCGACACTAAACGGCAGATAACTCCCCAGGCAAATACAAAAATAATCCCCACAGTAGGAATTTAGTCTACTAATGTTCAGATTACCGAAATTTTATTATTTTTCCAAATTACAATTCTAATCAAAATCCATTAACTTCATTTAAAAAAAAATAATTAGTTGCCATACTTTCTAAACTGAAAGCCAGCAACTGACTAATTCTAAATGCTATATAAATCTTAAATTAATACACAATAGTTTCAGAAGAAATCTGTATTCTTTAGTATTAATTCATTCAAATCATTATTATGTGATCATTATGAGAAATCACCGTAAGACAACTTCCGTCAAAATTGATTATTTTCGGACTTTTGTATGGATTCCTTGTTGTCAAACGACTGCGGACAGTAGAAAGTTGCTTTGTTGACCTGTCCGTCTCTGATTAAATCCCTTTCTCCAAAGAGGCAACTCTTTGGGGATCCCAGTGAGTGTTGCGTTGGTGATGATGCCCTTGGCAGTTCATGTCCTTTCTCCTCGACTCTTGACTCGTTCTTCATAATTTGTCCGTCTTTCTCATCTCACGCAACGGACTGGCATTTCAAAAGAAGACCTGCGCAACTTAAGATTCTGTTACATGTTGACATGTTCTGCAATCTATCTTCTTGCATTTGTGTTTTCATCCAGAGAGAGTGAAATTGTTGATATAAAGAAAAAACAAATGAAACTCCTCTTACTCGGGCTAGGAAAAGAAATGGCGCCCGAAGGTCTGTACTCTTATAAAGAGTACAGACCGGAAGTGAGGGGTTTGTGGAGAGGAGTGGAGAAATAAATGAGCCGAATTTCTTGGCATCGGGAACGAGGTGACTGCGAGCAAACACGAAGATTTTCAGAATAGAGATTTCACGGAAAATAAGATCCCTATTAGGACTGAGCCTAATTCTAGTAGTGACCGCCGCAAGCGGAGATTTAAGAGGTTTGAATTCAGAGTTTTCCTTCTTCTAGACCAGTTGTCATACCAGGCTAAAGAGCCCAGTCTGCTCTACTATTTACCCATAGCTGGAGGGAGAATAGTTGGATTCATACCTTTCCCAAGGGATTAACACTATGTGAACTGTGACTTCGTCCAGGATTTGAACTCGTGTTGACAAGTCCATTTCCATGTGACTCTAACCAGTACACCACATGCCTCCATACTGTGAAGTATTGAGACTGCGTATTTTGTGGTACTAGCAAGAAATTTCACCCTCTGGGTGTAAGCATTTACGTTTTAATGTAATCAAAATATATTGAATATGACTAACAAAATTAAATAACGTATATAAAAAGAGTACAGTGTATGATTATAAAAGCATTATGGTCAAGACATGCTGAAAATGCCGGTTCCCACTTAGATCCCTGAAGTTAAGTGGTAATAAGCCTGTCAATATTTAAGGGGTGACCACTTAAGCAACAGCAGGTATTAAGGAATCTGAATCCTTAGTTTATCAAAATGACTTGAATTTGGCATTAAATGACCCAAAAAGGGGTGATGTGCCATAAAACAAAACATCAAACAGTGACAAAAGCTTTTGAAATTTTAAAAAATTTTCTTTTTTTTTTTTTTTACAGTAAAAAAAAAAAAAATTCTTTGAATATCAAATCTATAATGATTTTAAACAATATAAAAAATATAAACAAATGTATCAACTCTTTGCCTACTTTAAACCACTGACAGTGGCTCTCCACAACACCCAAGCTAAGTACAAAAACTAATGCTTAGTTCATTATAATTGATCTGAAGGACTTGGATTACAATAACAATAAGATTTATTTGGATAGAATAGATTTTGAGAGTGAATAGTGTTGAAATATTCCATCATACAGGTAAAAAAAAATACCAAGAAAATTTGGTACAGCTGTGGGGGAAATTAGGTAGGAAGTGTTAATGAAGGAAATTAACATAGCTCCCTCTGAAAAATTGATTAAAAGATATTGTTGAATATTAAATGTAGTTGGTTGATTGGTTAGATTTTACGGCATGTCAAACCCTTGTTGGGTTATTTTATGTAGAAGACTTTTTATTTTATTCATTCTTGTTGGGTACTCAGTTGTTTTAAAAAACTTTCTATTTAACCCATAGATGGACCCTAACAGGTACTACCACTCCGGTCATAGTAGGACCTGGGAGTAATAGGGAACTCCAGAATTGGAACTTAACCTTTAGATTAGGTTTAACATCATATCCAGGACACTAAGACCCTCAACCACTGCCTTCTTGTACATATATGACAAAAAAGTTGGAAGTTAGCCATAAGGGTAATAAGTTTGGAAACAATCATATATATATTTACCACCGTTCCGCATGAGCAGGATGTGCCACAAGGTCATTTCTTAAGCAGAGTTTTAACAGGTTTTAATTCAGTGTTTTCCTTTTCCTAGACTGGTTACCTAGCCATGGTTAAAGAGTCAGTCTGCCCTACTATTTACCATAGCTGGGAGAGAATTAGATTCATACTTTTTTCCCAAGGGTATTAGCACCATGTGAAATGCCAACAGGTTCTTCCAGGAATTGAACTCGCGGTTGCATGATTCCACTTCCTGCGACTCTAACCAATATACCATGTGCTTCCTAAACAATCATATAGGTGCTAGAGTGCTTTATTTGGTGATGATAAGTTAACTGAAAAAGTTAATGTTTTTAAAAGTATGGCATATAATATTTGTGATATATCCATATGCCATAAATAAGAATATTTTGTAATATCCATAAGAAATATTTGTGATATATTTATATGCCATAAAAAATCCTCTTTTTTATGCATAGTTAATGCCAACAGGTTCTTCCAGGAATTGAACTTGGTTGACGAGTCCACTTCCTGCGACTCTAACCATTTATACCACGCACCTCCTAAACATTATATAGGTGCTAGAGGGCTTTATTTGGTGATGATAAAGTTAACTGAAAAAGTGGGTTATGAGATTCCGACCGAAAGGAATCACTCAAAATCGTTGAGGATGATAAACTAGAGACTTACATTGATATGATCAGCTTAAAAAAAAATGCAACTGCACCTGTTCTGCATCAGAAAAAGCATTTTGCATTAAGGAAATAAAAGGAACAAACAAATAAGATACATAAAGAATTTACTATATGATTTACATTTATATTATATATATATGATTGCATATACTATAGTGTTGGATTATCCCGTTTTAGCTTTTGTTGAATGGCGTACCAAAGGCCATATTATTGGTAGAGTGCTCAATATAAAATAAGAGCTGTTATATAATATATAAAATAAAATATATAAAGGTTTTACATATCTATTTATTAGGTGACAAATGGTCGTGAATGTTCCTTGTCACCTAGTAAATAGATATGTTAAAACCTTTATATATTTATTTTATTATATTATACATATATATATATATATATATATATATATATATATATATATATATTTATTCACATTCACTGTAACTCAACAAAAATGGAATATTATAGTGGATTTTTATCAGAGTAGCAGTTCACATGAAATATTATAATTTTAAAATTACATTGTGTCACATACTATTTTTTTCATTATTCAATTTGCCCATCTGTTAGAAAATTCAATTTTTAATAAAATAAAATTGGTAGTGGTGTACTTATTTATGTGTGATAGTTGTTGAAATGTATGTAATGACAGAAGCATACTCACTAATATATATATATAATATATATATATATATATATTATATATATATTATATATAGACAGCGTACTCTTGCTATTAGGATGATTCAAGTGGTCTGATGAAGCTCATGGGTATATTTCAGATACCTGTGAGTGAAAATGTACCATAACCACAAATAGCCAAGTTTAAGCTTTTTCTTTACTATTATATATATATAATTAATGTAGAAAAATAATAAATAAATGTGAAAAATAAGTTATGAAGATGATTTATTCATAATTGAAAACTTAGTTGACGTTTAAAACGTTGATTAACGGCCGGTTAGCTCAGTCGGTAGAGCGTTCGGCTAGAAACCACAAGGTTCCTAGTTCGATACCGGTCCTCGCCAACTCAGCGTTATGAGTAGCACAGAGTCTGTGCAGTAAAGTAAGAAGCTGATGGTAGGTGTGGCGCTCCACCTTAGATGCTAAAAACACTCCTGCCGTCTAGCGCTATTGAAAAGGGGATAGACTCCCTCGCTGACTGGCTGATACCGACTTTAGGCCACCCCGACAACTTTTACTTATATATATATAATATATATATATATATATATATATTCAACTGATTTTTTTATGGATAGCATTAGAATTACTGAGGTGCTATCAAAAATACTCAACCTATACATGTTTTTCATTTAAGATTGGCTCACAAAATCTATTTCTTTTTAGTTTTTTTTTTTTTTTTTTTTTCACTAAAATGAGAAACTAATTATATATCTAATACTTACTTGCCATTTTTACTTTATGTCTATAAAAATAACTTTTTCAAAGATCTTTTTTTATATTTTCCCAAATGCATGATTTTTTATTTTTTATTATTATTTTTATTATTTCTCTTCACTGGGGTTTTGGTCTGTTCCTGTAAATAGCAATATTCTGAAACTTTCAAATCTTATTTTAACTGAAATTTTTGCTTTCCTTAACTTCACCCCTGCCCCCCACATACTGCCCAAAAACCAGAAATAAAGAATTATAATACATTCCTTTCTATATTTTACCATGGAGAAATCTAAAAATATAGAATCTTAAATCCGAATTAAATAAACACATAGCCTGAAAAAAGTGTGATTGCTTTAGATATTTACTTAGTTGGCATAGGCACAGTTATGGAGTTCTTGGTGAAGATCAAAATCACAACACATTTAGTATTCTATGCTAGTCTAGCTTGCTAGCCATTAACTGACAAGATATTTTGAAAAGCTTCATAATCATCATGATCGCGTAATTAGCATGGATATCATGATAATCTCTCGCTAACCTTATCTATCATTTATTGTCCCAGGAGGTCTCCGCCGCAGCATCGGTCAATGTAGGTCCTTGCTGGGCGCCCATAGAGCATGTCCATGTATTGGCTCACAGGAGAACGTCGCTTTATGAGTTTGTCTTGCCCTCTCAAGCATTGTCCAGCATGTCTTGTCCATCTCACTCAGATGGTTAGTGAGATAGGGGACAGGTGGCCGACAGCTGCTTCCTTGTGGGGTGCTGTTTCCATGACTTGTTCAAGACTGTATGCAGCGTTCTTGTGCAGCTTCCAACTAGCTTATTCTCAGGTGCCTTGTTAGGATCCAAGTGGTGCAGCCATACAGCAAACACTGATAAAGGTTTACACAGCCACAAGAGTAAAAATTTGGAGATATCCAGAAGAAATTGAACTGTAGTCATTTACTTCTCTATCTGATATGATGTAAAAGTAAGATTGGTTGGCCTATTGTTGTTATTCAGCAGACAGTAAAGGAGTCTATCTCCTTTTTTGCTAGTGCTAGGAGAGTTAAAGAACCAACCTGTCCAATATTTACTCCCAGCTGGAGGAGAATAGTTGATTCATACCTTTTTCCCAAGGGTATTAGACGAAGGGTTTTTTTTTTGTAAATGGTCTATCAAATCAAATATTTTAAAAGATCAATTTGACCCATATATGGACCTTAACATGTACTACCACTCCAAGTCAGAGTTGACCTGGAGTAATGACAATGACTGGGTGCTTTCACAGTTCATTGTTCTTACTTTCCCAGGTCAACTCTGACTTGGAGTGTTAGTACAATGTTAAGGTCCCATATATGGTCGTCAAATGATCTTTAAAAATATTGTATTTGAATTAGGACCCATTTACAAAAAAAAAAAACCCTTCGTCTAATACCTGGAAAGCGTTATGAATTCCAACTATTCTCCCTCCAGCTGGGAGTAAATATTGGACAGTTTGGGTTCTTTTAACTCTCCTAGCCACTAGCAAAAAGGAGATAGGACTCCCTACTGTCTGGCTGATAACAACAATAGGCCACACCATCTACTTACATCATATCAGATAGAGAAGTAAATCGACTACAGTTCAATTTCTCTGGATACTCAAATTTTACTCTTGTGCACCTGTGTAAACCTTTATCAGTGTCTGCCCTGTTATGCTGCACCCCACTTGGATCCTAACAAGGGCAACCTTGAGAGATTAAGCTAGTTGGAAGCTGCCACAAGAACGCTGCATGACAGTCTGAACAATCATTTGGTGGAAACAGCACCCCACAAGGAAGCAAGCTGTACGGCCACCTTGTCCCCTATCTCACTAACCATCTAAGAGTGAGATGGACAAGACTATGCTGGGACAATGCTTTGAGGAGCAAGGACAAACTCATAAGCGACGTTCTCCTGTGAAGCCAATTAATGGACATGCCTACTATGGGCCGCCCAGCAAGGACCTACATTGGACCGATGCTGCGCGGAGACCTCCCTGGACAATAAATGATAGATAAGGTTAGCGAGAGATTTATCATGGATATCCATGCTTAATTACGCGACATGATGATAGAAGCTTTTACAAAATATCTTGTCAGTTAATGGCTTAGCAAGGCTAGACTAGCATAGAATACTAATGTGTTGCCGATTTTGATCTCACCAGAACTCCATAAACCTGTGGCCCTATTGCCAAACTAAGTAAATATCTAAAGCAATTCACACTTTTTTTCAGGCTAATCAGTATGGGTTATTAATTCGGATTAGATCTATAATTTAGATTTCTCCATGGTAAAAAATTAGAAAAGGAATGGTAGTTTTATAATACTTATTTCTGCGTTTTTTGGGCAGTATGTGGGGCAGGCGGTTGAAGGTTAAGGAAAGGCAAAAAATTTCAGTTAAAATAAGATTTGAAAGTTTCAGAATATTGCTATTTACAGGAACAGACCAAAATCCCCAGTGAAGGAGAATAAATATAAAAATAATAATAAAAAAAAAAATAAAAAATCATGACATTTGGAAAATATAAAAAAAGATCTTTTGAAAAAGTATTTTTATAGACATTAAGTAAAAATGGCAAGTAAGTATTTAGATATATAATTAGTTCTCATTTTTACGTTGAAAAAAAAAAAAAAAAAACTAAAAAAGGAAAATAGATGTGAAGCCAATCTTAAATGAAAAACATGTATAGGTTGAGTATTTTGATAGCACTCAGTAATTCTAATGCATATCCATAAAAAAAATCAGTTTGAATATATATATATATATTATATATTATAATATATTATATAATAAATAAGTAGTCGGTGTGGCCTAAAGTGGTATAATCAGCATCAGCGAGGGAGTCTATCCCCTTTTCATAGCGCTAGACAAGGAGATTGTTTTAGCAATCTGAGGTGGAGCGCCACACCTACCATCAGCTCTTACTTTACGCCACAGATCCTGTGCTACTCATACGCTGAGTTGGCGAGGCCGGTATCGAACTAGGAACCTTGTGGTTTCTAGACGTCAACGCTCTACGACTGAGCTAACCCGGCCCGTTATCAAACGTTTTTAAACGTCAACTAAGTTTTTCAATTATGAATAAATCAGCTCATAACTTATTTTTCACATTTATTTATTATTTTTCTAACATTAAAATATATATATAAATTAGTAAAGGGAAAAGCTTAAACATTGGCTATTTTAGGTTGGTTATTGTAAACCAATTTCACTCACAGGTAATCTGAAATATACCCATGAGCTTCATTCAGGACACTTAGAATCATCCTAATTAGCCAGAGCTACCTTGGTAACCTATATATATATATATATATATATCATATATATATATATATATATATATATATTAGTTGAGTTATGCTTCCTGTCATTACATCATTTCAACAACTATCACACAATAAATAAGTACCACCCACTACCAATTTTATTTTTATTAAAAATTGAATTTTCTAACAGATGGGCAAATTTGAAAATGAAAAAAATTTTTTTAAAAATTAGATATGTGACACAATGAATTTAAATTATAAATTTCATGCTTGAACGGCCTAACTCTGATAAAAATCCCACCTATAATATTCCATTTGTGAGTTACAGTGAAATGTGAATATATATATATATATAATATTATAATATAATATATATATATATATATATATGCTATAATATATTAAAATAAATATATTAAAGGTTACATAATCTATTTACATATGGTGACAAAGGAACATTCCGACCATTTGTCACCTAATAAATAGATATTAAACCTTATTATATATTTATTTTATTATATTATATAACAGGCTCTATTGTATATTGAGCACTCTACCAATAATACTGCTTTGTACTGCCATTCCAACAAAAGCTAAAACAGGGATAATCCAACACTATTAAAGTATAGCATATACATTATATATATTATATAAATGTAAATCATATAAGTAAATTCTTTATGCTATATCTTATTTGTTGTTCCTTGTTATTCCTTAATTGCCAAAATGCTTTTTCTGATGCAGAACAGGGTGCAGTTGCATTTTTTTTTAAGCTGATCATATTCAATGTAAGTCTCTAGTTTATCATCCAAACAACTATTTTGAGTGATTCCTTTCGGTCGGAAATCTCATTAACCCACTTTTTCAGTTAACTTATCATCACCAAATAAAAGCCCTCTAGCACCATATAATTGTTTTAGAGGTTGGAGACGCGGTATAATGGTTAGAGTCGCAGAAGTGGACTCGCGTCAACCCAAGTTTCAATTCCTGGAAGAACCTGTTTGGCATTAACTATGCCATAAAAAAGAAGGATTTTTTTTATGGCATATAAATGATATCACAAAATATTCTTATGGATATTACAAATTATTCTTATTTATGGCATATGGATATATCACAAATATCATATGCCATACTTTTTAAAAACATTAACTTTTTCAGTTAAACTTTAATTCATCCACCAATAAAGCACTCTGCACCTATTTATGATTGTTTAGAAGCACATGGTATATTGGTTAGCAGTCGCCAGGAAGTGGAATCATTCAAACCCGAGTTCAATTCCTGGTAAGAACCTGTTGGCATTTTCACATGACGAGTGCTAATTACCCTTGCGGAAAAGTATGAATCTAATTCTCCCACAGCTAATGGGTAAAATAGTAGCGGCAGACTGCGAACTTCTTAAACCATGGCTAGGTAAAACCAGTCTAGAAAAGAAAACACTGAATTAAAACCCTGTTAACTCTGCTTAAGAAATTGGACCTTGTGGCACATCCTGCTCATGCGGAACGGTGAGGTAAATATATATATGATTGTTCCAAACTTAATTACCCTTATGGCTAAACTTCCTACCTTTTTTCATATAATGTACAAGAAGGCAGTGGTGAGGTTGTGAGTGTCCTGCGATATGATGTTAAACCTAATCTAAAGGTTAAGTTCCCAATTCTGGAGTTCCCCTATTACCCCAGGTCTTACTATGACCCGAGGCAGTGGTAGCTACCTGTTAGGGTCCCATCTCATGGGTTAAATTAGAAAAGTTTTTTTAAAAACAACTGACAGTACCCAACAAGAATGGAATAAAAATAAAAGTCTTCTACAATAAAATTAACCCAACAAGGGTTGACATGCCGTAAAAAATCTAAACCAATCAACAAACCTAACAATTTAATATTCAAACAATATCTTTTATCAATTTTCAGCAGGAGAGCTATGTAATTCCTATCATAACAACCTTACCTTACCTAATTTCCCCCCCACAGCTTCGTACCAAATTTTCTTGGTATTTTTTTACCTGTTATGATGGAATATTTCAAACCCACTATTCACCTCAAAACTCATTCTATCCAAATAAAATCTTATTGTTATTGTAATCCAAAGTCCTTCAGATCAATCTATAATGAACTAAGCATTAGTTTTGTACTTAGCCTTGGGTGTTGTGGGAGAGCCATGTCAGTGGTTAAGTAGGCAAAGAGTTGATACATTTGTTTATATTTTTATAATATTTGTTTTAAAAATCATTATAGATTTGATATCAAAGAATTTTTTTTTTTTTTTACTGGTAAAAAAAAAAAAAAAAAAGAAAATTTTTTTTTTAAATTCAAAAGCTTTTGTCACTGNTTTTATGTTTATTTAAATAAAAGGATGCTGTTCAGAAATAGTACACACAATTTGTAAAAATTGTTTTTGTTCAGATAGAATATAAGTTCAAAAAATCATCTGTTCGTTTATTTTCAAATATTTGAAGCTGAAGTTACCGGTGGATGAGTTTAAAATATGAACCTTTCATTAAGTTGATGATTTGGGGTGCCTATTGGATTCTTGGTCCCCCTATTTTAACTTAAGTTTGACTTCTGTTTTCCTTCTCCTAGACCATTTGCCATACCAAGGTTAAAGAGCCAGTCTGCCTTGGTATTTACCCATAGTTGGAGGGAGTATCATCTGATTCATACTTTTCCATGGGTATTAGCACTATGTGAAATGCAAACAGCCTTGTTAGGTATCTGAACTCGGACCACCATGTTTATTTTCTATGATAGTAATAAACAACCTCCACACTATTTATAGCATTTATGTATATATCATATACATATTCTAAAAAATAACTATTCTTTCAGTTTAAAAACCTCTTATTAGACACTAACTTTTGGAACTTATGATCTAAAACTTGTTTTTGAATGTTTCAACTCTCAACTGTTTAAAGCAAAACGAGAAGAAAAAAAAAACAGATTTGAGATTGTCAGTGGTTCATTGGTAGCCATTGTCCTAATGACACAATGTTTACTCCTAAATTCAAGTGTTATAATCTATGTCACGTGCACTAATGCCGTAGCATGTTTATATATATTTTTAAATGGACGCATCCAAAGATTCTTGTATGGCGAATTAGTAAAAGGCTCCGATTGGTTGGTAGACCATGCTATGATTTAAAGATATCTACAGGAAAGTCATGAGGATATGCCATATTGACACAAACACGTGGGAGCCTGATGCCTTAACGTTAAATAAGGCACGAATAGGCATGAGACAGAGGAGCGTAGCCTCGACAGGCAAGAGAGCCAGAAAGAGGGAAAAAAGCCAGCAGCCCCAGAAAGCATCACAGTTTGTGTGCATTTAGTGCACCAAAGACTTTCACTCAAGAATTGGCCTGCCGAAGTTACTTGTGCAGATCTTTTTTTTTTTTTTTTTTTGGACACTATGCCATCGTCCTTAGATTATGTTGGCACCTTTCTGTCCACTAAGATCAAGAAAACCAGTTAAGATATCCATGGTGGATGTAAAGATTAGAATGTCTATAAGAATATTGGTAATTTTCACCTTTAGTTGGCTAAATTCTAGCATAAAATTGTACGTGTGCATTATCTGAAATGAACTTAATTGTTATTAAGAACACACTTCATGATATTTTTTGTGTTAAAGCATGCAGTTGTATTGTTTTGAAAAGTTTCTAAGATTTGTTTATTTAGCATGGAGGACTTTCAAAATAGCTATCGGCTTAGTTAAAGTGAAAGTCAAGGGAGGTTACTCTAATTGCCTTATTTGCTAGGAATTTTAACAAACTAAAGGTGAAAACTACCAGTTTTCGTATAAAATATATTGGCATGATAGAATTGAGGGAATATTTGTATAGTGTTTTTATGTATAGTGTGTGTGGATGCAAAGATTAGAATGTCTATAAGAATTCTAGCAATCTTCTTCTGAGATACGTGATGCTCAGTTATAACCTGAGATAACTTAATGAAGAACAATCAAGGTTGTTGGCAGGTCATTAGTAGAGCCCTGGCTCTATGCCAAATTTAGGAATCCAATGTAATCTAATCTGAGGAATGATTTAGACTAATTGCTTACAGTTTCATTGCAGTGTTTCTTCAAGGAAAATATTAATATTATTTGTCAAGACAGAACTGGATTTCTAATGCAATATGTTATAAGCCTCTATTTTTAGAAAAATACTGGGTTTAAAAATGTTTCTTTTATGGCATTTAGGGTGTACCATAAGTTTTGGTATGAAATATATTGGCATAATAGAATTGAGGGAAACTTGTTATAGTGTTTACTCAACATTGCAGAGATAATTTGTAAATTCCTAGCTGTGTGTGTGGAGTACCACATTCATTGCCATTACTTCAAAATTCCCACTGTCTGACCAGGAGATGGTAGTACTTGTTTTAGGGATTCATCTTGGGTTAAATAGATGAAAAAATGAGTTTTAAAAAGATGTGCTTAAAAAAAAATTGAGTTTTAAAAACATTTTGAATACCCAACCAAGAATTAATAAAACAAAAAAACAACTGGGGGAGTTTTCTAAGTTGTTATGCATAAAAAGTGCTCAATACATTAAGTAGAGCATGATTATAAGGACCTACATGAATGAGTACAGACACTATCTACCTAGGTTTCACCCGAATGGTTCTTCAGGATAATTCTGACCAGAGTCAGCGAAGCCATAAAGTCCAATGGTGCTTGGTAACTGTTCAGTTTCTCACTTATGCTGTTTACATGATTGATGGGTTGCCTATTGTTATGTACTGTAGTGTAGTTAAAATAGAATAATAGGTTTTATGGAAAAGTATTATTGCCCGCTAAAGAATCTGTGTTTACTTGCTGAGCCTCCGTATCTGCCCTGTACCGTGTGCATCAAAAAAGGAAGGATCTTTTTTGTATCAACTTTGATTGGTGCCACATGTTTCTTTTGATCTTTTCAAGTTTACACATGTGACGAGGTGTATGTAGCGATGTGTATACTACATGTTGACCAGTTGACTCGTTTCAGTTTTTACATTCCTCGTTTTGAAATTCTGGCTTCTTTCCAGGTTAGTGTGTTATCGTCAGTTTTCTCCCAAAGAGATGTAGACAAACAGTATTGGTAGCAGTTGGCATTACCGCACTCTTCATCTCTCATCCCCCCAACCCATACACTCTCTCCTCCATCTATATATGAATGTCCCATTCTCTTTTGCTTGTTCATCTCTCTTTCTCTCTCTTGATCATCTCTCTTTCTCCTCTTGATAATCTCTTCTCTCTCTCAATTCTCTCTCAATTCTCTCTCTAACTCTCTCTTTCATATTCTCTCTTCTCTCTCTCTCTTCAATCTCATCTCTCTCTCTCTTTCAATTCTCTCTCTTCTCTCTCATTCTCTCTCTCTCTCTCTCTCTTCTCATTTCATTCTCTCTTTCAATTCTCTCTCTCTCTCTCTTCAATTCTCTCTTTCAATTCTCTCTCTCTCTCTCAATTCTCTCTCTCTCTCTCTCTCTTTATTCTCTCTCTCTCTCTTTTAATATCTTTCTCTCTTTCAATTCTCTCTCTCTCTCTCTCTATTCCAATTCTCTCTCTCTCTTTCAATTCTCTCCTCTTTCAATTCTCTTTCATTCTCTCTCTTCTCTCTCCTCTTTTTCAATTCTCTCTCTCTCTCTCTCTTTCAATTGCTACTCAATTCTCTCTCTCTCTTTCAATTCTCTCTCTCTCTCTCTCTTTTTCAATTCTCTCTCTCTCTCTTTTTCAATTCTCTCTCTCTCTTTTTCAATTCTCTCTCTCTCTCTTTTCAATTCTCTCAATTCTCTCTCTCTCTTTCAATTCTCTCAATTTCTCCTCCCTTTCAATTCTCTCAATTCTCTCTCTCTCTTTCAATTCTCTTCAATTCTCTCTCTCTCTTTCAATTCTCTCAATTCTCTCTCTCTCAATTCTCATCTCTCTCTCTTTCAATTCTCTCAATTCTCTACTCTCTTCTTTCAATTCTTTCAATTCTCTCTCTCTCTCTCTTTCAATTCTCTCAATTCTCTCTCTCTCTCTCTTTCAATTCTCACACATCACTCTCTCTCTTCACATTCATCTCTTTTTTTTCTTTATTATATATAATATATATATATATATATAATATATATAGGTAAAATCTTCAGTAACTTGGAGACAAAATAAATTTACCGAAAATAAGTTCTTTAAAGTTTGTGAACACACAGGTAAATAGATTACATTGTTAATTAGAAATAGAAATTTTCTAACCCATGTAAAAAAAAAAAAAAAAAAATATATATATAATACAATCCTAGATAATTCTGAGAAAATTTTCTGATTTATCTGATTTAAAAATTAACTAAATTAAAACTGTAACCTAAAATACATGCCAGTAGAAGTATGGGTGTCTTGAGAAATTGCCATTCTGTTTCTCCAAGAGTTTTACCAATTATTGATCTCATACCTATTGTTCATATTCTTATTGTTCTCTTTTTTTTTGTTAATACCAAAGTTCACTTAGTTGTACAGATCTTTGTTACAAGAATTAGAATCTGTGACACAAGTTCAAAATCTGGATAAAGATAGTGGCATTTCCATTTTGCTTAATGCCCTTAGGAAAGGTATGAATCCATCTGTCCCCTCCACACGATAATTTTCTTTTTGCCGCGCGTAGCGTGTGTGTGTGTGTGTGTGTGTGCTGTGTGTATATAATATATATATATATATATATATAATGTATGTAATATTGTAAAAATTCAAAGTTCACTATTTACCTCAGAATTCATTCAATTTAAATAAAGTTCCTATTGTTATTGTAATCTGAATCCTTCTGCTCAGCTATAATGAAATTAACCCTCAGTGGCTTATGGTAGGAACAAAGTTGTGGGAGCAGTTTTTAAAGTGCAAAGTAGATAAATAACTGATAAAGGTAATATGGCATTAAACAAAGAAACCAAACAAAACTAAACCAAGAAAAAACAGCTTTAAATAACCCACAAGTATGACATTATTTTTCTGAATTATTGAGATGAGGCTTGATAATTTGTATTATTTGTATTATTCACGACTATGTCCTCACATCTATTATGTTATATACACAATGTTCCGGCCTTCTTCAGTTGTTTCTTGTCACACTCTGGAACCTTCTCTTTGAACTCAGGAATTTCTTGTGAACTAGGGTGCCTTCATGTCATAATCAGGAGCCTTCAGGACTTCAAACCGAACCTTTATTCAATCCAAATGTAGACGTTCTCATTCTGTTGACATCGACTGGGTACAAGTGTTAACTCTTAATGTCCTATACCACCTCATATCCACCCAACCAGAAGTCATTCATTTTCCTAATCCACCCCAAAAGGTAGCCTTTGTTTAAATGTAATATTAAACATATACAGAAGTCTTTGGTTTAAGTGAAATAACAGGAACTTTAAATGAAAAGCACATTTTTAGCCATTTTATTAAAATCCTTATAGGAATGGAGCTCTGGACTTAGAAAATCTCAACAGGATGTTAAAGTAGTAAGCTATGTTAAGTATTCTATGTTATTATATGCTTTGGCCAGGATTGAACCTAAAACCTAGAGATGATTGTCACTTAGAACTGTACTAACTCACAAGTATTGACATTCCATAAAACCAACCAACCAACCAATCTGAATCTGACTTAATGAATCCATTATTGCCTTGGTCTAGTGCTAGTGAAAAAGGGATAGACTCCCTTGCTGTCTGGCTGATACTGACATTAGGCTGCCCGACGACTTTACTTATTGCCTTGAACCTCTTGTTTTTATATATATAATATATATATACCAACCCCTCCGCACGAGCAGGATGCAACTCAAGGCAGAGGTCAATTTCTTAAGCAGAGTTTAACAGGTTTGAATTCAGATTTTCCTTCTCCTAGACTGGTTACCTAGCCATGATCAAAGAGTCCAGTCTGCCCTGCTATTTACCCATAGCTGGAGGAGAATTAGATTCATGCCTTTCCCAAGGTACTGGGACTATGTGAAATAGCTTTGTACAGGAATTGAACTCGCATTTAGACTCCATTTCCTACACTCTAACCATTAGACCACGCACCTCTTGTTTTATAAGGGAGTAGAGCACTTAAAGCTTTTTGTTTTCTTTTATGAAACATTAATGTTGCTTTATTGTGAAGTGCCTTGATTTTTTGGACTGTACTCCATTTTATCTGAGTTATGTTAGCTCGATTTTCAACACCTGAAAAGCAGGTGGGTGTATACTATGGGCATGGAATTTAGTCAAGTTTAAAAGGTACATATCATCAGTTCCACCCTTTTAGATAAGCATTTAATATCAGTGGCAAGTGGGTGCTTTCTTTTCTCATTTTTTTTTTTTTTTTTTTTTTTTTTTTTTCAGTTAGTTTAATACTTTCATCTTTTCTTTGGGTCGTTTTTTTCTCAACATCTTCTCTCTCTGTCTCTCTTTCTATTTGTCTTCTTTCTCTGTCTGTCTCTCTCTCTTTCTATTTGTCTTTCTTTTCTCTGTATTTCTCTCTCTCTCTTGTCTTTCCTTTTCTCTCTTATCTATCTATATCTATCTATCTATCTATCTACTCACTTTAGCTTTCTCTTTCCTTTTATCTTTTTTTTTTTTTTTTTCAGTTAGTTTAATCCTTCATCTTTCTTTTCATCTGGGTCGTTTTTTTCTCAACATCTTTCTCTGTCTCTCTCTTTCTAATGTCTTTCTTATCATTCTCTCTCTCTCTTCTCTCTCTTCTCTCTCTTTGTCTTCATTTCTCTATCTCATCTATCATCTTCTCTTCTCTCTCTTTAGCTTCTCTTTTCTTTTCCTCGCTCTTTCTCTTTCCTCTCAGTTTCTCTCTATTCTTTAGTTTTTTCATGAAATATATATACTAGACAAAACGTGGGTCTGTGATTACTCAATTTTTCTTCTACAATTATCATAACTCTCTCTTTAACTCTTGCTTTGATGTTTTGTTTTATGGCACATCACCCCTTTTGGGGGTCATTTAATGCCAAATCAAGTCATTTTGATAAACTAAGGATTCAGATTCCTTAATACCTGCTGTTGCTTAAGTGGTCACCCACTTAAATATTGAACAGGCTTATTACCACTTAACTTCAGGGATCTAGTGGGAACCGGCACTTTCAGCATGTCTTGACCATAATGCTTTTATAATCATACACTGTACTCTTTTTATATACGTTATTTAATTTTGTTAGTCATATTCAATATATTTGATTACATTAAAACGTAAATGCTTACACCCAGAGGGTGAATATTTTTGCTAGTAACCACAAAATACGCAGTCTCAATACTTAACAAGTATGGAGGCATGTGGTTACTGGTTAGAGTCACAGGAAATGGACTTGTCAACACGAGTTCAAATCCTGGACGAAGTCACAGTTCACATAGTGTTAATACCCTTGGGAAAGGTATGAATCCAACTATTCTCCCTCCAGCTATGGGTAAATAGTAGAGCAGACTGGGCTCTTTAGCCTTGGTATGACAACTGGTCTAGAAGAAGGAAAACTCTGAATTCAAACCTCTTAAATCTCCGCTTGCGGCGGTCACTACTAGAATAGGCTCAGTCCTAATTAGGGATCTATTTCCGTGAAATCTCTATTCTGAAAAATCTTCGTGTTTGCTCGCGATCACCTCGTTCCCCGACTGCCAAGAAATTCGGCTCATTTATTTCTCCACTCCTCTCCCACAAACCACCTCACTTCCGGTCTGTACTCTTTATAAGAGTACAGACCTTCGGGCGCCATTTCTTTTCCTAGCCCGAGGTAAGAGGAGTTTCATTTGTTTTTTCTTTATATCACAATTTCACTCTCTCTGGATGAAAACACAAATGCAAGAAGATAAGATGCAGAACATGTCAAACATGTAACAGAATCTTAAGTTGCGCAGGTCTTCTTTTGAAATGCCAGTCCGTTGCGTGAGATGAGAAAGACGGACAAATTATGAAGAACGAGTCAAGAGTCGAGGAGAAAAGGACATGAACTGCCAAAGGGCATCATCACCAACGCAACACTCAACTGGGATCCACCAAAGAGTTGCCTCATTGGAGAAAGGGATTTAATCAGAGACGGACAGGTCAACAAAGCCAACTTTCTACTGTCCGCAGTCGTTTGACAACAAGGAATCCATACAAAAGTCCGAAAATAATCAAATTTGACGGAAGTTGTCTTACGGTGATTTCTCATAATGATAACAATAATAATAAAGATTTGAATGAATTAATACTAAAGAAATACAGATTTCTTCTGAAACTATTGTGTATTAATTTAAGATTTATATAGCATTTAGAATTTAGTCAGTTGCTGGCTTTCAGTTTAGAAAGTATGGCAACTAATATTTTTTTTTTAAATGAAGTTAATGGATTTTGATTAGAATGTAATTTGGAAAAATAATAAAATTTCAGGTAATCTGAACATTAGTAGACTAAATTCCTACTGTGGGGATTATTTTTGTATTTGCCTGGGGAGTTATCTGCCCGTTTAGTGTCGCTGGTTCCCGCTAGGGGCCTCATGTATTTAAGCGGCTGTTTTGAATTTCTCTTCCTTTTTGCCTGCTGCTCAACCTACGAGACACAATGAGGTAGTCTTATGACTACCCCTTTCTTGTTGGGGCTTTGGCCCCCCTTACATCACTGTAAGTGTTTCATACAGCATGGACTGTTCTTAGTCTCATGTCTGTTGCTTTTATGTTTATCCTTTTTACATGTAACTGTATATTACTTATGTATGTATGTTTATGTACACCTCTATGTAATTTATGTATCCTTTGTGTATTCATGTGCTGTACCATATTAAATGTTTTGTCCCTCAACCTTTGTCGGAGTTTGCGTTCCAACGAGTTATGACTTTGTCATAACCTTTGAATCTTACACTACCATAAAATTGTGCTTGCGCATTATTTGAAATTAACTTGATTGGGTAATCTTCAACTTGTTCCTCGTAAATTCCTACTATAAAATAAACTGAACCCTCATTTTATTTCCGTGTTTTTGCAATAACTGTTTTAAATATGTTTGTAATAAATGTTTTAAATAAAGAAAATATATATGTTTGCAATTAATGTTTTTAAATGAAGAAAATATATTCAGTATTGTAAAATAACGGGTGCAAGAAAAATAAAACATCTATTGCAAAAACACGGACATAAAATGAAGATTCAGTTTATTTTATGGTAGGAATTTACGAGGAACAATTTAAGGATTACCCTTAATTGTTACTAAAAATGATATTTTATATTTTGGAGTTAAAAACATGCACTAAAATGGATTTGAAAAGCCCTGTTTTCTCCATGAAAATCACGTTGAATCAAAGATGGCTGCCATTGTTTACAAATGCTTCTTCTCCAAATTCACAGAAAAAGATCAAGGGAGTTCACTCATTGCTTCATCACTTGATTCATTTTATATAGGCACTGTCAAAGTTGCCATAAAATCCGTATTTTACATAATAAATTTACACCCACACCATTGAAAAAAAAAAATTACCAAAAATCAGAGATTTATCCAATTTAATAAAATTTTTAGTGTTGATTTATCAATGAATGAATTTTATAATGCAACAGCTATTTTATTTCAAAACAGTGCAAGTAATGCGCAAGCACAATTTTATCGTAGGAATTTAATCACCTAAACTTCAGATTACCAAATTTCAACAAGAACATGAAGAAAGTTTAAATTAAATTAATGACAAAATTTTTTTTTTAACTTACATTTAAAATTACATTTAAAATTACTGTCAATATATATCTAACGCCTTCCCCTTGTACAAGATGTGACACAATGTCAAAGGTTGGTTGGTTTGTTGGATTTTATGGCATGCCAACACTTGTTGGGTTATTTTATGCCAAAGACATTTTGTTTTATTCATTCGTGATGGGTATCCAAGTTTCTTTTTTATTCAAACTCTTTTTTTTTTTTTTATTTTTTTTTAAAAACAAAAATTTCTTTAAACTCTTTTTTTCTATTAAACCCATAGATGGGATCCTAACAGATACTATCTCTTTCGGTTAAAGTGAATCTGGGAGTAATGGTACTCCACACTCCCTAGAGCTCTAGAATTGGAACTTCACCATTAGATGCAATTTAATGTCATACTCAGGACATAAGGTCAGTTGGTTTGGTTGCTTGCTTTCTTTGTTTAATGGCATATCAACCTTTGTGAGTTATTTAATGCCAAAGTCATACTTATAGAAGAACAGTAGTACAAACTTGAACTCAGATCAGAGATTCCATTTTCTACAATGACTGTTATGCTAGGTGAGCCTAAATACAAGGTGTATACATTTACCCAACCCTCACAGACTTCACATAATACCAGAACACTTAGATGTGATAAAAAACCTATGATAATGATAACAGAAAAATGAGTAAAAGATTCTAATAAAAATACTTTACGTAATACCTTGTTCTCCCATCAGCTATGAATAAATAATAGGGCGGACTGGATTCCTTATGGGAACCGACGTGTCATGCTAGACAGCGAATTTTCAGATTTTTTTTTCCATAAATGTAAATAATTATGTATTGTTTAGAATTGGTTTATAGCAAAAAAAATATTTCAATCTCACAAAAATATTTATTGTGAGGCTATTCAAAATGGCTGCAAATGGTGCTCCAGGCTTGAACAAAAGTCTGTCATCATTTAGGTATTATGACTATGTGAAATACAAACAGCCTCATCCAGGATTTGAACTATGGTCTACACATCTATTTCCTATGATAATAACCATTACACCTTGAATACCAGATACAGTGTGTGTGTGTGTGTGTGTGTGTGTGTGTGTGTGTGTGGTGCGGGTAGAGAGAGAGAGACCGTGGCTGATGTTTACATGATGAAAAGGGATTTGTTTACAGACAATAAGTCAGCAGTAAAGTTCACTATAAAACAGATGATATCTAAAGATCATCACTTGAGTAAGACTAAAGAAAAATGTTTTTTTAAACTAAATATTAATTATTTTTTAATACTAATACTAGATAATTAGTAGAAGAAAAATTGAGTAATCACAGACCACGTTTTGTCTAGTATATATATTTCATGAAAAAACTAAAGAATAGAGAGAAACTGAGAGGAAAAGAGAAAGAGAGAGGAAAAAAAGGAAGAGAAAGCTAAAGAGAGAGAGAGAGAGAGAGAGAGAGAGAGAGAATAGAAAGACAATTAGAAAGAGAGAGACAGAGAAAGATGTTGAGAAAAAAACAACCCAGATGAAAGAAAAGATGAAAGGATTAAACTAACTGAAAAAAAAAAAAGATAAAAGGAAAGAGAAAGCTAAAGATAGATAGATAGATAGATAGATATAGAGAGAGAAAGGAAAGACAAAGAGAGAGAGAAATACAGAGAAAGAAAGACAAATAGAAAGAGAGAGACAGACAGACAGAGAAAAGAAAGACAAATAGAAAGAGAGACAGACAGAGAGAAAGATGTTGAGAAAAAACGACCAAAGAAAAGATGAAAGTATTAAACTAACTGAAAAAAAAAAAAAAAAAAAAAAAAAAAAAAAAAAGAAAACATGAGAAAAGAAAGCACCCACTTGCCACTGATATTAAATGCTTATCTAAAAAGGGTGGAACTGATGATATGTACCTTTTAAACTTGACTAAATTCCATGCCCATAGTATACACCCACCTGCTTTTCAGGTGTTGAAAATCGAGCTAACATAACTCAGATAAAATGGAGTACAGTCCAAAAAATCAAGGCACTTCACAATAAAGCAACATTAATGTTTCATAAAAGAAAACAAAAAGCTTTTAAGTGCTCTACTCCCTTATAAAAACAAGAGGTGCGTGGTCTAATGGTTAGAGTTGTAGGAAATGGAGTCATAAATGCGAGTTCAATTCCTGTACAAAGCTATTTCACATAGCCCCAGTACCCTTGGGAAAGGCATGAATCTAATTCTCCCTCCAGCTATGGGTAAATAGCAGGGCAGACTGGACTCTTTGATCATGGCTAGGTAACCAGTCTAGGAGAAGGAAAAATCTGAATTCAAACCTGTTAAACTCTGCTTAAGAAATTGACCTCGACCTTGAGTTGCATCCTGCTCGTGCGGAGGGGTTGGTGTATATATATATATATATATATATATATAAAAACAAGAGGTTCAAGGCAATAAGTAAAGTCGTCGGGGCAGCCTAATGTCAGTATCAGCCAGACAGCAAGGGAGTCTATCCCCTTTTCACTAGCACTAGACCAAGGCAATAATGGATTCATTAAGTCAGATTCAGATTGGTTGGTTGGTTGGTTTTATGGCATGTCAATACTTGTAATACTTGTGAGTTAGTACAGTTCTAAGTGACAATCATCTCTAGGTTTTAGGTTCAATCCTGGCCAAAGGCGATAATAACATAGAATACTTAACATAGCTTAACTCTTAACATCCTGTTGAGAATTTTCTAAGTCCAGAGCTCCATTCCTATAAGGATTTATCAAAAAATGGCTAAAAATGGCCTTTTCATTTAAAGTTACCTGTTATTTCACTTAAACCAAAGACTTCTGTATATGTTTAATATTACATTTAAACAAAGGCTACCTTTTGGGGTGGATTAGGAAAATGAATGACTTCTGGCTGGGTGGAATGAGGTGGTATAGGACATTAAGAGTTAACACTTGTACCCCGTCATGATTAACAGAATGAGAACAGTCTACCCCCAAGGATTGATTGAATAAAGGTTTCAGTTTGAAGTACCATGAAGGCTCCTGATTATCACATGAAGGCACCCTAGTTCAACAAGATTCCTGAGTTCGAAGAGAAGGTTCCAGAGTGTGACAAGAAACAACTGAAGAAGGCCGGAACATTGTGTATATAACAATAAAGATGAGGACAATAGTCTGAATAAGACAAATAATACAAATTATCAAGCCTCATCTCAATAATTCAGAGAAATACATGTTGGGTTATTTAAAGCTGTTTTTTCTTGGTTTAGTTTTGTTTGGTTTCTTTGTTTAATGCCATATTAACCTTTATCAGTTATTTAACTCTTTGCCAACTTTAAACTGCTCAGAGCTCCTCTCTCACAACTTCGTTCCTACCATAAGCCACTGATGGTTAATTCATTATAGCTGAGCAGAAGGATTCAGATTACAATAACAATAGGAATTTATTTAAATTGAATGAATTCTGAGGTAAATGGCGAACTTTGAATTTTTACAATATTACATACATTATATATATATATATATATATATATATATATACATATACACACACACACACACACGCGTGGAAATAGAAAATTATCGTGTGTGGGGGGGGACAGATAGATTCATACCTTTCCTAAGGGCATTAAAGCAAAATGAAATGCCACTATCTTTATCCAGGATTTGAACTTGTGTCACAGATTCTAATTCTTGTAACAAAGACTGTTACACTAAGTGAACTTTGGTATTAACAAAAAAAAAAGAGAACAATAAGAATATGAACAATAGGTATGAGATCAATAATTGGTAAAACTCTTGGAGAAACAGAATGGCATATTTCTCAAGAACCCCATACTTCTACTGGCATGTATTTTTAAAGGTTACAGGTTTTAATTTAGTTGAATTTTTAAATCAGATAAATCAGAAAATTTTCTCAGAATTATCTAGGATTGTATTATTTTCTCTTTTTTTTACATGGCTTAGAAAATGTTCTATTTCTAATTAACAATGTAATCTATTTACCTGTGTGTTCACAAACTTTAAAGAACTTATTTTCGGTAAATTCTTTTGTCTCCAAGTTACTGAAGATTTTTACCTATATATATATATATATATATATATATATATAGATATAGATATAGAGAGAGAGAGAAGAGAGAGAGAGAGAGAGAGAGAGAGAGAGAGAGAGAGAGAGAGAGAGATAGACAGACAGACAGAGAGGTATGAGAGAGAAACAGAGAGGTGTGAGAGAGAAACAGAGAGGTGTGAGAGAGAAACAGAGAGGTGTGAGAGAGAGTGAGATAGTGATGAGCAAGTGAGAGAAAAAGAGATGAACGTGAGAGAGAGAGACAGAGAAAGAGACAAGTGAGTGAAAGAGAGAGAGAGAATTGAGAGAGAATTGAGAGAGAGAGAGAGAGAAGAGAGAGAATTGAGAGAGAGAGAGAGATTGAGAGAGAATTGAAAAGAGAGAGAATTGAGAGAGAATTGAAAGAGAGAGAGAGAGATTGAAAGAGAGAGAGAATTGAGAGAATTGAAAGAGAGAGAGAATTGAGAGAATTGAAAGAGAGAGAGAGAGAGAGAAAGAGAGAGAAGAGAGAATTGAAAGAGAGCGAGAAAGAGAGAATTGAAAGAGAGAGAAAGAGAGAATTGAAAAGAGAGCGAGAAAGAGAGAGATGAAAGAGAGAGATTGAAAGAGAGAGAGAGATTGAAAGAGAGAATTGAAAGAGAGAGAGAGAATTGAAAGAGAATTGAAAAGAGAGAGAGAGAATTGAAAGAGAGAATTGAAAGAGAGAGAATTGAGAGAACTGAAAGAGCAAGAGAGAATTGAGAGAGAGAGAGAGAGAATTAAAAGAGACAGAGAAAGAGAGAATTGAAAGAGAGCAAGAGAAAATAGCAAGAGAAAGAGAAAATAGCGAGAGAAAGAGAGATGATCAAGAGAGAGAAAGAGAGATGATCAAGAGAGAGAAAGAGAGATGAACAAGCAAAAGAGAATGGGACATTCATATATAGATGGAGGGAGAGTGTATGGGTTGGGGGGGGTGAGAGATGAGAAGTGCGGTAATGCCAACTGCTACCAATACTGTTTGTCTACATCTCTTGGGAGAAAACTGACGATAACACACTAACCTGGAAAGAAGCCAGAATTTCAAAACGAGGAATGTGAAAAACACGAAACGAGTCAACTGGTCAACATGTAGTATACACATCGCTACATACACCTCGTCACATGTGTAAACTTGAAAAGATCAAAAGAAACAGGGCACCAATCAAAGTGATACAAAAAAGATCCTTCCTTTTTGATGCACACGGTACAGGGCAGATACGTAGGCTCAGCAAGTAAACACAGCAGTTCTTTAGCGGGCAATTAATACTTTTCCATAAAACCATTATTTCTATTTTAACTACACTACAGTACATAACTGATAGGCAACCCATCAATCATGTAACAGCATAAGTGAGAAACTGACAGTTACCAAGCACCATTGACTTTATGTCTTCGCTGACTCTGGTCAGAATAATCCTGAAGAACCATTCGGGTGAAACCTAGGTAGATAGTGTCTGACTCATTCATGTAGGTCCTTATAATCATACTCTACTTAATGTATTGAGCACTTTTTATGCATACAACTTCGAAAACTCCCCCAGTGTTTTTTTCTATTAGCCAATACATACGATACTGATGATTATTTTCAGAAAGTATGGATGTGCCGGTCTTTTCTTTAAATTTTTTTCCCCAGATGTCAGTTTGAATTTTTTTTTTTAATTTGAAAAAGTGAATTACTTGGGTTTGTTCCAACCGGTAGAGTTTAGAAGTAGATATTTTTAAAAAAATATAATATAATATATATATATATATATATATATATATATGGAGAAAGGTAGACAAACATGGGATGTTATGGAAACTGGATGTTTATTGTCGACAATGCAACGTTTCAGCCATTTAGACCATCATCAGGACCAAAAGCCCAGTTCTAGCTTCAATGAAAGACATTTCAGAATGGTGAAAAACTGTCTACTTTCTCCACATACTGTCGGATTAACCTCCTTACATTCTCCCATTATATATATATATATTATATATGTGTTTTTTCGACGATGCAATGTTTCGGCCGTTTTAGACCATCATCAGGACCAAAAGCCCAGTTCTACTTCAATGAAAGACTTTTCAGAATGGTGAAAAACTGTTTGTCTACTTTCTCCACATACTGTTGGATTAGCCGCCTTACATTTCTCTCCCCAATATATATATAATATATATATAATAATATATGTTATTGTCGGACGAATGCAACGTTCGGCGTTTAGAACCATTCAGGACCAAAAGCCCAGTTCTAGCTTCAATGAAAGACTTTTCGAATGGTGAAAAACTGTTTGTCTCACTTTTCTCCACATACTGTCAGATTAAACCTCCTTACATTTCTCCACATATATAATATATATATAAATATATATATACACACACACACACACAAACACACAAATCCTACTGCTGCTGTGTTGCTTTAAAAGAAACTTGTGAACCCCTCCTCCTACTAATTCCTACTGCTACTGTTTGTTTAAAGAGAAACAATGGAAACATCTCACCAGTTCCACACCTGATGATGGCACTAAATAGTGCAGAAAGCACTCATGGTAAAACCTTTGGTGGATTCATACACCAATTCCACTCGGATATTAAAAAGATGGCCAGACAGTTAGAAAGGATCAGACAAAAACTCGTCAGATGAATCATCTTTTGAGTCTCAACAAAACATTATAATATACACAGAGAGAGAGAGAGATATAGTTTTCTATTATTTATAAGTAAAAAAACTGTTCGATATCAATAACCATGGTTTGAAAATTGTAGAGGGGAAAACACTCGTTGACTTGATGTCTTTGCTTAACATTTTTATATATAGATATATATATATATATATATATATATATTAAACCACAGTATATAATGGCATACCCAAAGTAGCACTCCTCCTTACTAAGGTCATAAACAGCAAGAAAAAACAATGCTAAACATAACACCCCTACTTCTCTGAACCATAAAACAAAATTCCTCCCACCCTACAGGACCTAAACCAAAGTATATAAGGGTGCAAAAAAAGCCAACTCAGTCACTTGGTTTGAGAATTGCATAAACAAGAAACTGTCATTGACTTTATATCCACACTACTCTTAGATATACATGCTCTGTCCATGATATTGAACACTATATATATATATATATATATATATATATATATATATATATATATACATGGAGGCGCGTGGGCTAGCGGTTAGAGTCGTGGAAAATGGACTCGTAAATTCCTAGATGAAGCTGTTGGCATTTCATATAGCGCTAATACCCTTGGGAAAGGTATGAATCCATATATTCTCCCTCCAGCTATGGGTTAAATAGTAGGGCAGACTGGACTCTTTAACCTTGGGTAGGTAACCAGTCTAGGAGAGGGATAACTCTGAATTCAAAATTCCTGAGGTCAGTCGTTGATTGGGTTCGTAGCATTCTTTGATGCACCAATTCTTTCCTATCGACGGTGCCAAAAAGTGTGGAATGGTTCGACACAAGCCTTCACCACTATAAACAAATCACTGTGTTGGTTGTTCATTGGATGAACACTCATACGTCAAAAATCAAAGAGAGAGTCCATTTTTTATATATATATATACATACATACAAGTTAATAAACCAATAAACAGGCTATTGATTACTAACTTATTAATAGAATTAAACACCAGTAAGTTTGTTACATAATTATTAGATACCTAATGATTATGGCAATAGTGTAGAAAACATAATGGCGATTAGTGCAGGCCCACGGCCTTGAAAGATGAGTGACAATGCTTGACCTCACTCTCATTTCTTTGCTTTGACAAGGACGGATAGAGAAGGAAAAGCATGGAAGACCCTGTCTTCCGGTTAGGATATAGTAAGTTTAAGTCAGTTTAGAAGTTAGAAACCAAGCTAGTAACATGTAAGTCTCAGCTGCGCAAATGTCTGGTTTGGGGATTACAAATAAAGTAACATCAACGTAAATCGAAGTCTTGTGTTTATTACCTAAAAACTAACAATGACACAGGGCTTTCGATAACGAGGAATCCCCATAGAAGACCAGACCGGAATCCCCAAGAAAGTCAACACCAGACGCTAGACCAGACCAAGATGATAGATGATCAGAATAGCAAAGCCAGCCAGAAGAAAAGACTAGAAGTAAGAAAAGGGTATACAACATTGTATCGATTGGTACTGTGAAAACGTCAGTATGCAACAAGTTTAAGATGTACCAGATAAAACAAAATAATCTTCTTTTTTTTCTTTTTTTTTCAAAATATAATCTTCAAAATAATCCTAAATCCTACACAATGAAGGTCAGGCTTAGGCTCAAGCTTGATTGGTTGGATTTTACATGTCAACCCTTATTGGGTTATTTTATGCTGAAGATATTTCTGTTGCATTCATTCTTGTTGGGTATTCAAAATTTTAAAAACTCAATTTTTTTAAGCACATCTTTTTAAAACTCATTTTTCATCTATTTAACCCAAAGATGAGTCCCTAACAAGTACTACCACTCCCAGTCAGAGTGGAATTTGAAGTAATGGCAAGGAAGTGATACTCCACACACAAGCTAGGAATTTACAAATTTCTGAAATGTTGAGTAAAACACTATACAAAGTATCCCCCCTCCATTCCCCTATCACGCCAATATATTTCATACCAAAAGTATATGTTACACCCCCTAAAATTGCCATAAAGCAAACTCCGAACAAGCACACCTTCTTTATACAAAAACCCAGATTCTTTCCCTAAAACGAATATGTGAGGCTAATAACCATATGTATCAATGCCAGTTCTTGTTCTTCGACAAAGTGTGAATTTATCTTTTCCTGTCAGACCACACTTGCAACGGGAACACCTGTCTAAGCCACCATTAGTCTAAATCACCGCCAGATTAGATACCATTGGATCCTAAATTGGCA
>CM042148.1:69294152-69299152 GCA_023376005.1 Doryteuthis pealeii
ACACACACACACTTATTATAATGGAGATTGTGGGTTGTCTGTCTGTAACCGAAACTATATTACTATACAAGTCACAATTCCTTTAGTTATTTACATCATATTCTCCATGATTTTATTTTTATTTAAACCTCAATTATTAATAAAATTTTTACATTACTTACACTGTTGACCATATCTACATACTAATAATATGCAATTGTATTATATAATACAACAAAATAGAGGTTTACAGTATGAATGGGAAGGCTAATTTGCATATTGATCTTAAAAAATTGATTTTGATAAATATATGCTTAGTATTATCGATTTCTAATTGTTTGGTTTTATCTTATGAATATAAGCAAAATCTCTTCAATAAATCTTAAGAGAAACCTTAACAAGAAGAAATAACTGTAATATTATTCTTTACTTCCTATTTTAACTAAACAGTTTAATTAGGAAAATTTACCAATGAAAGACGGGAGTAACGGAAAATGATGGAAGAGTTAGTTTCAAAGTTGTTCTATTTTTCAATCATACCCCCTCTGTTCAAAATCTTTTTATCTATATTCTTATTCAGTTTCATTAGCCTTTCTAATTTAATATCATATTTTATTATAAATTTAACTAAAAATACTTGCACCCGGAGTGTGCATATATTTGCTAGTGTATGTAATTATATATATATATATATATATATATATATATATATATATCCAACTTAGAATAGCACACAGAAATAGTCAATGGCACTGGGTAACTGTAAGTTGCCGAGTGGCATTTACCAGGTATGCACTTTCAAACCATATATATATATATATATTATATATATATATATATATATATATATATATATAATATACTAGCTTAAAAGCTGCCCTATTAGGTGGCACTTAAGCTAGCTCCTGTGGAGACCTCTCAAATTTATTGCTGCATTTAAGTATTGCATCAATATTCAAGCTTACCTTTTAAAAGTTCAATGATAATTCTTCTGTTGCTATTTAATTTGAAGACAATTTGATGTTTGTAGATCTTTACTTTCACTACAAACAACTATTTCTATTTCATGAGTGACTTCTTCTGGATTTTGCAAAGTATTTTGATTATTCCCAAATTTATTTTCAAGCTATAAAAATTGTTATCGAACAAAAATTGTTGTAAAAAATTACCTAAAACAAATTGAAATTTGGAAATCCAAAATTTCAGGATTGCAGGTCTGGATTCAACCTAGACTGATTCCCAAATGGTATGATTTGATGGTTTCTGGCCTCTAGGAGTAAAGTTTAAAAAATGTGACACACTGAGATATATATATATATATATATATATATATATATATATATAAAACTTTCAAAGAAAGAAAAACTTAAACTGTCATCCTGTTATAATTTTTATTTCAACTAGAAACTCAACACATTTTTTTTGAGTTCTAGCCTCATCAGACGGGTTTTACAAAATACCTTTTAAGAAAATTCTAGCATGGTTAAGACTTCTTAATAATAGCTCTCTAGAGATCGAGGGGAAAAATCAACAATATCCAATTGAATAAAGGTGGATTTTCCTTTATTCCAATATTTTTGAACCAATCTATGGCATCAAAAGAGCTATTCCAAAGATTATAGCTAGATTTACTAAGTATGTTGGTAACAATATTTTTGATTAAATTTAAAAAAAAATCCTTGTATAAGTATATGTTTGCACCTATAAGATCATACAGTATGGTTGTACAGTGAGGTTTTTTGAAGATACCAAATAGAATCATCCCTTACAACCAGTTATTTGGATTACCTTACATGTTTATATACATATATAGGTTAAATCCTACTTAACAGACATAAATTCCACCATCGTATGTCACCCCTCTGAAAGAAAAAAAATACTAAAAATCAAGGAATTAACTGAATTTAATGAAATTTTCAGTGTTGATATATTAATGAGAAAATATATAATGCACTAGTTATTTTATTTAAAAACTCTTAAATTTTTTCAGGTCAGTTAACTTTGAACCACATATCTTTGAGGCATAACACAGACTCTTAAAGATATGTGGTTCAAAGTTAATTGACCTGAAAAAATGTAAAAGTTTTTTAAATAAAATAACTGGTGCATTATATTGTTTATTCATTAATATATCAACACTGAAAATTTCATTAAATTCAGTTAAGTCCTTGATTTTTAGTTTTTTTTTCTTTTGGTGGGGTGACATACGATGGTGGAATTCATATTCATTAAGTAGGATTTAACCCATCTATCTATCTATCTATCTATCTATCTATCTATATATCTATCTATCTATCTATCTATCTATCTATATCTATCTATATATATATCTATATCTATATCTATCTATCTATCTATCTATCTATCTATCTATATCTATATCTATATATATATATATCTATCTATCTATCTATATATCTATCTATATATCTATCTATATATATATATCTATCTATATATATATCTATCTATATATATATATAAAATTAGGGTAGGAAAGACATGAAATTAATGGTGTTTGGTAACTGTCAGTTTCTTGCTTATAATTTTTTTTCTCACCTATGTCATTTTTAAACCAAACATGGCTTTAAAAATTGCATAGGCAAGAAAAAAAATGTCCAAAATTTGACAGATTTTCTCTTCACGGAAAAATATTGCTCATAAAACTTGGAAGTCTTTTTTTCCTTTCTCGAAAATCTGTAGAGAGAGAGGAAAAAAAAGACTCTTCCAAACAATTGATGTCACACAACATGAGGTACATGTGACCTTGCTCTACCCATGAACTTCCTCTTTTGTCCTCTTTCTTTGCCTCCTTTAGCATAAGAGTTACAACAACTCCTACAAATCCCTTCAGCTGGAAAGAGATTAAGAATAGAGCGTTTGACTGGGGATTCTTAAGATTCAACTTTTCAGGTGCCCCTGTCACGAATTTGTAAAACTAGTCACACTCTGAAATGAAAGGAATTTTAAAAAAGCCTCAGAACCGTCTTTTAGTTTTTCTTCTGGTTTGTCAATGCCCATTATCATAAACAATGATGCTGAGATGTGGAAGCAAAGACATAAAATCAATGGCACTTGGTAACTGTCAGTTTCTTTCTTTAGGTGATAAAGTAAACATTCTTTTCAAGATGAGGTATGATCAAAAAGTATTGAGACTCGGGCTTTAAACGTTTTAGTTATAACATTTTTTAATGAAGATGTACACACAACTGAGCAACTTATATAGGGTGTGGCAGAAATATCCATATATATATATATATATATATATATATATATATATATAAAATATATATATTATTTTTGACTTTCCTCTCCGACCCAAACAACTACGGGAGTGAATGAGCTCTGATGATGATTTTTATAAAATCGAAATATTGATCAGTATCAGCTATGATTATATTATAAATTGTTTTCTTCTTTAACAGCATTGTGTGATGTTTTCATTCCACCTTTTCTTACTCATATATATATATATATATAAAGTTTTGTTGAACTGTACAGACAATTCTTGTCAGACAAGTTTTTGGTTGATCCGTTCTAATTTTCGGGCCATCTTTTTGGTGTGGGGGTGTAACTGGTATAGCAGTCCACCAAAGGTTTCAAAACGAGCGCTTTCGGCAATACAGTTTGCTATCATCAGGTAGGAAACGATGGTATGGTTTCGTGTCTCGTTTAGAGCGGATCAACCAAAAACTTGTCCGACAAGAATTGACTGTACAGTTCAACAAAACTTGTACAAAAGAAAAAATGCTGCCAAAATACACTTATTTTAATATATATATATATATATATATATATATATATATACATTTCCACATATATGCTATTGTGTGTGTGTGTATGTATGTATATATATGTATATATAACTCTTTTATGGTCAGCTGCATGATGGCAAAAGGCCAGAGCATAAGCCTAGGAAGAGGTATAACGATTGCTTAAAAAACAACCCTATAAAAATAAATCCTGACAACTGGGAAAAGCTGGCATTGGAGAGAACTGACTGGAGAATTCATGTGGATGATGGCTGTACTAGTTTTGAGAGTGAAAGAATCGTGCATGAAAACCTCAAGTGTCAACTTCGAAAGGGTTACACCTGTCATATTGGAGAGAACATGAAGGGTTGGAAATGTCAGACATGTGGTCAAATTCTGCTTTCTAAGGCTGGATATGTCAATCATAAGAAATATCACCAGGATCAATTTATGCAAATTCCAGGAATAAACACTGTGTCTTGTGCAATCTGTAACAAAATCTGTAAGTCAGCTTCTGGTCTTAAGAGACATATGGTGGTGCATAAGCATAAAATTTTATCATCTGATACAACAGGAGGGACATCTTTCCTATGTCATATTTGCATCAAACTTTGTGGATCTGCAGTGGGTTTAATGAGTCATTTGAGGGCTCATGCAAGGAAGGGTTCTGGTGATGGAGTTATGGGATTGGGAGATACGGCAATGATCTGTAAAGATTATGCTATTGCTATATATGTGTATGTGTGTGTACACACATACACACACAATTTCCTTAGACATTTTGGTATTATTGTTTTTTCAATCCATATGGACGACGTCACATCTCTAGATATTTACACAGACTTTCTATCAATTGTAATCAAACTTAACTAATATCTATTATTGGTTTCTATTATATGTTATTATAGTGATCATTCTACATTCACACACCATTGTTTTATGTACTCAATCCTCTATGGGCACCCTATTATTATAACTGTGCCAAAATTATTTAAGTTCATAAATATCACAGGCACTTCCTCAAGTTATAACGGATAAGTTAGTCTCACAGATCATTGTCACAGAGTGAGTTTAGTCTTTGTCAGACTTTAATACATATAATATGTTAGTTTGGGTAGCAAAGATATAAAATTAATGCCACTTGGTTACTGTCAGTTTCGCACTTATAATTTTTTTCTCGCCTATGTGATTTAACATTTTAAATAAAGATGAAGATTAAACTGTTACCTGTGTGGTGCAAGTGAACTTAGGCATGTGGCAATGGTAGCT
>CM042148.1:69306652-69353025 GCA_023376005.1 Doryteuthis pealeii
AGGTCTCTTCAGGGATTTAAAGATTCGCTGTATTTATACATACTGGATCATCAATATTTGTACAGTGGATCTTAGAAATCACATATAGAATCATCCCTTACTACCACGTTTTGGATAAATCTCTTATATATACTAGCAAATATATGCACCCTCCGGGTGCAAGTATTTAAGTTTTAATGTAATAATATATTATATTAAATTAGAAAGGCTAATGAAACTAAATAAGAATGCAGATAAAAAGATTTGAAAAAGAGGGAGTATAATCGAAAAATAGAACAACTGAAACTTACTCTTCCATAACTCTCATCTTTCATTGTTATTTTTTCTAATTCAAGGATTTAGTTAAAAGAGGAAGTGAAGAATAAAATGACAGTTATTTTATCTTGTTAATGGATTTCATTTAAGATTCATTGAAGAAATGTTTGCTTATATTCATTGAAATAAAACCAAACAGTTAAAAATCAATAATACTAAACACATATTTATTAAAATCACATTTTTAATATCAAAATGCAAATTAGCTTTCCCGTTCACACTGTAAACCGCTATTTTGTTGTATATATAAATATAATAGCATGTTGTCAGTATGTAGACATGGTTAACAGTATTAATAATGTAAAATAATTTTATTAATAATTGAGGTTTAAATAAAAATAAAATCATAGAGAATGTGATGTCAATAACTAAGGGAATTGTGACTTGAATAGTAACATAGTTTCGGTTACAGACAGAAAAACACACAATCTCCATTATAATAAGATAAGATATATATATATATATATATAAAGACCTTTTCAGTACCTTTACACTAGATTTCAGCAAGCTTGGCATTAAATTCTTTTCTCTCCCCATTTTTTAAAAAATCATGTTGAGCATTTTTATGTTTTCTTTTCAAGGAAACACTTGATGGTTTCTCTGTGACGTATATCTGAATTGTCAGTTTCTCACTGTTTCAATTTCTTGGAAGTTCATTCTAAAATAAGACATGAATTGTTTTATTTCTACAGTTGATGACTTACAACAAAAAACTGTGATAGCTATATCACGGATAACAGTGTCGGGGGGGGGGGTTGCACTTTATGCACATGCGCATTTTTAAATGCATCACTCTCACATATCTATCTCTCATATACAACTTTGTGCAGATTAATTGAAACAACCGCTTTATTTCCTTTCTTTTAACATATGGTCAGTTTTAGACCCACTGGAGTGACAGGTGTAATCGATTTTTCTTTTTTCCTTAGATTAGGTCATTTGTAGTGGTGTGCAGTAATATGAATCTATTTTCTGGGTGTATGATGAAATTTGTTTGGCCTATCCTTTCTTTCACCATAGGGTCAATTTTAAACCCACTGGAGTGACAGGGTGTAATCGATTTCTCTTTTTTCCTTAGATTAGGTCATTTGTAGTGGTGTGCAGTAATATGAATCTATTTTTGGGGTGTATGGTGAACTTGGTTTGGCCTTGAAAAATATTGTATCATTTGTGATTGCATCAGATTTTTATCACACCCAAATACAATTGTCTTGGCTGTCAATTAGTTGTCCTACAGCCATTGTCTGCAATGGAAGTTACTCCAAGGAATTACAGTTGGTGAAGATAGCTATTAAATGCTAATTACAGAGTACTTCCCCTTATTTGTAAATAATCATAAAATAAATTTGTCCCTGTTGGCTGGGGTTGTAGAATACGCTGACAGGCACCACCTATTTACTGTCGGTGGCAAACCGTGATGCTTAAGGATGGAATCATGGTGGCTGAGCAATCTATGATCTGCAACACTTCCCTTTGGCCCTTGCTTAGGCTAGACGGTTAGTCAGAGAGGGATCCTCCTATCAATAGGCTGGTCACGTCAAGCCCTAGCACCTATATGATTGTCTCGACTGTATTGCTCTTATGGCAAACCTCAGATCCTTTTTATCATATATATTCAAGAAGGTAGTGTCCTGGGTAAGATGTTAAACTGCATCTGGTGGTGAGGTTCCAATTCTGGTGCTCTGGGGAGTGTGGTGTACCCCTTTATTGTTATTACTCTGATGTTCATTCTGACCCAGATTGGTAGTATCTGTTAGGGTCCCATCGATATGTTAAACAGATAGAAAAATGAATTTTTTAAAAATATGTTTAAAAAAAAAAAATCTAATACCCAACAAGAAGGAATAAAACAAAAACGTCTTTGGCATAAAATAACCCAACAATGATTGACATGCCGTAAAACCGACAAAAGTATGATATAAATCCTATGAATAAGATGTGACTTTAAAGGGCCGGTTTATCTCAGTCGGTAGAGTGTCAGACTAGGAACCATAAAGTTTCTAGATCAATATCGGCCCTCGCCAACTCAGCGTATGAGTAGCACGGGGATTCTGTGCGGTAAAGTGAGGAGCTGATGATAGGTGTGGCACTCCACCTCAGATGCCAAAAACAATCTCCTTGGTCTAGCGCTAGTGAAAAGAAGATAGACTCCCTCGCTGTATGGCTCATCCCGACATTAGGCAGGCCTGAGGACTTACTTACTATCTAAAATGTAATAGTCACTGAAGAAGGTCTTTATGAGAATGGTATATAAGAGAAATTCTTTAGAATCTCATTGCCAGGATGTTTGTTACGTCTCTTGGATGATTTTTCAGACAAATTGATTTTGTCGATTGCCGAATGACCATCATCTTTTTTTCTTTCTTTCTTTTCTTCTCTTGGTAATTATGCTTGTTGACAGCTTAAGGGGGGGGTACGTTTAATATTGGAATTGCTCCTCACCTTCCTCACCCCCTCTTTGAACATGGCTTCATTTTATTTGTCATCTTCTGATTCTGATAACCTGGTCTGGAAATAGCACACTTCTGCTGTCACGGTGACTGTTGTGTCAAGACAACGACAGAAACTGCTTGTTTGTCTGTGTGTAGTCCTAAATATTGAGATCTTTGGCGGACATTTTTTTTTCTTAGTTTTTTTTCCCCTCTCTCCGTTCCTTCCTATTCCACATCTTTGTTAATTCTTCCATTTACTTCTGTGTCTGTGTCCAATTTTTCTATCTTTGATTCTTTATATCCTTCTTCCTCATCTCTGCCTCTTCCTTCTTTACCCCCCCGCCCGGTCTCTGTATTTTCTGCCTCCTCTTTCCTCCTTTCTTTCTTGTCTCTGCCTCCTCCTTTCCCTCCTTTCTTGTCTCTGCCTCCTCCTTCCTCCTTTATTTCTTGTCTCTGCCTCCTCCTTTCTTTCTTATCTCTGCTTTCTCCTTTCTTTCTTGTCTCTGCCTCGTCTTTCTTCCTTTCTTTCTTATCTCTGCCTCGTCCTTCCTCCTTTCTTTCTTGTCTCTGCCTTCTCCTTCCTTTCTTGTCTCTGCCTTCTCCTTCCTTTCTTGTCTCTGCCTCCTCCTTCCTCTTCCTTCTTGTCTCTGCCTCCTCTTCCTCCTTTCTTTCTTGTCTCTGCCTTCTCCTTCCTTTCTTGTCTCTGCCTCCTCCTTCCTCCTTTCTTTCTTGTCTCTGCCTTCTCCTTCCTTTCTTGTCTCTGCCTTCTCCTTTCTTTCTTGTTCTCTTGCCTCCTCCTTCCTCCTTTATTTCTTGTCTCTGCCTCCTCCTTTCTTTCTTATCTCTGCTTTCTCCTTTCTTTCTTGTCTCTGCCTTCTCCTTTTTCTTGTCTCTGCTCATCCTTCCTTTCTTGTCTCTGGCTCCTCCTCCTCCTTTCTTTCTGTCTCTGCCTTCTCCCTTCTTTTCTGTCTCTGCCTCCTCCCTCCTTTCTTGTCTCTGCCTCCTCCTTTCTTCTGTCTCTGCCTCCTCCTTTCTTCTTGTCTCTGCCTCCTCCTTTCTTTCTTGTCTCTGCCTCCTCCTTTCTTCTTGTCTCTGCCTCCTCCTTTCTTTCTTGTCTCTGCCTTCTCCTTCCTTTCTTGTCTCTGCCTCCTCCCTCCTTTCTTGTCTCTGCCTTCTTTCTTTTCCTTTCTCTGTCCCCTCCTTCCTCCTTTCTTTCTTGTCTCTGCCTCCTCCTTCCTCCTTTATCTCTGTCACCTTTTTTATCCATCTTCACCTCCCCCTCCTTTATCCTCTTCCTCCTTTTCACCCACCACTCCCTGTCTTCTTTTTTACCCATCTCTTCTTTCCCCTACTTTTTTCCCCTGTGTATACTCATCCCCCCCTACTTTTATCTCTCTCTGCCTCTCACTTTACTCCATCTTATCCTATCTCTGCTTCTTTTCTCCCTATCTCTGTCCTCTCCTCCTTCTTTCTCTTCTGTCTCTGCCTCCCTCTTCTCTTCTTACCTCTATCTCTACCTCTTTCTTCCTTTCTTTCCTCATCTCTAATTTCACTTCCCACCCCCATCTCTGTCTCCCTCCTCCTTTCTATCCCATTTTTGCCTCATCCCATCTGTTTCCTCCTACTTTCCCACTCATCTCTGCCTCCCCCTTCTTCCCTGTCTCTGCCTGCTGCACCACTCTCTTCTTCCTCCTTCTTTTTGACTTTTTCATCCTCCTTGATATCTTTCAATACACTCTCATACATTTTCCCATTTCTCTGTTCTCTCCTACCTCCTCTTCATTTCTTCCCCTCTCTGCCTTCCTCCTTCTTTCTCCCCCTCCTGCTTCGCCCTCTCTGCTTCTCTCTTCATTTCTTCCCCCTCTCTGCCTTCCTCCTTCTTTCTTCCCCCTTCTACTTCTCTCTTTATTTTCTTCCCCTCTCTGCTTCTCATTTCTTCCCCTCTCTGCTTCTCTCTTCATTTCTTCCCCTCTCTGCCTTCCTCCTTCTTTCTTCCCCCTCTCTGCTTCTCTTTCTTCCCCCTCTCTGCCTTCTCTCTTTATTTCTTCCCCCTCTCTGCTTCTCTCTTTATTTCTTCCCCTCTCTGCTTCTCTCTTTATTTCTTCCCCTCTCTGCCTTCCTCCTTCTTTCTTCTCCCTTCTACTTCTCTCTTTATTCTTCCCCCTCTCTGCTTCTCTCTTTATTTCTTCCCCCTCTTTGCTTCTCTCTTTGCTCTCTCTTTATTTCTTTCCCCTCTCTGCTTCTCTCTTCATTTCTTCCCCCTCTCTGCTTCTCTCTTTATTTCTTTCCCCTCTCTGCCTTCCTCCTTCTTTCTTCTCCCTTCTACTTCTCTCTTATTTCTTCCCCCTCTTTGCTTCTCTCTTTATTCTTCCCCCTCTTTGCTTCTTCTCTTTTGCTTCTCTCTTATTTCTTTCCCCTCTCTGCTTCTCTCTTCATTTCTTCCCCCTCTCTGCTTCTCTCTTTATTTCTTTCCCCTCTCTGCCTTCCTCCTTCTTTCTTCTCCCTTCTACTTCTCTCTTTATTTCTTCCCCCTCTTTGCTTCTCTCTTTATTTCTTCCCCCTCTTTGCTTCTCTCTTTGCTTCTCTCTTTATTCTTTCCCCTCTCTGCTTCTCTCTTCATTTCTTCCCCCTCTCGCTTCTCTCTTCATTTCTCCCCTCTCTGCTTCTCTCTTTATTTCTTCCCCCTCTCTGCTTCTCTCTTTATTTCTTCCCCCTCTCTGCCTTCCTCCTTCTTTCTTCTCCCTTCTACTTCTCTCTTTATTTCTTCCCCCTCTTTGCTTCTCTCTTTATTTCTTCCCCCTCTTTGCTTCTCTCTTTGCTTCTCTCTTTATTTCTTTCCCCTCTCTGCTTCTCTCTTCATTTCTTCCCCCTCTCTGCTTCTCTCTTTATTTCTTTCCCCTCTCTGCCTTCCTCCTTCTTTCTTCTCCCTTCTACTTCTCTCTTTATTTCTTCCCCCTCTTGCTTTCTCTCTTTATTTCTTCCCCTCTTTGCTTCTCTCTTTGCTTCTCTCTTTATTTCTTTCCCCTCTCTGCTTCTCTCTTCATTTCTTCCCCCTCTCTGCTTCTCTCTTCATTTCTTCCCCCTCTCTGCTTCTCTCTTTATTTCTTCCCCTCTCTGCTTCTCTCTTATTTCTTCCCCCTCTCTGCCTTCCTCCTTCTTTCTTCTCCCTTCTACTTCTCTCTTTATTTCTTCCCCCTCTTTGCTTCTCTCTTTATTTCTTCCCCCTCTTTGCTTCTCTCTTTGCTTCTCTCTTATTTCTTTCCCCTCTCTGCTTCTCTCTTCATTTCTTCCCCCTCTCTGCTTCTCTCTTTATTTCTTTCCCCTCTCTGCCTTCCTCCTTCTTTCTTCTCCCTTCTACTTCTCTCTTATTTCTTCCCCCTCTTTGCTTCTCTCTTTATTTCTTCCCCCTCTTTGCTTCTCTCTTTGCTTCTCTCTTTATTTCTTCTCCCCTCTCTGCTTCTCTCTTCATTTCTCCCCCTCTCTGCTTCTCTCTTCATTTCTTCCCCCTCTCTGCTTCTCTCTTTATTTCTTCCCCCTCTCTGCTTCTCTCTTTATTTCTTCCCCTCTCTGCCTTCCTCCTTCTTTCTTCTCCCTTCTACTTCTCTCTTTATTTCTTCCCCCTCTTTGCTTCTCTCTTTATTTCTTCCCCCTCTTTTCTCTCTTTGCTTCTCTCTTTATTTCTTTCCCTCTCTGCTTCTCTCTTCATTTCTTCCCCCTCTCTGCTTCTCTCTTATTTCTTTCCCCTCTCTGCCTTCCTCCTTCTTTCTCTCCCTTCTACTTCTCTCTTTATTTCTTCCCCTCTTTGCTTCTCTCTTTATTTCTTCCCCTCTTTGCTTCTCTCTTTGCTTCTCTCTTTATTTCTTTCCCCTCTCTGCTTCTCTCTTCATTTCTTCCCCCTCTCTGCTTCTCTCTTTATTTCTTCCCCCTCTCTGCCTTCCTCCTTCTTTCTTCTCCCTTCTACTTCTCTCTTTATTTCTTCCCCCTCTCTGCCTTCTCTCTTTATTTCTTCCCCCTCTCTGCCTTCTCTCTTTATTTCTTCCCCCTCTCTGCTTCTCTCTTCATTTCTTCCCCCTCTCTGCCTTCTCCTTCTTTCTTTCCCCTCTCTGCCTTCTCCTTCTTCTTCCCCCTCTTACTCTCTCTTATTCTTCCCCCTCTTTGCTTCTCTCTTGCCTTCTTCCTCCTTTCCCTTTTCTGCCTCCCTCCATGTTTCCTTCTCATTTCTCTCTCTCTCTCTCTCTCTCTCTCTTCCTTCCCCTCTGTCTCTACCTCTTGCATCACTCTCTTCTCTTCCCCTTTGTTGACTTTTTTCTCCCCCTTCCTTTCTTTCAACTCCCACCTCCCTTACACTCTTCCATTTCCTTCCTCCTCTTCCTCCCTTTTTCTTCTCTCCCTTCTCCTCTCTTTATACCATGGTTACTGATCTACATTGAACCTCTGACGTATATTCGCCAACCTGGAGATATTGCTGATGTCAATAACATGGTTGCTTTGGTAATCTATTGGATAAAAAACATGAGATGTACGAATAGAATCTATTAACAAATAAAATCTTAGATGGGCCTTCTGTGATGGCTCAGGTAATTGCTTGCTTAAGATTGGTGCCAGTGGTCTGGGTTCAAACCCAGGTAACCTGAAGCCAGGATTTTGAATGCTGATTTTCTACACACTTGATACCTGACCCTTCTTAACTTAATTTACATTTTTTAATATATGTACATCTATATGTTAATACTGGTGTTCCTAAATCTTCCATCTGTTATCATCCTGCAACACCCTGGTTAAAAATGAGACCGTCCAAGATGCCATGCAAAAATGTAAATCCAGATTATCTGGTGTTGATTAATCACAGATTTCTTATTTGTTCAATTTTATTTAATCCAATTTTAAAAGGGAAACATTCCAAATGGTTTTATGTCAATTAATGGTTTTATGTCAACATAAAATTAAAATGAATTGGGGGAAAAAAAAAAGGAAAAAAAAAAAAAAAAAAAAAAAAAAAAAAAAAAAAAATCATGTTTTATTCTATTTGTAATATCAAAATTGTGAATTACAGAATACATTTTGGTAATTTTGATCCTCCTACCTTAATTTACGCTATGTTTTAGCGAGCCAGCATCAGGTAAATTTTCAGCCCAATTTAGATATTTTCTCAGTTATGTTTTTGTCACTTTTTTTTATCGGCAAATTAATGTAGATATATTAAAAGCCTCCCCCCAGATTTTTGTTAGCAAATCAATGTAAATATCTTACAACACACCCTTTTAAGAAAATGTGAGAGAGAGTTAAATCAAGATTATTATACTTTTTACATTTTGAAGTATTTTGCAGTAGCTCTTAAGTAAACATATCAAACGTTGTAATAATTAAATGATCATACAGTGGTATTTCCACAGTCCACAGGTCCTGCTAGAAAATATGATTACAATTATGTTGTAATTTTGGCAATAAAGTGAGTGGGGTTTATTTGTGGCCTCCTCATCATCTCTTCATCTTATCTATATATGAGGTGAATTTTTCTTAAGGAGTTGGCAATCGGAAGCTCTGTTTACAGGTTGATCTTTTTCATGGATATCAATAGTGGTAGGTCCTTTCATGTCCTCATAGACTATTAGCATGTCCTTCTTTACTGGTTGCTGAGGGTCTTAGTGTTCTGGGTATGACATTAAACTGCATCTAAATGTTCCAATTCTGGAGCTCTAGGGAGTGTGGAGTACCCCTTCATCACTATTACTCCCAGGTTCTCCCTGACCTGGAATGGTAGTACCTGTTAGTGTCCCATCTATGGGTTAAGTAGGAAAAAAAGGTCCTTTTATGTCCTTCTTTACTGATTGCTGCACCTGGAACTTTTCCTTTGGTGGAGAGTCAGGGTCTGTCTTTTCAACTTGGGTTCATAGCAGCAAACCTGTGTTTAGCTCATTTGTAAACATATTTTTTACTAAAACATGCTTTTCTGTACACATCACACATTCTTTTGTAAATTTCACATGGTTTGTAATTTTCAGCCACTAAAAGTTTGATGACAGAGCTCTTTTTGTGCACTGTTTGGTTTGCCTCCAATTTGAATAGTATCAGAACAAATATTTTTGCTATAAACATGTTAAAATTTTGGTTGCCATTTTAGGAATTTATTTCTTATGTTGGTAAATCCAATTCGGTTTTGAGTTTGGGTTCAGATGGTTAATCCTTATAATCCTAGTCTGTAGTGTTCCTTGAAATCCTAGGTATTGTTACCCTGAGGGCTCTCTGCTCATTATCTTTGCACATTTTTCTCTGGGCGTGGTCATCTGTGTCGTCTGGTAGCTAGATCCTCACTTGTGTCCATGCCAAAAGCACCTCAGGGTCCTCCCATCAAGAGGTAAACAATCAATAATCAAAGAGAGTGCAACAAACAACACAGACAGAGTAAGGTGAACATTCAAAAATAATGGCAAAGAGATGGTACAGGATTCCAATGCTTCATTCTCATTCTTCTTATTTGGCCATCCTTCCTATCTTCTACTCTGTACTGTCAGACCGAGAGGGCGGGGAGGAGGAACGACACAGATGACCATGTCCAGAGAAAACGGAAGACAAAATGTGCAAAGATAATGAGCAGGGAGCCCTCAGCCCGCCAACAAGAATAATACAAAAACCTCTTCGGCATAAAATAACCCAAAAGGGTTGACATGCTGTAAAACCAACCAACCAACCATCCAACCAAAAGGATTTTGCTCCCAAAAAATTTTAATGATAGCAAACTTCAAACATTGTGGTAGCATCAATTGGGGGCTCCATCAGAAATGATTGTCAAGCCAAGACTGGGTATGGTAGTGAGGCGCACACAGGCTCATGCACAACAAACACAACAGTGTTGCCAATGGCCAAAACGAACAGTCAGGACCTCTGCTGCTCTTGTGATCTACTGGTCTCTGCTAAAAGTTGAAATTCACTCTCCAAGTCCCGGCTTCTGACTGATTCTGACTTTCATTTTTTCCACCCTTGTCAATTCTCATTTCTAACTCTCATTCATTCTCGTTTCAAACTGGATTTTAAAATTTTCAGTTTCTGACCCCTGGTGTTTTTATAGCTTACCAGAACTTTAACTACCTTTCAACTTTGCCTAAAGCCATACATTTTGTCGCTACCTTATTTTAATGGTCCTCTGACTTCGTATTGACTCCTATGCCTACATAAACTTATGTATACACATACCTATTACACATATGTACACATGCACATACATATATCTATATACATATGCACACATATATACACACCCACAGATATACTTGTATACACATACATGTACCTATATGGGGCCTTAATCTCATATTACTTATTTGTATAACTAACTAATACTACCTTTATATATACACACACACACACTTGCTCACACCTAATTGCATCATGTACCCATGTGTTGTGTCATAGTATAAGAGAGTGTAGTATCAGTAGATCTACTTCTGACTGAAAGTCCAATTAATTGATTCAAAGACAACTGACAATGATCTTAAATGCTTTTCTGTTTTTTTTTTCTGATTGGCCAGTATTTACTGGAGTTCCTGCTGCTGTTGGGAAAGTTCATAAATAGGAGTGGCAATTTGCCATACACCTATACCTGGATAATCCAACAAACCAATTTTCAGAAAATTCAGAGTTTACATTTATGGTGGGGGGGGGGGAATTTAAAAAATATTAAAAATTTATTTTGCTTTTTTTAAAAATATTGAATGAATTTTGAATTTTATTGAAGTGAGTCTAGACACTAATGAAGACTTTCTTGTTTTTTGAATTAAATGAACATAATTTCTTTTGTATCATTTGAATTTTTCAGACTGTTGTCCTTATCTTTATTGTTATATACACAATGATGTGCCCTCCGGCCTTCTTTAAGTGTTTCTTGTCAAACTCTAGAAATCTTCTCTTTGAATTCTGGATTCTTGTTGTCAAACTCAGGAGCCTTCATGTTATAATCAGGAGCGTCTACAGAAATTCAAACCCAACCCTTTATTCAATTCACTGGGGAAGACTGTTCTCATTCTGTTAACCACGTTCATCAAGAAACACCTGAAGAAGGCCGCAGGGCACATCGGCTGAAATGTTGTGTATATATCAATTAAGATGAATCCAAATTATCAATTCTCATCTCAAAGATTCAGACAAATTATTTTTATTTTTTTGTTTTCCAGGCTGATGTCTTTTCCTTTGGAATCATCCTTTGTGAAATCACTGCCCGAATTGAAGCCGACCCTGACATTTTACCCAGAACAGAAGTAAGTTTATTTTGAAAACCTTTCACTACACTACCTTTCTCTCTCTCACACTTTTTTCTTCAGTTGAAGGATTGGTTTTTATTTTAATTGAGGGAAGAATTCATTCCTCAGCAATGGAATACAGTCAGTAAGCTTTGTATAAAATATGATTAATACTAGAAAATAAGGTTCTGAAAAATAAAAATAAGACTAACTTGATTTATTGTCCATTTATTCTATGAGTTGCCATATTCTTCATTGCCATTGCTCAGAGATTCACTCTGATCCAGGCTGGTAGTACCTGTTAGGGTCCCATCTATGGGTTAAATAGAAAAAAATGAGTTTAAAAAAAATGTGTTTAAAAATAAAATTTGAATACCTATCAAGAATGAATAAAACAAAAAGTCTTCGGCATAAAATAACCCAACAAGAGTTGACATGCCATAAAATCCAACCAATTAACCAACCAAATATGATTTACTAAAGATTGAATGTATAACTAATTTAACTGGATTAGCTGAAGCAAGAATTATTCCAAGGACAAACTCATAAGTAATATTTTTCTGTGTACACCTACACATAGATACAACAGAAAAAAACCTTCATGAATCTACTTTGTGCAGATTCTGGATTCTGTGCAGAGGACCTCCCTGGGGTAATGACCGATAGGGTTGGAGGGAGAGTCATGGATATCTGTGTAATCAGCACGACCTGATGATTAGAGTATTATTATTATTATCATTTTATATATATATATATATATATATATATTTACCAACCCCTCCACACGAGCAGGATGCGACACAAGGTCAATTTCTTAAGCAGAGTTTAACAGGTTTGAATTCAGAGTTTTCCTTCTCCTAACCAAGGTTAAAGAGCCCAGTCTGCCCTATTATTTACCCATAGCTGGAGGGAGAGTAGCTTCCCAAGAGTATTAGTGCTAAGTGAAAATGCAATTACCGCGTCCAGGATTTGAACTCTGGGCGACGAGTCCATTCCCATGACTGTAAACATTAACCCATGAGCTTCCATATATATATATATATATATATATATATATATATATATATATATTGATTCTTGCTTTAGATATTGCTGAATAGTTGGAATTGTTCAACGCCCATGTTTAGTGATATTTAATTTAAATGTTAAATATTTATTCTAAATGTTAGAAAAATATCCTGCAGAAATATAAAATAATCCCTCAGATCTTGTTCAAAGATTTTCTATAATTATAAAAAATATAATTACATATATAATGTATATTTTGTTATTTTTATTTATAAGGAAGGTTTTCACTTCCATTAAATGTTGTGCAGTATTTTCATTGGATGAATTCAAAATTTGAAAAAAATTCTCACTTCAAAAGAGCATATATCATCAAGACGTGCTGACAGCATAGATTTCAATGATTCTCTCACCATCCGTCCCTATCAGTCATTGCATTAGGCATGTCATCTAGATGGGATCCAGTGTCCACACAGAGCTGATAAATGTAGGAAAGAATGTATAATTTGCCAAATTTAGTTGAAATTCTTAAAAGAAAGAAAAAAAAAAACCAAACAAAATCTTCTGATTATACCAAAAAGTGTAAAATCTTAGGTAAAAACTCTATGACCCATACATCTGTTGGTTTCCCCACTAAAACAGCTGTCCATGATGATATTGATGTTTCTGTTTAAGAGGAGATGAATGATTCTAATCAGTGTTTCTTAGTTGTCCATAAGTTCTACAAAGTCAGAAAACAGCATTGCTCACATGACTTTCGGAAACATTTTTTCATGCTCAGAATTGCTAACGCATGGAATACGCATTGTGGGCTGTCGAAACACTGCATCTTTCAAAGCCTCCATGCTTCCTGTAGTCCGCCAACACTATACCTGATACCCCTCTCCACACATATATGCACACATGCGCATGTATATTATTACTGTAAACTGTTCATGTTCTTGACACTAATACATTATTCTGTGTACTAGATGTGAGACTTTGATGAGTTCTGGTACACCTGAGCACTCTACACAATAAATTTCATTATTATTATTATGGTATTAATGCTTCTATTTAGGAAGGAGTAAAGGATTTCAATTAGCATTTCATATTTGTTTTCTCAAGAATTATCATTCATCTAAAAATTGGACCAGAATTTTCATTATATTTTTATTGAAAGTCAAAGCATCTTCACTGTGATTGGTGGGTTTTGACATTTTACACAGATGCAAACACCGAATTATATATATAAAAGTTAAACCTAATGAGTTAGATATACCTACTAACAGTTTCACTTAGTAACTCATCAGGGAAAAAAATCTGAGTCAGATTTTTGCCCTGATGAGCTACTAAGTGAAACTGTTACTAGGTATATCTGACTCATTAGGTTTAACTTTATTTTTTGCTCTACTTAGGTATTGAGCACTTTTTACTTTTTAGCTTTAGATAATCCTGGCAGTTTATATATTTATATTTTTCATATGTATATAATTTTTTTCTTTTGGCCAAGTATTATAGTATTAACCGATTATTTTCGGTTGGCACTAATACATTATTCTATATACTATACATAAGACTTTGATGAGTTGTGGTGCACCTGAGCACTGTATGCAATAAATTTAATTATTATTATATCTCTCTCCCTTTCAGAGAGTATTATTGCTTTATTGGTAAACTAGAAGCAGCTACCCGGTGTTACCTGGGTAGTGGGGAAGATAAAAAAAGTTAGTCTCACAGATCCAATTATTATTGAATTGCAAGCTGGATCCTGGTAGTATGTCCCATTAAAATCCCTATGTAAAAAAAAAAAGACCTTGCATTGATCCAGCCACTCTGAAAAGAAAAAATGTCTAGTATTTAAAATATTAAATGCAAAAAAAAATTCTATGCTTTTATCATTTAAATTTTATTTTTTAATCATTTTCACTGATATAAATCAAACCTTCATTATCTTTGCTCAAAAAGCAATATCTGATGATAGTGAATGTGTGTGTGTATATATATATATTTACTTTGTCGTGAATTGTTTTATTTTCATAGTTTCCTCCAGACATACATACACACACACACAAACTGCCTTTTATATATGTATAGGGTTATCATGTACAAATGTTGTTACATTTTCACAATAAGCACATTGAGTGATAGGTACTGCTATCCAATGGTGAGTAATATGAGATTTAAAAAATGATACTTAAATTTAGTTGGATACTATTATAACCCGGGCAAGGCCAGGAACATACAGCTTGTATATCTCTAAAGTCAATGAATGTTTCTCTATTAAATCTACAGTGGGAAAGCAATTAGGTCTATTAATAGATTAGGTCAACGTTTTTTAGTGATGGTTTCGTAATTACATCTGATTTTTTTCTCCCTCGTTACATGATGAACAGATAAACTGTATATACAGATTAAATGAAATAAAGATAGATGAAAATCGGTTCAAGGGAGATAATTAAGTGTATTTTTAACTAAGAGTTATTTCCCTTTAAAATATCAAAAAATTTGTAAATGAAGTTCGAGATTATTCTATTCCCTCATCATTGTCATGTTGCGCTGACCGTATGGATACCCATGACTCTGACCAACCGTCCAAACCGGTCATCACCTCTGCCAGGTCTTACGTACGGCATCCAGAATCAACACAGAACTGATTGATCTAGGTTTTTGCTGGTCAGCCTACACTGTTGTTTACATGTGTTGGTGTCCACAGGAGAACATCACTTATGACTTCATTTCTTACTTTTCCAGTAGAGTCCGGCATATCATGTACATCTTACTTGAATGGTTTGTGTGATAGGAGGTAAGTGGCCCTACAGTTGCTTTTTTGTGGGGTGCTGATTCCAGGATTTGTTCAAGACATTCTCCTGTAGACACCGGCACATGACTATAGTTTGACCAGCAACAACCTACATCAATCAATTCTATATGGATTCTAGATGCTGTACAGAGGACCTGCTAGGGGCAGTCGGTGTGAGAGTCATGGGTATTTGTGCTAAATATTCATCGGGGAGTAAACCCGGAAAACAAATCCGGAGCTGGAGTCCCTATGATGATGTAATGCTGAATTTCAGCACTACACAGTAACTCCCGTGACACTGTCGTTGCCAAACTGCATTGGTTTCTTACATTTCTTTTGGACCGCAGTGGGGAGAAGGGGGATCTGCTGCTTGGGAAACAACACATCCTCTATATCAACCCACCCTGACTACAAAGTTAAAAAAAAAAAAATTTTTTTTTTTTTTGGACACTATGCCATCGTATTTAGTAGGTATACTCAATTTGTCGAAAAATCCATGTTTTTTCAATACAATTTTGACCCCACCATTTGAAAAAAAAATTACCAAAAATCAGGGAATTATTGTGAAAATTTTGAAATAAAATAACTGATGCATTATAAGATTTATTCATTGATAAATCAATCCTGAAAATTTCATTAAAATCGAATTATTCCTGGAGTTTTGGTAAATTTTTTTCAATCGAGAAAATGTTAAATTTATTTTGTAAACAAGCCATCTTTAAACAGCGTTTGGCCATCTGCGATCAAAATTGACCGGAAAAAATGTTTTAAATGTATTAAAAATAGATTATATGTATATTATTATTATTATTATTATTATTATTATTATTATTATTATTTTTTTTTTTTACTGATGCTCATTATGTTACTACTTTTAGACTTAGACAAAAATTTGACCTTAAGTAATCGATTTAATTGATTTTAATTCGTTTTTAAAATGAAGAGCAGCCGAATTTTTGGGTTTACCTAGTATTTAGCAGATTGAAGGATGCCAACAAATTCATAGAAAATATATTAAATTCGTCAGTTCAGGGGGGTAATACGTAACGGTCCTGCTTATATTTGTCATAGATAGGTACTTCTATAAATCAGTAATATAATAGATTCTCAAGGGAGGTAACTATTTAATGCTAATTATTGAATTATTTCCCCTTAATGATATTGATAAAAATTAATGTTTAATGTTTATTTATTACATCTATTTAAAAAAAAATTATATTATAATAAATTATAAAATTATTGTAGAATTGTGGTTTAGACCAATATCTGGTTGACTTGCAGATATAGCTTTTAAGATCCATCGCTAGTGGCTGGACACAGAATCAGATGAAATGGCCGAAATAGTCTTAAAAATCACTGGTAAAAACACATTTTAGCACTATATAAATATATTTCTGAAATAGAATTAAATATTTCAGTATATTTTGTTCTTTTAAAAAAAAGAAAATAATTTTTCATAATTAGAATTGAATGGTTATATGGCACAAAGATAAGAATCCATTGAGAATCTAATTCATTTCTGTTGTAAATCGTGAGCGGACTAATTACTGTATAAAATTATTCTTAGTTTTCTCCCTTGAGAAGGGAGGCAACTTATCCCAAGTTCTAAGGGCGATAATTCAATTTCGTTCAACATCAATTTCAACAAATGAATTAGTTCTTTTTTGTTTGTTTTGTTTTACATCTTTTTTTGACTACCCCCTTTCTTTTAAATTAATATATATATATATATATAATATATATATATATATATATATATATATATTATATATAATATATTATCATGTATTTTAAAGAATAAGGGAAAAAATCTAGATTTTTTTTCATTGTTTTTTCGTATCTTTTTAGTTTCTTCGCATGCCAAACAATTCCAAAAATAAATTAAACCATTTTATATGACTAAAGAATGTCAAATGTCTCAAAAATGTTTTCCACGGTTTATATATATTATATATAAAGAAAAAGTCAACGTCTCTGATGACGGATAAACATCTGAAACCATTGGTAAGACGAACTTTGTATTGGTGACTTAAATAAATAAATACAGCTCTTAAAGAAATAATTGAGCACTTTATAATCATTTCTCCAATATTAATAACAAAAAATTAATTATATATATATATATATAGCAAGAATATGCACCCTCCAGGTGTAAGTATTCAAGTTTTAATGTAATGAAATATAATAAATTAGAATTCCTATGAATGATTTTATATAGAAACCAATTAAAATATGATTAAAATTAGTGAATTTAATCAATATTTAATTGGTTTCTATATAAAATCATTCATAGGATTGATTTTAGATACATTGGAGAATAAAACAATATTTGAGATCAATAGCACCAATTAATTATTTATTAGGCCGGTTTTATTAAAAACCATTATGCAAATTAACCACACCATATTCTATGGAAACCTTTATTTCTTAGTTATATATAAGACACACAGCAGGCTTTTAAATGCAATAATAACATGGGCCCTTTGGGGCTTCGACCACTGGACTATTCATGAAATTAACCCCATGATCCCAGGGGGCCATCCCACCAGGCAACACCTACCACCTTGATTTAAAGGGACAGGGCTGAGGCGCTCCCCTTTATGGGGAATGTCGACGGGATCTACACATTTTTTTCACCTGCCATCCCATGAGCTTCGATTTGTGGGTGGTCCCATATTAAATGACCTTGTGTCATACCCGCATATGTGGGATGTGAGGTAAATACCTTAATAACAGGGGCTGTTTTGTGGCAATTCTAACTCAGATTTTCATAGCAACATCGTTTATAAATGAGATTTATTCTATGTATTAATGATTTTGACAATGAATTAAATACTCATTCATAAACTTAGGCATATCCTTAGTGTATAGGGATGTAAGCAGGGACATAGTTTTGTTTATTGAATATATTAAGAATATCCCCAAAATACATTTTTCTCTTTTGTAAACTGTATTTTTTTCTTTTTCAGAACTTTGGTTTGGATTACATCGCCTTTAGCGAAATGATAGAATACTGCCCATTGGATTTTCTTCATTTAGCCTTCAGATGTTGTCAGGTGAGTCGCTTGATTTTTTTTTCCACCCTTGTAGCGATTGTCTACCCCTGTTTAGATCTATGTGGAGGTCCAGAAGAGTTATTTTCCCTTGTTGCAGGTTTTCGCCAGTAGAGGGCTAGAGTATTTAAGAGTAGCCTGGGAAATTCTAATTCTCTTTCTCTGGGACCGAAAACCACTTCACATGGTTTAGGCACTTGTGCCTCTTACATTCTTCAGATAATATGTTTATGTATCTGTTATCTATATATTGTATATACCTTTTGTGATGAGTATATGTATTCCTGTCTTGTATGTATTTCTCCATGTGCTCACGAATTAAAGTCTGTTTGTTATTAATATTAACTCTTTGTCGGACTAATTCATGTACACATATGTACCCCGGAAGGTTACTTTGAGCCTTCCAACTTATCAAGACCCTGATTCTATCTCTATGTCTATTCTAAAAAGATATATATATATTATATATGAGAAAGAAAATATTTTTAAAATATAAACAAACACAGGATGTTATGATCAGGGGAAACAATTTTATGTGGCAATACTTAAGCATTTTGGTATATTGTACCATCTTCAGGACACGGTTAAGTAATGTTTATGTGAGGGACAAAATGAAAGATGTTAAGTGTATAGTGAATGTGTGAATATGATGTTATTAACCGTTAATTTTTATATGCGCGTTTGTTTACGAAAGTCAATGATTAATGGTTAATAACATCATATTCACACATTCACTATACCATATCATGACAATCTCTCTCCAGCTGTCCCTATCACTCATTGTTCTTGGGAGGTCCTCTACGCAGCATCCAGTATCTGCACAGAGCTGGTAAATGTACATCTTTGCTGGCCAACCCACACTGGCATGCCCATGTGCTGGCTTTCACAGGAGGATGTCACTTATGAGTTCATTCTTGTTTCACCAGCAGTGTCCTGTGTGTCCTGTTCGTCTTCCTCGGATGGTTTGGGTGATATGGGGTAGGTGGCCATACAGCTGTTTTCTCGTGAGGGTATTGTTTCCACAAATGTTTAAGACTGCACGCAGCATTCTTGTGCAGCTCCCATGCTAGTTTATTCTCTAGGCGCTTCGTTAGGTCGAGGTGTGCAGCCATACAGCAGCACTGCTGTACTAATTGTATTTCTTACAGTATCTGCTTAGATATGGTGTTGTGTATTTCAAATTTGTTGAAAATCATAGTCATTATTTTAGCTTTAATTTCTTTATTTGTTTCTCCTTTAGATTGATCCTAAGAAACGTCCCAGCTATGCTGACAATGTCGAGTGTCTTCTTTAAAATGCAACATTATTTAAGTAATGCTGGTAAGATTCCAAAAGACAGAAAAGGTAAGTCTTTTAGATGTTCTTGTAGATTTCCTCTTGTATTACTTGCTTTTTTTTTTTTTTTTTTTTTTTTTTTTAAATCAAAAACATTCCTGATGATGACCATCTGTTTACATGTATTTGTGTTAGTATAACATTCAATTCTAAGATCTAACAACAAGAAGAATAGAATTAATATTTCCTTTAATTCAAACAATATATTTGCCAGGCATAAAACACAAACAACAATAAAGTAGTCTTGCTGTATATAAAGTTGAGTTTTAAGGAGCTTACCGGCGCGTTGGAGAAGAGGTTATAGGGTGGTTTCCTGGAGCCCCTGATTTTGTTGCTCGTGACCGCTGGGGATTGTCTGTCGTTTTTTGGATATTGCGCCAAACTCTCTGGGCTATACGTGATTGTGTAAGGTCCAATCCAGGCTTCCTCATTCACTTATATCAGGAATAGACCTTTTACTGCCACACATGTTTTACTTTCGTGTGTTATATTATCATATCTTTATTTCTTGTTCAGTTTAAGATTTCTTTTTAATAGAATCGAAGGTAACAAATTTTGGTCGAGAGCAGATGTTGAACAATACTATATGATAATTTCATTCATACAAGAATATAATATGGACAATTAAGTGAATATTCCCAGAAAAAGTAAGAATTGTCACCCACCCTTAATTTTTCAGAAATTTTGTACAGGTATGGACTGGTGTTAAGTTGACTCCCCAAATTGTGAGCTTCAATTCTAAAATTGACAGTTGATGTTGATATATACTCTCCAAATTGGTGGTGTGAAGAAATGGTAAGCTTTTGTAATCTATTTTTTTGTCTGTAAATGAGTTTAGGAGCTTCTATCCTAAAAATTGGTTTATAAAAGTATGTTTACCGCCAAATCCAAAATTCTTGACAATTTGGATGGTGTTATTTTTTCAACCAGAGGAATTGCAGGGATGAATAAGAAATGGTAAGAGTTTAGGAATAAGCATATATATATATATATATATTTACGCAAAACTTCCGACAGAGTAGGATGTGAACGAGGTCTAATTTCTAAGTGGAGTTTAACAGGCTGTTTGTAATCAGAGTTTTCCTTCTATGGTTATTATTCCAGCGGTTAAGACCCAGATCTGCATACTATTACCCATAGGTAGAAGGAGAATTACATAATCTACTTTCCAGGGGTATTAGAGCTATGGTGAAATGGACACGGATTCGTCCAGGAATTGAATCTCGGGCGCGAGTCATTTCTACGACTCTAAGCGATTACACAACGAAGCTGGCAGCATATTAATGTATAGAGTGGATAATTGCTAATAAATTTTAATGCGTCAATAATTTGAACAATTATTTATTTTCTTTGCGAAATTCAAATCAGCACTGCAAGAGATACAGACGAAGAAATATATTGGATTCTTTGCCACTGGAGCGAGTCTATGGATGATGATCCAACCATGACGACCATGGTCGGCGGCCAAAACATAGTATGCTTGTGATCAGTTTTAAACTTCAGGCAAGAGGCAGAACCATGTTTCTGCTCGTCAAAGCAAATTCGGATGGTAAAAATGGTGGGGGCCATAACGTGAATAGATTGCTCACTTTCGCTTGCATCACATTCATTCTCCTGAACCCGCGACTGGTGCCTCGGTTACTCCTGCACACAACGGTCGGGGGTGGCGCGGCAGATGCAATCCTGCCGGGTGTCACCATTGGCGTGCTTCGTCGTGCAGGGAGCGCTTCCAGGAATCTACACGGAGTTCCTCCAATCCGCAGGAGATCGGCTTCCGATGGTAGCTGGTGTAACCTGGGTAGTTTTTCTCACTACCCGCCAGCCGGTCAGAAGCAACATACTGATTCAGAGACGTCAGGGTACTGATGTTCCAATTTGCACCCTTTGAGTGAATCAGGAAAGCTCTCGAGAAGGTCAGTCACCTCCTATGACGTCAAGGAGCCGGTTAGCATCTCGAGATGGCGGTTCGCACGAGAACAGCGGAGTAGAGTGGCTGCGTTGCTTTTCTCGCGGCACCAGTACAGATCAGTAGAGGAGTCGTCCGATTACAAGGAACCCAAAGACGAGTCCGTGAAGAGTCCCCAAACACAGTCATGGACAACCACCTTTGTGTTTCAGAGAAGAGTTGGTTCCATTTCTCAACTAAGTTGCGGTTTCTAGTTGCCCCGAAGGTGAAGTATCTACCTTGATTTGTCGTCGAGAATATTTTTTTCAACATAGCGCGAGATCACAGATTACTTTGCTGTCGTGGCGGTCAATCGATTGGCTGCTACAGGGTCAAGAATAGGGCTACATCCACAAAAAATAAGGCCGATCTTCTGAACCGGAATGAAATAATTTTGAAAACAGCTGGCATGTTGAATGGAAAGCAAACCTAAAAATGGACCGAGGTTTATTGTATGTGTTAATATTTTTGCCAGATTACCAGAGGGTTTTTATGCTCCGTAGGTCCCTCCGCTCGATGGTGGATCAGGGATGTAATTATTAAATTNTGGACCCTACTCTACCGTTAACTAAGTCATGTTAATTCCTCAGTAAATTGAAATTAATTTAATTTTCTAATGTTAAAACTGTCATCATCTGGTTAAGAATGAGACGCAAATATGCCAAGATGAATGCAATTAATGTAATCTATTTTCACTGAATCCTAATTTCTTAGAGTGTCCTCACTCGGCGACATAATAGACCATTCCATTTTTATCAGTTAAAAAGAAAGAGGAAGGAAAGACAGCATACAGAAAAAGAGATAAGAAAAAAAAAAAAAAAGAGTAGGGAAAGAGAGAGAGGGGAGTGAGCACGCAGAAAGCAATAACACTAACCGTTTCAATCAAACATAATGTAAAAGATAAAAGAATGAAAGAAAAACAAAAGAATGAGAGAGGTTAAAATCAAGAATTAATTAAACTTTTTATATGAGTGAACTATGCAATAGCTCTTAAAGTTAACATCATCAAACGTTGTAATAATTACCATACTGTGGTAATCCACAGTCCTGTAGCCACTTATTTATTAGTCTAAAGTTATGTTTTTTTTCTAATATCAACACTAATAAAAAAAAAATTAAAAAAAAGAAGGGTTGTAAGTTTGACTAGAACAATGTTAATTAATTATTAATTCTTTTAAAACTCGTTGAAAATAATAAGAATATTTCTTAATACAAGATAATATCATAATTTGGGCAGAATTATAGAATATATAAATATTATTTTATGTGTTATTACACTGTTAACATTATTCCCCCACTCTGTACAACATACATAAGGGTATTTAATGTGTGTGTGTGCGCGTGTGTGTGTATATCTCAATTTCATCCTTCAGGATGTGTGTATATATAATATATAATTATTAATTATATGAGTATAAATAAAAGCTATGAAAAACACCACCAAAATTGCTGTAAAGTGAAAACATTTATAATATGCTATATAACAATATTTCGATTTTATGAAAATCATCTTCAGAGCTGTTTATACTCCACTCTTAACATCACGGAGTATAAACAAGCTCTGAAGATGATTTCTAAAATCCGAATTATTGTTCAATATCAGCTAGTATAAAAGTTTTCACTTTAACAGGCATTTTGGGGTTTTCATATCTTTTTATCTATCATACCTCAGATTCATTTCCTTTCTTTTAAATTTATATAATATATGCTAATCTGGTTTGGATGTTTCAGAGAGGAAAGAAATCCAAAAGAAAAAATGCAAAAACCAAGAAATAATGTACCAATTAATCTTGTTTTTTGTCATAGACACACTAAGGGTGTGTCTTCGCTTGTGATGTGTGCGCTTGTTTTCAAGTAAGGGGGAAGAAATTTAAGAGAAGAAAACTACAAAACAGTCGCTGCAAAAAGGCAAAGAATATTTGAACACCATCTCCCAGTAAATTAATAAGTAATATCTCTGTCCCATAATTGTTTCAGTTGCATATAACTTCCATCACTAATGTAACAACTATTGGGACAGAGATAGTAGTATAGTAGTAATAGTAGGAGGTATAATAAAGAAACCAGAATCCTTTTTTCAAAAAAGGTTGCAATATATTTCAATGTGCAACGTGTCTCTTGGGGTCTTTGTCATCAAAGAAGTGCCAATTCAAGATAAAATAAATTAACATTTGCAGGGTTACGCCTGCAACTAATCAAATAAATTAATAAATAAATAAAAGTTCATTATTGTGCTCCTAGTACAGTTACAGAACATTAAATAAAGCTGTCAATATTGTTGAAGAAAAAAAAAAATGGATATTAATTGGATGATCCCCACCCTCACATAATGTAACCCCTAAAAAAAATTTTTTTAAAAATTAAAAAAATTCTGCTTCAATACCCAAAAAAGAAGGGGCAAAATTTCTTGTTAGCTTGTTTTTTTTTGTTTGTTTTTTCCTAAATGTTAATATTGAGCAGTATGTCATTAAAAAAATATGAAAACTGAGGGTAGCTGCATCTTTAGAGAGGTTGTTTCCCTGTTAAAAAGATGCTGGCTGCCATTTGGTTTTTTTGTTTTTGTTTTTTGGTTAAAATAGGTTTTTGTAATAAACAGAGCTGGGCTTCCCTCAAATATTACAGAAAAAAATTAGGAGACCAAAGATCTGCTGCTAGCCAATTTAGCGTACAATTTAAATTTGTTTGAAAGTGGTTATCAGGTCAGAGGCAAGAGAAAAAAATAGTTCAAAGTTAGACTATATCTAAAAAACAATTTTTTTTACCCTCATTCCTGTAAAAAACCCTTTTTCACCCCATCCTCGAACAACAACCAGACACATCCCAGTTTTGAATAATCACTCTTCTGTATAAAGGGCAACGTTATCATGGAAGCGATAAATAGTTTACATTTTTTTCTTTGAGGATAGCAATACCTTTTAACTTGGAACAAGGAAGGTAAAATGAAAGTTTTAATAAAATTGTGAAAACAAAATTCTTCAGAACAAAATTAACAAAAGGAATTATTTTCAATAATCCTTTTTGTGCAAAAATAAAGCAAAAAAGAAATTGAAGAAAATGAAGTGAAAGGATACTTTTAAATGAAAAAAAAATCAATAAAATGAAAAATTTCCAAAAAAAAAAAAAAAAAAATAATAAATAAATAAAAATAAATAAATAAACAAAACAAACTAGAAAAAAAATGATTAAAAAAAAATAACTTCAAAAAATGAAGAAAAAAAAATAATAAAAAACACTAAAAAAAAAAGCAAGAAAAAATAATAGAACTCACAAAAAAGTTAAGAAAAAAATTGAGACCAGAAAATATATTAAAAAAAAAAAAAATTTATGTTTAAAAAATTCAAAATTATTATAGCAACACTTACAAAAATAAAGTATATTATATAATACTATATATATAATAATTAGTATATAAAAAAACAAACTGAATCTTTGAAAAAACAAAGCAATAAGTTTCCTCAAAACTGTACATTCCAGATATTGACAGGCAGATAACTTCATTGTCACTTTTAACAATACAAATGTTACTGACGTAAAAGTGTTGAATTCAAAAGAAAAAAACAAACGGCTGTCTTAATATTACTCATCATTAGTTTTGACCTTTTCTCTCTTTCTTTTTTCTTTTTTTTCATCGATCATCAACCATTTAATCATCATCAGCATCAAACTATTTAATATTTATATCCCGGTGATCCCCATCGAGCGGAGGGACCATAGGAGCAAAAAACCTCTTGGTATTGGCAAAATATAACACAACAATGAAACCTCGGTCCAATTTTTAGGTTTGTCATCAAATGCAGCTGTTTTCAAACATTTTTATTCATCATCCGTTTTCAGAAAATCCGGCCTTATTTTTGTGAGTGAGCCCATTTTCTTGACCCTGATAGCAGCCAATTCATTGACCGGCTGCCGAAGAGCAAGTAGAGTCTTGTGCTGCTCTGGCTAGTTGAAAAAATGATTTTCTTCGGCGCAAATCGTGAGATACTTCACCTTCGGGGCAACTAGAAACCGACGTACGTTGATGAGAAGAACTAGGGAGACAGACGCTTCATCTGAAAGACACAAAAGTGGTTGTCGCAGACTGGTGCTTGGACTCGTCACGGGACTCGTCGTTGGTTCCTTGTAACGGACGACTCCCTCTCGGTTGTGGTGCTGAGAAACAACGAGCATCGTACTCGCTGGTTTCGTGGCGGAACGCTCGGCGAGATGCTAACCGGCTCCTCGGCTCCTCGACTTCGTAGGAGGTGATTGAGGTCGAGAGCATTCTGGTCACTGAAAGGTGAAATTGGGACATCAGGAATGGACGGTGTCTGAATCAGTGTTGCTCGGAACCGGCTGGCGGGAGTGAGAAAGAAACTCACCCAGGTTAGCGACCAGGTCCACGGGAAGCGATCTCCTGCTGTTGGGAGGAACTTTTCCGTGTATGGATCCTGGTGGAGCGCTCCGCTGCACGACGAAGCAGCAATGGTGACCCGGGCAGGATGGACTTGCCGGCGCGACCACCTGGGACCGTTTGGTAGCTCAGGGGGGAAAAAAGAAACCGGGTGCACGGTGGGAGGGGAGATGATGTGATGGCAGTCGAGGTTTGAGGAATTATGTCACGATTGGCCCCCACCAAATTTTTTCTTTAACCATCCCGAAATTGTTGACAGAGCAAATGGGTTTTCGCTCTGCCTGGAGCGGTGTAAAACTGATCAGCATACGCGTTTGGACCGGAGCATTGGTGTCCATGTTGGATCTTCATTCCATAGATGCCCAGGTTGCAAAGAATCCATATATTAGTCTTCAGATCTGGATCTTTGCAGTGCATTTCGGATTTATCTGCAAAAAAGAAAATAAATAATTAGATTTCAGAAATTTTGAGCAAATAAAATGATTAGAACATTTCCATCTCATCCATTAAAGCTGCGAAGTTTCTGGCTGTGTAAATGGTTGAGTCCGGCTAGGCAAATGGACTCGTCGACCGACGCTTCACATTCCCTGGACGAATCCGTTTGCATTATCACATAGCTCTAATACCCTTGGAAAAGGTATGAATCTATGTATTCTCCTTCTAGCTATGGGTAAATAGTGGAGACTGGCTCTTAACCGTAGGAACAGGATAACCATCTAGAAGGAAAAACTCTAGAATTTCCAAACCTGTTAAACTCCACTTAAGGAAATTGACCTTGTGCAATCCTCTCATGTGGAAGAGGTTGGTAAATAATATATAATATATATTAATGCTTATCTTCCTAAATCTACATTTTGTTATCGATCCATGCAACACTCCTCTGGGAAAATTAACCCATCCAAATGTCCAAGAGATTTTATGGATTTGTGGGTAAAAATACTTAATAAATCCAATTTTTAGGAGTAGGGAAGCTCTAGAACTTCATTTTACAGACAAAAATAGATTACAAAAGTTGCCATCTTCTTTGCGGACACCACAAATTTGGACGACTATATATCAACATAACTGTCCAATTTTTGGAATTGGAAGACTCAAATCTGGGATGTCTAACTTCTAACACAGGTCCTAACACTGTAACAAAATTTCTGAAAAATTGAAGGGTGGGTTGACAATTACTATTCTGGATGATATCTGACATAGAATTGTCATATATATATTTTGTATGATGAAACTTATATTAATTAGTTATTTTGTCCAACATGTGCTTCGACCACAAATCTGTTTACCTTCAGATATTCTATTAAAAATTATCTTAATCCTGAAAGAAATTAAGATAATGATAATAGAAAAACCACGAAATGATAAACACTGTGTTGGTCAGTACAAATGGTCTATTCCTTGTATATAGAGTGGAATGAGGGAGAGGCTCCGTGAATTGGATTTACCAATTCACGTGAGCCCAGAGAGTTTGGCGGCAATATTCCAAAAAGGACAGACAGAAACTCCAGCCAGACGGTGCCACGAGGCAACCGAAATTCAGTGGCCCAGGAAACCAACCCTAATAACGTCTTCTCCAACGCGCGGTAAGTCCTAAACCTCAACTTTATTAAGAAGGGACTTCTATATGTTGTTATGTTATGGCCTGGCAAATATATTAGTTTGAATTAAGGGAAAAATATTCATAATTCTATTCTTCTTTGTTGGTTAGTCTAGAATTGATGTATACTTAAACACAATACATGTAAACAGATGGTCATCATCAGGATGTTGTTGATTTAAAAAAAAAAAAAAAAAAAAAAAAAAAAAAGTAAGTAATGCTGTTGGCTAAGATCTCACACAAGCAGAAAAGGTAAGTCGTTTAGATGTTCTTGTAGATTTCCTCTTGTATACTTGCTATTTTTTTTTTTTTTTTTTTTTTTTTAAATCAAACATTCCTGATTTGATGACCATCTGTTTAATGTATTGTGTTAGTATAACATTCAATTCAGACTAACAACAAGAGAATAGAAAATAATATCCTTAATTCAAACAATATATTTGCCAGGCATAAACACACAACAACAATATAAAATCTTCCTGTATATAAAGTTGAGTTTAAGGGACTTACCGGCGCGTTGGAGAAGAGTTATAGGGTGGTTTTCCGGAGCCCCTGAATTTGTTGCCTCGTGCACGCTGGCGGATTGTCTGTCTCTTTATTGGATATTGCGCCAAAACTCTCTGGGCTACACGTGATTGGTAAATCCAATCACAGAGCCTCTCCCTCATTCCACTCTATATACAGGAATAACCATTTTACTGACCCAACACATGTTACATTTCGTGTTTTTTATTATCATCTATCTTATCTTATTTCATTTTCAGATTTAGATAATTTTAATAGAATACTGAAGGTAAACAAATTTTGGTCGAGCACATGTTGACAAATAACTATAATAAATTCATCCATACCAAATATATATATGGACAATTCTATGTCAATCATCCAAAAAAGTAAAATTGTCACCCACCCCCTTCAATTTTTCAGAAATTTTGTACAGTATGGACTGTGTTTAAAGTTAGACATCCCCCAGAAATTTGAGCTTCCAATTCCAAAAATTGACAGTTATGTTATATAGCTCTCCAAATTTGGTGTGTCCGCAAGAAATGGCAACTTTGTAATCTATTTTTGTCTGTAAAATGAGTCTTAGAGCTTCCCTACTCCTAAAAATTGGTTTATAAAAGTATTTTTACCACAAAATCCAAAAATCTCTTTGGACAATTTGGATGGTGTTATTTTCAACCAGAGGATGTTGCAGGATGATAACAAATGGTAGATTTAGAATAAGGCATATAATATATATTTATTTACCAACTCTCCACATGAGTAAGATGTGACACAAGGTCAATTTCTTAAGTGGAGTTAACAGTTTTGAATTCAGAGTTTTCCTTCTAGACTGGTTATCTATTCCACGGTTAAAGAGCCCAGTCTGCCCTACTATTTACCCATAGCTAGAAGGAGAATACATAGATTCATACCTTTTCAGGTATTAGAGCTATGTGGAAATGCAAACGGATTCGTCCAGGAATTGAACTCGGGTCGACGAGTCCATTTCCTACGACTCTAACCATTACACAACGCAACTCCAGCATATTAATGTATAGATGGATAATTTCTAATCAATTTTAATGCTCAAAATTTCTGAACTATTATTTATTTTCTTTTGCAGAAATCAAATCGCACTGCAAAGATCCAGATCTGAAGACAAATATATATGGATTCTTGCAACTGGGAATCTATGGATGATGATCCAACCATGACACCAAATGGTCGTCGGCCAAAACATGAGTATGCTTGATCAGTTTTACACTCCAGGCAGAGCAAACCCATTTGCTCGTCAAACAAATTTCGGGATGGTAAAAAAATGGTGGGGCCAATCGTGACCATTAATTCCTCAACCTTCGACTTGCCATCACCATCATCTCCCCTGACCCCACCGTTGCACTCCGGTTACTCCTCAGCACCACAAACGTCCAGGGGTCGCGCGCGCAAGTGCCCAATCCCTGCCCGGTCACCATTGCTGCTTCGTCGTGCAGCGGAGCGCTTCCACCAGAATCCATACACGGAAGTTCCTCCCAACAGCAGGAGATCGGCTTCCCGATGGACCTGGTCGCTACCTGGGTGAGTTCTTTCTCACTACCCACGCCAGCCGTTCCAGAGCAACACTGGTTCAGACACGCCAATCCTATGATGTCCAATTTCACCCTTTCAGTGACCAGGATATGCTCTCGACCTCAAGTCACCTCCTACTGAAAGTCCGAGGAGCCGGTTAGCATCTCGCCGGAGAGCGTTCCGCACGAAACAGCGGAGTATCGAGTGCTCGTTGCTTTTCTCCAGCACCACAACAGAGAGGGAGTCGTCCGTTACAAGGAACCCAAAGACGAGTCCCGTGAAGAGTCCCCAACACCAGTCATGGAACAACCACCTTTTGTGTCTTCAGATGAAGCAGTTGTCTCCCCAGTTTCTCTCACCAACTAGTCGGTTTCTAGTTGCCCGAAGGTGAAGTATCCTCACCGATTTGTCGTCGAGAATATTTTTTCAACACTAGCCAGAGCAGCACAGACTCTACTTGCTCTGTCCGTGCAGCCGGGTCAATCGAATTGGCTGCCTACAGGTCAAGAAAATGGGCTCACTCCACAAAAAATAAGGCCGGATCTTTCTGAAACCGGAAATGATGAATAAAAATTTTTGAAAACAGCTGGCATTTGATGGAAACCAAACCTAAAAATGGACCGAGGTTTCATTGTTGTGTTATATTTGCCAATTACCAAGAGGTTTTTTGCTCCTATGGTCCCTCCGCTCGATGGGGATCACCGGATATAAATTATTAAATATGTTGATGCTGATGATGATTAAAATGTTGATGATGATGAAAAAAAAAAAGAAAAAAAGAAAGAAGAAAAAGGTCAACTAATGATGAGTAATCATTAAAGACAGGACAGTTTGTTTTTTCTTTTGAATTCAACACTTTTTACGGTCAGTACATTTGTGTACTTGTTAAAGTGACAATGAATTATCTGCCTGTCAACTATCTGGAACTGTACAATTTTTGAGGAAACTTATTGCTTTGTTTTTCAAAGATCAGTTTTGTTTTTATATATATATATATATATATATAATTATAAAATTACTTATTCTGAAGGTTGCTATATAAATTTGATTTTTTAAACATAACTTTTTTTTTTTTTTTTATATATTTCTGGTTCAATTTTTTCTTACTTATTTGTGAGTTCTATTATTTTTTTCTTGCTTTTTTTTTAGTTGTTCTTTTAATTATTTTTTTTCTTCATTTTTTTAGTTATTTTTTTTTAATCAATTTTTTTTTCTTAGTTGTTTTTGTTTTATATTATATTTTATTTATTTATTTTTTTTTTTTTTTTTTTTGGAGAAAATTTTTCATTTTATTGATTTTTTTCATTTAAAAGTATTCCCTTTCACTTTCATTTTCTTCCAATTTCTTTTTGCTTTATTTTTGCACAAAAGGATTTATTGAAAATAATTCCTTTGTTAATTTTGTTTCTGAAGAATTTTGTTTTGCACAATTTTATTAAAACTTTCACTTATTACCTTCCTTTTCCCAGTTTAAAAGGTATTGCTTATCCTCAAAAAAAAGAAAAAAATTGTAAAACATTTATCAGCTTCCATGATAACTTTGACCTTTATACACAAGAGGATATTTCAAAATCTGGGATTGTCTGGTGTTGTTCGAGGATGGGGTGAAAAAAGGGTTTACAGGAATGAGGGTAAAAAAATTGTTTTTTTAGATTATAGTCTAACTTTAGAACTATTTTTCTCTTTGCCCTCTGACCTGATAACCAACTTCAAAACAAATTTAAATTGTACAGCTAAATTGGCTAGCAGCAGATCTTTGGTCTCCCTAATTTTTTTCTTGTAATATTAGAGGGAAGCCCAGGGCTCTGCTTTATTACAAAACCTCATTTTAACCAAAAAAACAAAAACAAAAAAACAAAATGGCAGCCATGCATCTTTCTTTAAAGGGAAACAACTCTCTCTAAAGATGCAGCTACCTCAGTTGTTCATATTTTTAGACATACTGCTTCAAATATAACATTTAAGGAAAAAAAACAAAACAAAAAAAAACAAGCTAACAAGAAAATTCTTGCCCCCTTCTTTTTTGGTATTAAAGCAAGAATTTTTATTTTTAAAAAAATTTTTAGGGGTTACATTTTATGTGGTGGGGTCAAAATTAATATCCATTTTTTTTTCTTCAAAATATTGAACAGCTTTATTTTAATGTTCCTGTAACTTGTACTAGGAGCACAAATCATGAACTTTTATTTATTTATTAATTTATTTGATATAGTTGCAGCGTAACCCTGCAAATGGTTAATTTATTTTATTTGATTGGTCACTTCTTTGATACAAATGAAACCCAAGAGACACGTTGCACAATTGACAATATATTGCAACTTTTTTGAAAAAAGGATTTGTTTCTTTATTACTACTACTACTACTATTACTACTACTACTACTATCTCTGTCCCATAATAGTTGTTACATTTAGTGAATGGAAGTTATATGCAAATGAAACAACTATTATGGGACAGAGATATTATTATTATTTACTGGGAGATGGTGTTCAAATATTCTTGCTTTTTGCAGCACTGTTTTTGTAGTTTTCTTTCTCTTAAATTTTTTCCCCCTTACTTGAAAACACGCGCACACACACAAGCATAGACACACCCGTTAGTGTGTCTATGCACAAAAAACAAAGATTAATTGTACATTATTCTTGGTTTTTGCATTTTTTCTTTTGGATTTCTTTCCTCTCTTGAAACATTCAAACACAGATTAGCATATATATATATACAAAAGTTAAAAGAAAGGAAATGAATCTGACGGTATGAGTATAGATAAAAAGATATGAAAACACCACAAAATGCTGTTAAAGTGAAAACATTTTATAACATAGCTGATATTGAACAATATTTCGATTTTATGAAAATCATCTTCAGAGCTTGTTTATACTCCGTGTTGTTAAGAGTGGAGTATAAACAAGCTCTGAAGATGATTTTCATAAAATCGAAATATTGTTCAATATTAGCTATATTATAAAATGTTTTCACTTTAACAGCATTTTGTGGTGTTTTCATATCTTTTTATCTATACTCATATATATATATATATATATATATATATATATACACACACACTGAAGATGAATTGAGATATACACACACACGCGCACACACACACATATAAATACCCATTAATGTATGTCTGTACAGAGTGGGGGAATAATGTAATCAGTGAATAACAACATAATAATAATATTTATATATTAATTCTGCCCCACAATATTATATATCTATCTTGTATTTCTAAGAAATATTTCTTATTATTTTCAGAGTTTTAAAAGAAATTAATTAATTAATTAACATTGTTCTAGATCAAACTTTAAAACCCTTCCTTTTTTTAATTTTTTTTTTATTAGTGTTGATATTAGAAAAAAAACAAACTTTAATAACTAATAAAGAGTGCTAGCAGGACCTGTGGATATACCACAGTATGGTAATTATTACAACGTTTGATATGTTAACTTAAGAGCTATTGCAATAGTTCACTATATAAAAAGTATAATAATCTTGATTTAACTCTCTCTCATTCTTTTTTGTTTTCTTTCCTTCTTTTTATCTTTCATTATGTTTGATTGAAACAGGTTAGTGTTATTGCTTCTGCGTGCTCACCCCCTCTCTCTTTCCCCTACTCTTTTTTTTTTTTTTCTTATCTTTTTTCTGTATTGCATGTCCTTTTCCTTCCCTTTCTTTTTTAATGATAAAAATGGAATGGTCTATTATGTAGCCGAGGTGAGGACACTCATAAGAAATTAGGATTCAGTGGATAATCAGGATTTACATTATTGCATTTCATCTTGGCATATTTGGTCTCATTCTTAACCAGATGATGACAGTTGTACAATTAAGGAACAATTAATTAATTTCAATTTAACTGAGGAATTACATTGACTTAGTTAACGTAGAGTAGGGTCCTGAGGAGATCATTTTTTGATTGAAACCAGGGTAGACCCTTTATTCATCTACCATCTACCAATAATTTTATTAGTATTGTTACTGTTCTATATTTTTAATATATTGAGCACTTTTGGATTATTTACTGACGCTACTGCGACGGAAAATTTAAAGCGGCAATCGGATATATATATATATATATATATATGGATATATTGTCTCAAGGTATCATTACATTATTAATATATACTTAGGCAACTGGTGAAATGGTTAGGAAGCTAGATTATCAGACTATTGTTAGTAAGTTTGATTACCACTAGGTACCCTATACTTCTGGCCTTGTGCCACAACTTAGTAAATAACTTAATGTATGTTTATGCAGTTATTAATGAGAAAAAGTTATTAATGAGAACACCTGAGGAAGACCGGAGGATACAGTGGTCGAAAAGTTGTGTTTACACATACCTCAATAAAGATGAGGAAGACAATAGTCTGAAAAATCAAAATTATTCACATCAAGCCTCATCTCACAAATACATAGAGATATCGTTAATAAATGAGATTTATTCTATGTATTAATGATTTTGAGTATAAATTAAATGCTCTTTGATAAACTTGTGTAATTCCTGAAGGTATTGTGATTTAAGTAATGACATAGTTTTGGTTAGACAGACACTGAATCTCAATTATAATAAGAGGTTATAAAAAAAATCATTTATAGAAAGGCATGAGACTTAAAACTGTAAAGGCCTTGTTCCAAATGTCTGAGAGATTATATTGCTCGGAGGGTGCATCCTGTTTGAAGGCTCATGGGAGTTATTTTAAAAATTTTATTTTAATCCCCACAAGCTCAAATTAGGGGTTATCAAATCCCCCTTTTTTCCCATGGATTTGCAAGATAATATTTTATTAGTGACGCCTGTAGTAAGAGAACCTGTTCTTAAAACCTTTTGAATTTCACCATTGCTTAGAAGTACATATAACCATGAATCCCCATCTCTACATCATTGTTGCCTAGCAACAATACAGCCAATCAGATGTACTCTTATATTTGTGTCATTGAGCTGCTATTTAGAAATCTACCTGGCCACCCTGGCTGGGGAATTCCCACGCTATAGTCTGTAAAACTGTTAGATAACATATTACAAAATTTACATTTGCAGCTGTAATTTTAATTAACACATTGACTATAGATTGGTACACATATGTACTGCTATATATATGACTGATGTACGTATGTAGTGGTGTATATATATATATATATATTTATACCATTTTCCATAATAACATGGCAGTATCATCTTCATATACTACTTAAAGAAAGAGGAAACAATGAAATATTATGTTATAACTAGAACTTTCATTCAAAAAAGTGATATAGAAATAAAACAAAGATAGGAATCCATTCACAGCCATAGTCAAGAAACTGACAGTCACCAAATGCCATATGTATGTGTGTGTGTGTGTGTGTGTGTGTGTATATATATATATATATATATATATATATATTGGTTGGGAGGTTGATTTAGAAGGCTATCACAATGCAGTTTGGAAAAAAAAAATAATAATACGGTAACAATGGTGTTGTGTGTTGACTTGTATTTTTATTCTTCTTGAATTTTCGAGGTAATACCTCTTTATCAAAAGAATTGAACTGAAGCAGTCCAGCTATGGCATTTCTTCCCAAATGAATTTTTTCTTTTCTTTTTTTTCTTTTTTTAAATTCATTTGGGAAGAAATGGCATAGCTGGACTGCTTCAGTTCAATTCTTTTGATAAAGAGGTATTACCTCGAAAATTCAAGAAAGAATAAAAATACAGGTCAACACACAACACCATTGTTACCGTATTATTATTTAAAAAAAATTTTTTCCAAACTGCATTGTGATAGCCTTCTAAATCAACCTCCTAACCAATACATACACAATGCTTCAAGCAAATTATGAAACTCTCTTATATATATATATGCAATGGTAATAGTTATAGTATTAGAGGAAAAGAGTTAAGGGTCTACCATGGTTTCAATTCAAATGATTTCCTCAGAACCCTACCCTATGCTTAAGTCAGTGTAATTCCTTAGTTAAACTGAGATACATTTCTTTTCAGATAATAATGGTTGAACACTATTGTTGGTTAATGTTTTTTCTTTAAATTATCATGCGTGGCTTGTTCTATTTGTTTATTTATTAATTAGTTCTCATTTCTGTATTGTTATTAATTTTTATTATAAATAATAGTTAGTAAAAATAGTTAAAATCTAATTCTAATTATATTTTAGGGGTTGAATATTACTAATTTATAAATGTTATGTATTAGGAATACATTAACGAGAAGATTGCGAGTGGTTGTAATAATAGTTTATTATTACAATGAATATAAATAACAAAAATGGCTCTCGGCCGGCAAAGTAAAAAGTCTCTGAGCGTAAAAGAGGATTGGTAAAGATTACTTATCTTCTGAAGAGTTGTAGCACGTGGGTTTACATCCGAGAAAAGAAAACAACCTTCACAGGTGGAGATCACCCCACATCACACTGAGCTAATCTTTGTGTTGTTCTTTTATATGTACTCATTTGCATACGTGAGGAATACTTACTTTTACAACAATAAACAAAAAGACAAACTAGAAGTCCTCTCAGGTGTACAGTTTATATGGAAAGAAAAATGTTATCTTTTTCTTGCAAAGAAATGATGGAAACTAGCAAGACCTGTTTATATACCACAGTATGATAGTTTGATATGTTTACTTAAGAGCTATTGCTAAAATAGTTCAATATGTAAAAAGTTTAATAATCTTGATTTAACTCTCTCCCCTTTTTTTTTCATTCTTCTTTTCATTATGTTTGATTGAAACAGATTAGTGTCTCTTTTTGCGTACAGATGTGGGGTGGGGGCACAGTCAAGACCGATGCATTTGCTCTCCCAACTGACCAAGTCTTCAGTATGGAACAATCTCTCCTAGCAGTGCTACACACTTCTCACCAACACTGTCCAAATATATTTTCTCTTCCACTTGTTGCGACAGCCAAAATGCTACTGCAGTCTTTCACCCCGGTCTGGGAGGACAGGTCCTTAAATACACAATTACTGTGTTCATCCAGGCTCCTTACTCTGAATTGCCTGAAGAAGGCCATAGAATGGAGCAGCCAAAACATTGTGGTAGCAAAGAAAGATTTTAGCAGACCAAACAACTTTTTAGATTGATAGGCATCTTGCCTGGTATAATGGTTAGCAAACTTGTCTAGCAGACTTGTTGTTATTGAGTTTGGTTCTCACCGGGTGCCTCATAATTCTAGCCTAAGTTATGCTTAGTAAATGACAACATTTTAGATTGATAAGACTTAATGCAAAATTACATATATCTACCAACCCCTCTACATGAGTAGGATGTGACACATGGTCAATTTCTTAAGTTGAGTTTAACCGGTTTAAATTACATATATCTATACGTCAACTCTGATAAAACTGAGTTCATGTGTTTTAGAAATGAAGGAGACATCTCCACACACGATGGTAAACTCCTAAACTCTGTGAAACAATTCATGTACCTAGGTAGTAATATCTCATCAACAGAAAGCGACGTTAATGCACGCATAGGAAAGGCATGAGCTAATACAAAATAAGGGTAAGGAGCTTAGCAGATGAAAATTCTGTTGGGTTTCGGTCCCGGACAGAGGTAGCTGTTAAAAAAGTCAAGCCGCACTGATGAGATGTAAATGTGGATAACTGATATATATATATATATATATATATATATATATATATATATGAGTGTTTATGAATTTGGGGTTATCAATGAGTATAAAATAAAATTCTCAAGATGTTTGTAGAGCAGGTTTAGTAAAATGGTATATTAAGAAAGACTACCTGGGTTTCACCATTTGGATTATTTGAACAGTGAAAACCAGGTAGGCATTCTGACTATACCATTTATTATATATACAAGACCATCGGATGTTATAACGACAAGTTGATAGTCTATATAAACTAATTATCTCTTTTATATTTTATAAATAAACTATATTGATTATAAATTAGGTTCTCATCAATAAATCCTTTAGATTATTGTTGAATCTGTGACGTAAGCCATGACATAGTTTCGGCTTCAGACAGAAATGCAATCTATCTCCATTATATATATATATATATATATATATATATATATATATATATATATATACATAGGGCCGATTTAGCGCAGTCGGTAGAGTGTTCGGCTAGGAATCACAAGGTTCTTGGTTCGATACCGGCCCTCACCAACTCAGCAAATGAGTGCGGTAAAGTGAGGAGTTGATGGTAGGTGTGGTGCTCCATCTCAGATGCTTAAATAATCTCCTTGGTCTAGCATTAGTGAAAAGGGGATAGACTCCCTCGCTGATTGGCTGATACTGACATTAGGCCACACTGACGACTTTACTTACATATGTGTGTGTGTTGTATATTAAGTAGTGACCAAACACCAGGTTGATTTGATCATCACAAAAAACGATTCCCAAAATGATACATAATTTTCAGTCTTTTGTTACATAATTATTAGATTCCTAATATTTATGTACAGTAGTGTAGAAACCAAAATGGCTGTTATAAGTTCAGCCGGCGGCCTTGAAGGATTGAATGACAAGGCTTGACCTCAATCCTGATCCTCCTTCCAGTGGATACCATGAGAATCGGTTTAGATTAGAAAGAGTTTTAGTCAGATCGGCCAAGACCACGACGGTGGTAAGTCGTGTTATGCACGTGCCAACTCAATCTGCGCAGGTAGTCTGGTGGGGATTTCAGAATAAAATATGATCTAAGTTAAATCGAAGTCTTGTGTTATTATCTAAAAACTACCAATGACACAGGGCTTCTGATAAAGAGAAATCCCCAATGGAAGACCAGACACAAAGTCCCCAAGACGAAGTCCAGACGCTAGAAGAGACACTAGAAGAATAGAAGTAAGAAAGTAAGGAAAGAGAGTATACAACACTTTGAAGTAATTCTATTGGGCATTTATAAAGCAATTTTTTTAAATTTTTTTTTTTTTTAATTTTTAAATTTATTTATTTATTTATTTTTTTTTTTTGAGGTTCCAATGCAAAAGTCTGTACTATATTCCATTGGTGCACAAACTTTTGGGTAGCATTTTATGCATACATTGTCTATTCTTATATGCCATCTTCTCAGGATCAAACTCTTTTGAAATAACCTGCTAGTTCTCTATACAACAAGTACTCTCCATGCACACACACACACGATTGAAAATTGAGGAAAATGTGGATAAAACACAAAACAACTTCGTTCAAATCATATTTCGCCTCAGTATGTAACGAAATTTTGTCGAATTTATTTGTAATAAATTTGACAAAGCTTTGTTACATACCGATACAAATATAATTCGAATGAAGTTGTTTTGTGTTTTATCCACATTTTCCAATCACATTTTGTTGGATTTACTCAATCCGTTACTCCTCATATATATTATATATATATATATATATATATATATATATATATATATATAAAGTAATTGGTAATTTGCTTGAAGCATTGTCAAGTATTTATTTATTTATAAATATATTAATGATTTGAAGGCAATTACAAACTTCATCTTCAGAGGTGTATATCTGATATACACCTCTGAAGATGAAGTTTCTACTTTGAAATCGATAAGACAAAAATAATGTCTTTTTGTTTTTATTTTTTATATGCATTGTAATTGCCTTCAAATCATTAATATATATATATATATATATATATATTATATATATATATATATATATATCACATCTCTTCAGTGACTTATAATAAACTGAACGTCTGAATTTTAAAGTCAACATAATTCTAAATGATTAAGCTCTTTTTTAATAGCGAATTTAGTGATTTATTTAGAGAAAATATATTGTATAGAAATCTGAAAATATTTTCTGGTATTTTCTTCCTTATATGAGGAGGTACCCCAAAATAGAATAATTCATTCTTGGTCACAACTGTTGGAAAAAATTGTTGGCCATAATGAAATTGTCACTTCAAATCAAGGCACACATTTAAACTTTTTTTTTTTTTTTTTTTTTGTGGATAAACAAACAAGGCATAAATTTTGTGGAAATGCATTTAATTTTAAAATATTTTAATACTTGCTGGCACAAACTTAGATAGTTTCTCACCTAAGGAATCATCAAACTAAGAGGTTCCTACATAGTGGGTATCCCTTTATATATTGTTGTGTGAGGCATGATGGGAAGGGTAATCTAGTCTATCATATTCAATTCATTATTTTCTATTTATAGACCTCCCTTCTCATCATGCCCCACAGAAAAGTACAAAAAGGGATACGTACCACAGGGGTTTGGGTAAAGTGTATTTATTATTGGAGGTGTGGGTGGAGTAATGGTTATACTTGAAGACTATAATGGTCTGACAGTGATCTTCAACATTTTTTATTCTTTGGGCTTGTTTGAAGATCAAGTCCGACTGTTGTTGGTCTTCAAGTGATCTATGTTTGAAACATGAATATGACTCGTACATTTGTGTTTTACGTAAAAGTTTTTTTTCTTTAAAAAAAAAAAAAAAAAAAAATTCAAGAAGTTTCATTGGCAGAAAAGAAAAGAAAGAAACAATTTTTTACGCACATACATTTTTTAATTTTTTTTTTTAATCACCAGCCATCATAAAAATTACAGCAGATACTGGAAATACATCAATTGATCCAGAACGATGCCATCAAGTCCTAGCACCTATATGATTGCCCTAACCCTATTGCCCTTATGGCAAGCCCCAACCCTTTTTATCATATGGGTGCTAGAAGGCGGTGACTGAGGGTCTACATGTCCTGGGAATGACGTTAAACTCTATCTGATGGTGAGGTTCCAGTTTTGGAGGTTTGGGGAATGTGGAGCACCCCTTCATCACCATTGCTCCCTGGTCCACTCTGACCCGGAGTGGTAATACCTGTTAGGGTCCCATCTATGAATTAAATAGAAAAATGTATTTATAAATAAAAACTGTGTATCCATTAAGAATTAATTTATTTCAAAACTTTATCGGCATTAAATGACCCACTGAGGTTGATATGCCGTAAAACAAGACAAACCAAACCAGAACGATGCTCCATGGCAGACTGGCTTTGAATAGTGTCAACCCCAGGGCTGAGCAGAATAGGAGAGTTGGAACCCCATGTATCCTGGGCCTATAATTTCCAGATGGGCCTACTCAGACACCTTGTTCTCTCAAGAGGACAATTTTTACTGTATTTATCAAAAATACTTGAGAAATTTTAAAGTAAACTAGCTAGGTAGGTACCATCCACTTTTGGACAGATTTTTTTTGTACCTACTGTGTTTCCCCAAAAGTAAGACCTCGTGTGATTTTTCAGAATGATTTTAATATAACACCTCTCTCTCCTTAAAATAAACCCTAGTTGAGAGCATCAGACTGACAAAAGAAATAAGCATTCTTCACAATCACATCACGCAACGTAAACACATGACATCCGCCAAAAATAAGTCCTAGTGTTTTATTTCCGAGTGAAAATTAATATAATCCCTGTTATATTTTTAGGGAAACACTGTATAAAAGTTAAAACATTCAGTGTCCTCTGCTCTGGAACAGCCTTTATACTTTGTCAGATTGGGAATGAGACTGTGGGTTGTAGTAATGGGCCTTGACAGGTTGAATGGTGTTTTTCAGAAAATTTATCTTGCAGTTCTTTGAGGAAATATGAATTTTCTATTCTTTCGGCTGGGACTGTAAATAAAAAGTGGAAAAAACTTTTCGTTTTCTGATACAATTATAAAGTAAGGAAACAACAAAAACCTTCTGTTTTTACTATGGATTATTCTTCCCTTTTTTTTATAAAGATAAAACATAAACAAAATGTATCTTGTATGTCGATTATCTTTGTCTGTTCAGTCTTAGGACCAGAAGTAATTTTGTGATGATGATGATGATGATAATAATAGACATAGTAGTAATGGTCAAGATTAAGTCAACCTTGCTCTGTCAATTGCAAAATTTCATATTGACTGATTAGTTTTTCTAAAAGGACAAAAATCAATTGACTTTGGAGATTTTCTTAAAGACAATTCATATGGAAAATAAAGACAAATTTCTTCCATTTTTGTTTATCTATTATTAAATGCTCAAATTTATGTTAGATAATAGATTAACTGAATCATCTAAAAGCTAGTGTAGATAAGTTTTAAAAAACTGTATCATCTGAAAGCTAGTGTAGATAAGTTTAAAAAAACTGTATCATCTGAAAGCTAGAGTAGATAAGTTTTAAAAAACTGTATCATCTGAAAGCTAGAGTAGATAAGTTTTAAAAAAACTGTATCATCTGAAAGCTAGTGTAGATAAGTTTTAAAAAACTGTATCATCTGAAAGCTAGTGTAGATAAGTTTTAAAAAACTGTATCATCTGAAAGCTAGAGTAGATAAATTTAAAAAAATTCTAACCATTGATATAAAATCAGTTTAAGGTTAGTTGAAAGCTTGGCATTCATTGGATGAGTAAAGGCAGGTGACTAAAATCCTTTTGTAATATAAAATTAAAAAAAAAAAAAAGGTTGAAAGTGGAGGTTATTTTCTTATTGAGAGGCCCAGATTGCAATTCAGTCATGCTGAAATCAGAGGTTCTTACTCGATTACCGAAGTTAAGCAGCAATGAACCAGTTCATAATTGGGAGACCACTTAAGCAATTTCAAGTATTGTAACCTACTAGAGTCCTTTTGTTATTAAAAGGACTTGATTCGGCAATTACCCAAAAGAGAACTTGATTTTCTTACATCCCACCATGTCAGATGAACAAAGTCTGATTATTATGGAGAGCCACGCACAAACCGAAGCTCATATGGTGGGCCAGTGTAAAAATTGCAGGTAATCTGAACATTAGCTACATAAATGAGAGTAACTTCCCTTTGTTTGTTTCACTTTGAGGAAGCCGTTTATTTTGGTCGGCCATTTTCATTTCATCATAAATCTACACTGAAAATACGAATTTGTTTGAATCAATACAACTGCATGTTTTAATACGAAAATATCATAAAATGTGTTCTTAATAACAATTAAGTTCATTTCAAATAATGCACAAGCACAGTTAAGAAGAAGGTTGATATGCCATAAAACCAAACAACCAAACATCTGGGCCCAGGTGTTCTGCTGTGCAGTGTGATGTGCAACTATGTTCAGTTTGTGTGCCATATTTGAAATTTAGTGGCGTATGGAGGTGGGTACCTCCTCATATTTTTTTTGGTATGTAGAAACTTTTTTTACAAAAAACAATACTTCCAATAAATTTTCTTTTCAACTCAGCTACAAGATGCATCTTAAACTTGGGATATTTCATTATCAATTCATCATCTTCATTGTTTTGATCCCAGAATTTTGAGGGTTTTTTTTTTCTTTCCAGGTGATGGTACTTTTTTTGCTTTTCACCAATGCTTGATTATAAAACAACATTTTTTTTTTGTAAACATATCCTGTCATTTTCATTATTAAATGTTTTTAAACGGATAGAATGTGCTCAATGCAAAATCATACTTTGAACTCTCTCCCTTCTTTCTTATTAGATGTATTCTATCACTGGTAATAGGTACATCTATATCCTTGTAAAATTTTCAATACCCAGATAGTATTACTATTTACTGCACTGCCACTAACTCAAGCTTGCTCTTCTAAAACCGACATTCATCAATAAAAACTTGTATAAAAAAATTAAAAAAAACTTTTAAAAAGAAAAAGAGCAAATTTTAAACCTATAAGGTTCGGCATGGAAAAATAACTAAGAGAGGTGGAGAGATCTTCAGTTTTCTTCTTTGTTTTTATTATTATTATTATTATTAGTTGTAATAATCAAAATATTGTTGTTTTATTTTTTAATTTTTTTTTTTTTACTTGACCTCATATTCAAGATGTTATTTTCAAATTTTGATAATTTGTAAATAAACAAAACAAAAAAAAAAATACAAAAAAAGTTAAACAAAAAGAGTTAAACAAAAAGATTAAGAAAACTATACATTAAAAAAATCATTAATCCTTTTGCAGGCAGATAACTGTTTTTCATAACCACAAGGTTGCTAGTTCGATACCCGCCCTCGCCAACTCAGCGTATGAGTAGCACAGGGGTCTGTGCGGTAAAGTAAGGAGCTGATGGTAGGTGTGGCGCTCCACCTCAGACACTAAAAATAATCTCCTTGGTCTAGTGCTAGTGAAAAGGGGATAGACTCCCTCGCTGATTGGCTGATACCGACATTAGGCCACCTGGACGACTTTACTACTAATATATATATATATATATATATATATATATATATAAAACAAAACAAAACAGAATATTAATAGACAAGTTGGCTTTCTTTCTTCTATCGGAAAAATTATAGATAAATTATCTGCCCCTGGCACCTGAGGGAGAGTCACCAATATACGATATTGGCGCCTAAATTAAATTCTATGATGACAGTCACTTATTGTGTTGGGCAGTCAACCAGCTAGTTGTGTATTCCAACACTCCCTTTACCTTCTTCAGCAAGATAAGTCTGGCAGCAAGCGCCATCAAGTTTGCAAAGTATGAGGATTCACAGGACTCATAATTTCTCAGGTTACAGGCAGTTAATTCGGATGAAGACAAGAACAACAATTGAAGATAAAAAAAACAACCTTTACACAATCCTACACCACAGTGGGGCCTCCTAGCGATGTTTCTATACATTAACATTGAATTGGTCAATGAGCAGCCAATAGGAAAATGCCTTACATTGAGCTACTAAAAATTACAAAAATGTTACTCTGCTTGCAAAAGTGTTAAAATGAGATCATAAGACCAAATCGTACATATTTTGTATTTTTTTTGCTGTTTGGTGTAAGGGTAAATGCAATGAATAAAAAAAAAAACCAAAAAACGTTAATCAAAGATAAACTTCTGGCTAACTTATTTCCAAATGTCCTTATCTGTACATTACCTACAGTGGAAGCATAAGTAATAGGGCAGATGTTTTTTATTTTAATTCTATTGATTGCCCACTAACTTCTGCCCACTTCATATGTAATATACTTGTATCTGATTTGAAGTTTAGTAAAATAGGTCATTTTAAAAATAGAATTTTTTTTAAATTTAGAAAAAAAAAAAAAAAAAAAAAAAGAGAAAAAGAAAAGTTCCTATTTGAAGTTTTTACCCTGCAAGGATTTGATGATTTAAATTTTTTTTTTTTTTTCTGGAGAAAAAAAAAAAATCAAAATATGAGGTCCGGGAAAAAAAATATTAAAAAAAAAAATCACCTATTTTTTCTTATGATAATTACTTAGTGTATTTATGACTATTTCAATTTATTCAGAGAATTTCATGTTTCATGTTAAATCTGTAAATAACATTAAAAACTAAAAGATATGTAAAGATAATGATAAAAAAAAAGAAGGAATGTACATATATTTTTATATTTTGTTAATATTCAATCCTTTTATTTCTCTTGTTCTCTTTCTCTTATATTTTGGAGAGAAGGAAAAAAAAAATAATGTCTTTTACTGCAGCTAATGTTGCCCATGACAACAATATATATGATTACAAAGGTAAGCATGCACTAACAAAAAGCAAAGGGGTGAAAGTTTACACACACACACACACACACACAACACACACACACACACTTTGAAATGTTAATTATTTTATATAGTTTTCTCTACTTAAGAAAATTATTGAAATTCTAAATGTTTATTGTGATTGATTAATTGAAGTACAGTGTAAGATATTTATTATGTTTTTTTGCAGAGATTAAAAATATGCTTTAAAATTATTATTTTATATTTTTCTTTTTAAATAATAATAAAAAAAAAAAGTATTTGTCAGAATTTTTGAAAGGAGTCCTCCTCTTTATCGTAATATATAAAAACAATGGCTAAAACATTGTGTTTTTATATATCCTGATATAGATGAGGACAATAGTCTGAAAAATCAAAATGATATTTAAAAAAAAAAAAAGCTACTACTAAAAATTAGTTGTTCATTACTAGGTAAATAATTAAAAAAAAGTATTTGTCAGAATTTTTGAAAGGAGTCCTTCTCTTTATTGTAATATATTAAAACAACAATGGCTAAAACATTGTGTTTTTTATATATCCTAATAAAGATGAGGACAATAGTCTGAAAATCAAAATGATATTAAAAAAAAAAAAGCTACTATTAAAATTAGTTGTTCACTACTAGGTAGATATAGTAAGATAAATCTGCTAGATTTTATTCACACCTTATAAAATCTAACGTCGTAAATATTGAAAATGAAAAAGCTTAGGAATACAATGGGGAGAATTTAAAAAAAAGGAAAAAAGTGTTTTTTTTTTTTTTTTTTTTTTTTTTTTCAACAGCACAATTTTGATACAGTCTTTGCACATAAATAATAAGTTGTGTCATTTTTAGCCTGAAAATCTGTACTTGTTCTATTTTATCTTATATACAGATATCTCAATTCAACTTAACCAAATACCTACCCGAATTATTCAAGAGGAACTCTTATCTATAATAATTATAATGGGGCAGGGTGGGGGAAGGCTTCTAAAAATAATGTATTTACTCTACCCCTCTGCAATGGGCAGGATGTAGCACAAGGTCAATTTTTAGATTGAGTAACGCTGGTTTAGCTCAGTTGGTAGAACATCCGCCAAGGAATCATAAGGTTCTGGTTTTGATACCAGACCTTGCTAACTCGGCACATGAGTTGCACAACTTGGATCTGTTTGGTAAAGTAGAGAGCTGATGGTAGGTGTTGCACTTCACATCAGATGCAAAAACAATCTCCCTTTTCAAGCATTAGTGAAAAGAGGATAGACTCCTTCACAGTTGGTTTGACTTGATTTTCTTCACTACACTTTGATTCAGATATTGTATATTTTACAAATATATTGAATCCTTAGTTTTTAAAATTATTAGCTGATGTGTGCTACTCCACCCCAGACACAAAAAAAAATCTCCCTGAACCAGTACTAGTGAAAAGGGGATTGGCTCCCTCACTGTCTAGGCTGATACCAATAATAGATTAGTCAGATTTCCTTTTTTCTTTTCTTTATTTACAGCTGGTTTGAAATTCAGTTTTCCTTCTCTCTAGACCAGTGCCATATCAAGCTAAAGAGCTTAGTCTGGACCCTACTATTACCATACCTGGTGGAGGAGAGATAGATTCATGCCTTTCCAAAAGGTATTAGGCAATTTGTGAAATATACCTAAGCCTTCACTAGAACTTTTGAATTAGCTCCATTGAATTAATTGGTTTTGCGAGTGTTCAAGTGGACGATCGAAGGTGTGTATTTGGGATGAGCATTTGTGAGTTAGGTCACGATTGCTGGTACAAGCGGGGTAAACTGTTGTGCATGAGGTTGCGGGATATGGGGGAGG
>CM042148.1:69360625-69368125 GCA_023376005.1 Doryteuthis pealeii
TCAGATTTTTATCACACCCAAATACAATTGTCTTGGCTGTCGATTAGTTGTCCTACAGCCATTGTCTGCAATGGAAGTTACTCCAAGGAATTACAGTTGGTGAAGATAGCTATTAAATGCTAATTACAGAGTACTTCCCCTTATTTGTAAATAATCATAAAATAAATTTGTCCCTGTTGGCTGGGGTTGTAGAATACTCTGACAGGCACCACCTGTTTACTGTCGGTGGCAAACCGTGATGCTTAAGGATGGAATCATGGTGGCTGAGCAATCTATGATATGCAACACTTCCCTTTGGCCCTTGCTTAGGCTAGACGGTTAGTCAGAGAGGGATCCTCCTATCAATAGGCTGGTCACGTCAAGCCCTAGCACCTATATGATTGTCTCGACTGTATTGCTCTTATGGCAAACCTCAGATCCTTTTTATCATATATATTCAAGAAGGTAGTGTCCTGGGTAAGATGTTAAACTGCATCTGGTGGTGAGGTTCCAATTCTGGAGCTCTGGGGAGTGTGGTGTACCCCTTTATTGTTATTACTCCGATGTTCATTCTGACCCAGAGTGGTAGTACCTGTTAGGGTCCCATCGATAGGTTAAACAGATAGAAAAATGAGTTTTTAAAAAATATGTTAAAAAAAAAAAAATCTAATACCAACAAGAAGGAATAAAACAAAAAACGTCTTTGGCATAAAATAACCAACAATGATTGACATGCCGTAAAATCCAACCGACAAAAGTATGATATAAATCCTATAAATAAGATGTGACTTTAAAGGGCCGGTTTATCTCAGTCGGTAGAGTGTCGGACTAGGAACCATAAAGTTTCTAGATCAATATCGGCCCTCGCCAACTCAGCGTATGAGTAGCACGGGGATTCTGTGCGGTAAAGTGAGGAGCTGATGATAGGTGTGGCACTCCACCTCAGATGCCAAAAACAATCTCCTTGGTCTAGCGCTAGTGAAAAGAAGATAGACTCCCTCGCTGTATGGCTCATCCCGACATTAGGCAGCCCTGAGGACTTACTTACTATCTAAAATGTAATAGTCACTGAAGAAGGTCTTTATGAGAATGGTATATAAGAGAAATTCTTTAGAATCTCATTGCCAGGATGTTTGTTACGTCTCTTGGATGATTTTTCAGACAAATTGATTTTGTCGATTGCCGAATGACCATCATCTTTTTTTTCTTTCTTTCTTTCTTTTCTTGGTAATTATGCTTGTTGACAGCTTAAGGGGGGGGGTACGTTTAATATTGGAATTGCTCTCACCTTCCTCACCCCCTCTTTGAACATGGGCTTCATTTTATTTGTCATCTTCTGATTCTGATAACCTGGTCTGGAAATAGCACACTTCTGCTGTCACGGTGACTGTTGTGTCAAGACAACGACAGAAACTGCTTGTTTGTCTGTGTGTAGTCCTAAATATTGAGATCTTTAGCGGACATTTTTTTTTCTTAGTTTTTTTTCCCCTCTCTCCGTTCCTTCCTATTCCACATCTTTGTTAATTCTTCCATTTACTTCTGTGTCTGTGTCCAATTTTCTATCTTTGATTCTTTATATCCTTCTTCCTCATCTCTGCTCTTCCTTCTTTACCCCCCCCCCGCCTCTGTATTTTCTGCCTCCTCTTTCCTCCTTTCTTTCTTGTCTCTGCCTCCTCCTTCTCCCTCCTTTCTCCCTCCTTCTTGTCTCTGCCTTCTCCTTATTTCTGTCTCTCCTCCTTTTCTTTCTTATCTCTGCCTTCTTTTTCTTTCTTGTCTCTGCCTCGTCCTTCCTCCTTTCTTTTATCTCTGCCTCTCCTTCTCCTTCTTTCTTATCTCTGCCTCGTCCTCCTCCTTTCTTTCTTATCTCTGCCTTCTCCTTTCTTTCTTTCTCTGCTTCTCCCTCCTTTCTTGTCTCTGCCTCCTCCTTTCTTTCTTGTCTCTGCTCTCCTTTCTTTCTTGTCTCTGCCTCTCTTTCTTTCTTGTCTCTGCTCCTCCTTTTTTCTTGTCTCTGCCTTTCTTTCTTTCTTGTCTCTGCCTCCCTCCTCCTTTCTTTCTTGTCTCTGCCTCCTCCTTCCTTTCTTGTTCTTGCCTCCTCCTCCTCTTTCTTTCTTGTCTCTGCCTTCTTTCTTTTCCTTTCTCTGTCCCCTCCTTCCTCCTTCTTGTCTCTGCCTCCTCCTTCCTCCTTGTCACCTTTTTTATCCATCTTCACCTCCCCCTCCTTTATCCTCTTCCTCCTTTTCACCCACCACTCCCTGTCTTCTTTTTTACCCATCTCTTCTTTCCCCTACTTTTATCCCCTGTGTATACTCATCTCCCCCCCTACTTTTATCTCTCTCTGCCTCTCACTTTACTCCATCTTATCCTATCTCTGCTTCTTTTCTCCCTATCTCTGTCTTCTTCTCCTTCTTTCTCTTCTGTTTCTGCCTCCCTCTTCCTTTCTTACTCCTATCTCTACTCCCTTCTTCCTTTCTTTCCTCATCTCTAATTTCACTTCCCACCCCCATCTCTGTCTCCCTCCTCCTTTCTATCCCATTTTTGCCTCATCCCATCTGTTTCCTCCTACTTTCCCACTCATCTCTGCCTCCCCCTTCTTCCTTGTCTCTGCCTGCTGCACCACTCTCTTCTTCCTCCTTCTCATACATTTTCCCATTTCTCTGTCTCCTCCCTACCTCCTCTTCATTTCTTCCCCTCTCTGCCTTCCTCCTTCTTTCTCTCTCTGCTTCTCTCTTCATTTCTTCCCCCTCTCTGCCTTCCTCCTTCTTTCTCCCCTCCTGCTTCGCCCTCTCTGCTTCTCTCTTCATTTCTTCCCCCTCTCTGCCTTCCTCCTTCTTTCTCCCACCCTCTGCTTCGCCCTCTTTGCTTCTCTCTTCATTTTTCCCCCTCTCTGCTTCTCTCTTCATTTCTTCCCCCTCTCTGCTTTCTCTCATTTCTTCCCTCTCTGCCTTCTCCTCTTTTTCCCCCTCTCTGCCTTCCTCCTTCTTTCTTCCCCCTCTCTGCCTTCCTCCTTCTTTCTTCCCCCTTCTACTTCTCTCTTTATTTCTTCCCCTCTTTGCTTCTTCTTCATTTCTTCCCCCTCTCTGCTTTCTTTCTCCTTTCCGTTTTCTGCCTCCCTCCATGTTTCCTCCTCATTTCTCTCTCTCTCTCTCTCTCTCTCTTTTCCTTCCCCTCTGTCTCTACCTCTTGCATCACTCTCTTCTCTTCCCTTTGTTGACTTTTTTTCTCCCCCTTCCTTTCTTTCAACTCCACCCCTTACACTCTTCCATTTCCTTCCTCCTCTTCCTCTTTTTTCTTCTCTCCTTCTCCTCTTTTATACCATGGTTACTGATCTACATTGAACCTCTGACGTATATTCGCCAACCTGGAGATATTGCTGATGTCAATAACATGGTTGCTTTGGTAATCTATTGGATAAAAAACATGAGATGTACGAATAGAATCTATTAACAAATAAAATCTTAGATGGGCCTTCTGTGATGGCTCAGGTAATTGCTTGCTTAAGATTGGTGCCAGTGGTCTGGGTTCAAACCCAGGTAACCTGAAGCCAGGATTTTGAATGCTGATTTTCTACACACTTGATACCTGACCCTTCTTAACTTAATTTACATTTTTTAATATATGTACATCTATATGTTAATACTGGTGTTTCTAAATCTTCCATCTGTTATCATCCTGCAACACCCTGGTTAAAAATGAGACTGTCCAAGATGCCATGCAAAAATGTAAATCCAGATTATCTGGTGTTGATTAATCGCAGATTTCTTATTTGTCCAATTTTATTTAATCCAATTTTAAAAATGAAACATTCCAAATGGTTTTATGTGACTTAATGGTTTTATGTCAACATAAAATTAAAATGAATTGGAAAAAAAAAAAAAGCAACAAATGTTTATTTTATTTGTAATATTAAAATTGTGAATTACGGAATACATTTTGGTAATTTTTGATCCTCCTACCTTAATTTACGCTATGTTTTTAGCGAGCCAGCATCAGGTAAATTTTCAGCCCAATTTAGATATTTTCTCAGTTATGTTTTTGTCACTTTTTTTTATCGGCAAATTAATGTAGATATATTAAAAGCCTCCCCCCAGATTTTTGTTAGCAAATCAATGTAAATATCTTACAACACACCCTTTTAAGAAAATGTGAGAGAGAGTTAAATCAAGATTATTATACTTTTTACATTTTGAAGTATTTTGCAGTAGCTCTTAAGTAAACATATCAAACGTTGTAATAATTAAATGATCATACAGTGGTATTTCCACAGTCCACAGGTCCTGCTAGAAAATATGATTACAATTATGTTGTAATTTTGGCAATAAAGTGAGTGGGGTTTATTTGTGGCCTCCTCATCATCTCTTCATCTTATCTATATATGAGGTGAATTTTTCTTAAGGAGTTGGCAATCGGAAGCTCTGTTTACAGGTTGATCTTTTTCATGGAAATCAATAGTGGTAGGTCCTTTCATATCCTCATAGACTATTAGCATGTCCTTCTTTACTGGTTGCTGAGGGTCTTAGTGTTCTGGGTATCACATTAAACTGCATCTAAAAGTTCCAATTCTGGAACTCTAGAGAGTGTGGAGTACCCCTTCATCACCATTACTCCCAGGTTCACCCTGACCTGGAATGGTAGTACCTGTTAGGGTCCTATCTATGGGTTAAGTAGAAAAAAAGGTCCTTGTAGACTATCAGCATTGCCTTTTTTATTGATTGCTGCACCTGGAACTTTTCCTTTGGTGGAGAGTCTGTCTTTTCAAACTTGGGTTCATAGCAGCAAACCGGTGTTTCTCATTTGTAAACATATTTTTTTTTTACACATCACACATTCTTCTGTAAATTTCACATGGTTTGCAATTTTCAGCCACTGAAACTTTGATGACAGAGCTCTTTTTGTGCACTGTTTGGTTTGCCTCCAATTTGAATAGTGTCAGAACAAATATTTTTGCTATAAACATGTTACAATTTTGGTTGCCATTTTAAGCATTTAGTTCTTCTGTTGATAAATCCAAGTTAGTATTGAGTTTGGGTTCAGTTGGTTAATCCTTATTATCCTAATCTGTAGTATTCCTTGAAATCCTAGGTAGAAAAGAGTGTAATATCAGTAGATCTCCTTGTAATCCTAGTCTGTAGTGTTCCTTGAAATCCTAGGTATTGTTACCCTATTGGTGGGCTGAGGGCTCTCTGTTCATTATCTTTGCACATTTTGTCTTCCGTTTTCTCTGGGCGTGGTCATCTGTGTCATCTGGTAGCTAGACCCTCACTTGTGTCCATGTAGAAAGCGCCTCCGGGGCCCCCCCATCAAGAGGTAAACACTCAATAATCAAAGAGAGTGCAACAAACAACAAGACAGACACGAGTAAGGTGAACATTCAAAAACAATGGCAAAGAGATGGTACAGGATTCCACTGCTTCATTCTCATTCTTCTTATTTGGCCATCCTTCCTATCTTCTACTCTATACTGTCAGACCGAGATGGGGGAGGGGACGACACAGATGACCACGCCCAGAGAAAACGGAAGACAAAATGTGCAAAGATAATGAGCAGAGAGCCCTCAGCCCACCAACAAGATTAATACAAAAACCACTTCGGCATAAACTAACCCAAAAGGGTTGACATGCTGTAAAACAAACCAACCAACCAACCAAAAGGATTTTTCTCCCAAAAATTTTTAATGATAGCAAACTTCAAACTTTGCAGTAGCATTAATTGGGGGCTCCATTAGAAACGATTGTCAAGCCAAGTACTGGGTATGGCAGTGAGGCGCACACAGGCTCATGCACAACAAATACAACAGTGTTGCCAATGGCCAAACGAACAGTCAGGACCTCTGCTGCTTTTGTGATCTACTGGTCTCTGCTAAAAGTTGAAATTCACTCTCCAAGTCCCGGCTTCTGACTGATTCTGACTTTCAAATTTTCCACCCTTGTCAATTCTCATTTCTAACTCATTCGTTCTCGTTTCAAACTGGATTTTAAAAATTTTCAGTTTCTGACCCCTGGTGTTTTTATAGCTTACCAGAACTTTAACTACCTTTCAACTTTGCCTAAAGCCAGACATTTTTGTCTCTACCTTATTTTAATGGTCCTCTGACTTCGTTTTGACTCCTATGCCTACATGAACTTATGTATACACATACCTATTACACATATATACACACGCACACACATATATACATACACACACATACAAATATACTTGTATACACATACATGTACCTATATGGGGCCTTAATCTCATATTACTTATTTGTATAACTAACTAATACTGCCTTTATATACACTCACATACTTGCTCACACCCAATTGCATCGTGTACCCATGTGTTGTGTCATAGTATAAAAGAGTGTAGTATCAGTGATACTACACTCTTTTCTACCTAGGATTTCAAAGACTAGGATTATAAGGAGATCTACTGATAGTATCTGTAAATCTCCTTGTAATCCTAGTCTGTAGTGTTCCTTGAAATCCTAGGTAGAAAAGAGAGTGTAGTATCAGTAGATCTACTTCTGATTGAAAGTCCAATTAACAATTGATTCAAAGACAGCTGACAATGATCTTAAATGCTTTTCTGTTTATTTTCTGATTGGCTAGTATTTACTGGGAGTTCCTGCTGCTGTTGGGAAAGTTCATAAATAGGAGTGGCGATTTGCCAAAACATCTTATACCCGGATAATCCAACAAACCAATTTTCAGAAAATTCAGAGTTTACATTTATGGAAACAAAAAATTCTGAAAAAAATATTAAAATTTATTTTGCTTTTTTTAAAAATATTGAATGAATTTTGAATTTTATTGAAGTGAGTCTAGACACTAATGAAGACTTTCTTGTTTTTTGAATTAAATGAACATAATTTCTTTTGTATCATTTGAATTTTTCAGACTGTTGTCCTTATCTTTATTGTTATATACACAATGATGTGCCCTCTGGCCTTCTTTAAGTGTTTCTTGTCAAACTCTAGAAATCTTCTCTTTGAATTCTGGATTCTTGTTGTCAAACTCAGGAGCCTTCATGTTATAATTGGGAGCGTCTACAGAAATTCAAACCCAACCCTTTATTCAATTCACTGGGGAAGACTGTTCTCATTCTGTTAATCACGTTCAACAAGAAACACCTGAAGAAGGCCACAGGGCACATCGGCTGAAATGTTGTGTATATATCAATTAAGATGAATCCAAATTATCAATTCTCATCTCAAAGATTCAGACAAATTATTTTTATTTTTTTGTTTTCCAGGCTGATGTCTTTTCCTTTGGAATCATCCTTTGTGAAATCACTGCCCGAATTGAAGCCGACCCTGACATTTTACCCAGAACAGAAGTAAGTTTATTTTGAAAACCTTTCACTACACTACCTTTCTCTCTCTCACACTTTTTTCTTCAGTTGAAGGATTGGTTTTTATTTTAATTGAGGGAAGAATTCATTCCTCAGCAATGGAATACAGTCAGTAAGCTTTGTATAAAATATGATTAATACTAGAAAATAAGGTTCTGAAAAATAAAATAAGACTAACTTGATTTATTG
>CM042148.1:69373125-69497638 GCA_023376005.1 Doryteuthis pealeii
ACTGGTAAAAACACATTTTAGCACTATATAAATATATTTCTGAAATAGAATTAAATATTTCAGTATATTTTGTTCTTTTAAAAAAAAGAAAATAATTTTTCATAATTAGAATTGAATGGTTATATGGCACAAAGATAAGAATCCATTGAGAATCTAATTCATTGTTATTGTAAATCGTGAGCGGACTAATTACTGTATAAAATTATTCTTGGTTTTCTCCCTTGAGAAGGGAGACAACTTATCACAAGTTCTAAGGGCGATAATTCAAATTCGTTCAACATCAATTTCAACAAATGAATTAGTTCTTTTTTTTTGTTTGTTTTTACATCTTTTTTTGACTACCCCCTTTCTTTTAAATTTATATATATATATATATATATATATATATATAATATATATATATTATCATGTATTTTAAAGAATAAGGGAAAAAATCTTCTAAGATTTTTTCATTGTTTTTCGTATCTTTTTTAGTTTCTTCACATGCCAAACAATTCCAAAATAAATTAAACCATTTTATATGACTAAAGAATGTCAAATGTCTCAAAAAATGTTTTTCCACGGTTTATATATATATATATATATAAAAGAAAAAGTCAACGTCTCTGATGACGGATAAACATCTGAAACCATTGGTAAGACAAACTTTGTATTGGTGACTTGAATAAATAAATAAATACAGCTCTTAAAGAAATAATTGAGCACTTTATAATCATTTCTCCAATATTAATAACAAAAAATTAATTATATATATATATATATATATATATATATATATATATATATATATATATATATATAGCAAGAATATGCACCCTCCAGGTGTAAGTATTCAAGTTTTAATGTAATGAAATATAATAAATTAGAAAGACTAACAAAAGATTACTCTAATTTTAATCATATTTTAATTGGTTTCTATATAAAATCATTCATAGGATTGATTTTAAATATATTGGAGAATAAAACAATATTTGAGATCAATAAGACCAATTAATTATTTATTAGGCCGGTTTTATTAAAACCATTATGCAAATTAACCACACCATATACTATGTAAACCTTTATTTCTTAGTTATATATAAGACACATAGCAGGCTTTTAAACGCAATAATAACATGGGTCCTTTGGGGCTTCGGCCACTGGACTATTCGTGAAATTAACACCATGATCCCACCAGGCAACACCTACCACCTTGATTTAAAGGGACAGGGCTGAGGCGCTCCCCTTTATGGGGAATATCGACGGGATCTACACATTTTTTTCACCTGCCATCCCATGAGCTTCGATTTGTGGGTGGTCCCATATTAAATGACCTTGTGTCATACCCGCATATGTGGGATGTGAGGTAAATACCTTAATAACAGGGGCTGTTTTGTGGCAACTCTAACTCAGATTTTCATAGCAACATCGTTTATAAATGAGATTTATTCTATGTATTAATGATTTTGACAATGAATTAAATACTCATTCATAAACTTAGGCATATCCTTAGTGTATAGGGACGTAAGCAGGGACATAGTTTTGTTTATTGAATATATTAAAAATATCCCCAAAATACATTTTTCTCTTTTGTAAACTGTATTTTTTTCTTTTTCAGAACTTTGGTTTGGATTACATCGCCTTTAGCGAAATGATAGAATACTGCCCATTGGATTTTCTTCATTTAGCCTTCAGATGTTGTCAGGTGAGTCACTTGATTTTTTTTCCACCCTTGTAGCGATTGTCTACCCCTGTTTGGATCGATGTGGAGGTCCAGAAGAATTATTTTCCCTTGTTGCAGGTTTTCGCCAGTAGAGGGCTAGAGTATTTAAGAGTAGCCTGGGAAATTCTAATTCTCTTTCTCTGGGACCGAAAACCACTTTAGGCACTTGTGCCTCTTACATTCTTCAGATAATATGTTTATGTATCTGTTATCTATATATTACTATACCTTTTGTGATGAGTATATGTATTCCTGTCTTGTATGTATTTCTCACGTGCTCACGAATTAAAGTCTATGTTTGTTATTATCTTATAACTTCTTTGTCAGACTAATTCATGTACACATATGTACCCCCGGAAGGTTACTTTGAGCCTTCCAACTTATCAAGACCCTGATTCTATCTCTATGTCTATTCTAAAAGATATATATATATATATATATGAGAAGAAAATATTTAAAAATATAACAAACACAGGATGTTATGATCAGGGGAAACAATTTTATGTGGCAATACTTAAGCATTTCGGTATATTGTACCATCTTCAGGACACGGTTAAGTAATGTTTATGTGAGGGACAAAATGAAAGATGTTAAGTGTATAGTGAATGTGTGAATATGATGTTATTAACCGTTAATTTTTATATGCGCGTTTGTTTACGAAAATCAATGATTAACGGTTAATAACATGATATTCACACATTCACTATACCATATCATGACAATCTCTCTCCAGCTGTCCCTATCACTCATTGTTCTTGGGAGGTCCTCTACGCAGCATCCAGTATCTGCACAGAGCTGGTAAATGTACATCTTTGCTGGCCAACCCACACTAGCATGCCCATGTGCTGGCTTTCACAGGAGGATGTCACTTATAAGTTCATTCTTGTTTCACCAGCAGTGTCCTGCATGTCTTGTCTGTCTCACTCGGATGGTTTGGGTGATATGAGACAGGTGGCCATACGGCTGTTTTCTCGTGGGGTGTTGTTTCCACGATTTGTTTAAGACTGCACACAGCATTCTTGTGCAGCTCTTATCTAGCTTATTCTCTAGATGCTTCGTTAGGATCGAGGTGGTGCAGCCATACAGCAGCACTGCTGTACTAATTGTATTTCTTACAGTATCTGCTTAGATATGGTGTTGTGTATTTCAAATTTGTTGAAAATCATAGTCATTATTTTAGATTTTAATTTCTTTATTTTGTTTCTTCTTTTTAGATTGATCCTAAGAAACGTCCCAGCTATGCTGACAATGTCGAGTGTCTTCTTAAAATGCAACATTATTTAAGTAATGCTGGTAAGATTCCAAAAGACAGAAAAGGTGAGTCTTTTAGATGTTCTTGTAGATTTCCTCTTGTATTACTTGCTTTTTTTTTTTTTTTTTTTTTTTTTTTTTTTTTTTTTTTAAATCAAAACATTCCTGATGATGACCATCTGTTTACATGTATTGTGTTAGTATAACATTCAATTCTAAGACTAACAACAACAAGAATAGAATTAATATTTCCTTTAATTCAAACAATATATTTGCCAGGCATAAAACACAAACAACAATATAAAGTCCTTCCTGTATATAAAGTTGAGTTTAAGGGACTTACCGGCGCGTTGGAGAAGAGTTATTAGGGTGGTTTCCTGGAGCCCCTGAATTCGTTGCCTCGTGGCACCGCTGGCGGATTCTGTCTGTCTCTTTTTGGATATTGCGCCAAAACTCTCTGGGCTATCACGTGATTGGTAAATCCAATCACAGAGCCTCTCCCTCATTCACTCTATATACAGGAATAACCATTTTACTGACCCAACACATGTTTACATTTTGTGTTTTCTATTATCATTATCTTATTTCATTTTCAGATTTAAGATAATTTTTAATAGAATACTGAAGGTAAACAAATTTTGGTCGAAGCACATGTTGACAAATAACTATAATAAATTTCATCCATACCAAAATATATATATGGACAATTCTATGTCAAATCATCCAGAAAAAGTAAAATTGTCACCCACCCCCTTCAATTTTTCAGAAATTTTGTACAGGTGTGGACTGTGTTAAAGTTAGACATCCCCCAAAATTTGAGCTTCCAATTCCAAAAATTGACAGTTATGTTGATATATAGCTCTCCAAATTTGGTGGTGTCCGCAAGAAATGGCAACTTTTTGTAATCTATTTTTGTCTGTAAAATGAGTTCTAGAGCTTCCCTACTCCTAAAAATTGGTTTATAAAAGTATCTTTACCCACAAAATCCAAAAATCTCTTGGACAATTTGGATGGTGTTATTTTCAACCAGAGGATGTTGCAGGATGATAACAAACGGTAGATTTAGAATAAGCATATTAATATATATATATATATATATATATATATATATATATATATATTATATAACCAACCTCTCCACATGAGTAGGATGTGACACAAGGTCAATTTCTTAAGTGGAGTTTAACAGGTTTTGAATTCAGAGTTTTCCTTCTAGACTGGTTATCTATTCCACGGTTAAAGAGCCCAGTCTGCCCTTCTATTTACCCATAGCTAGAAGGAGAATACATAGATTCATACCTTTTCCAAGGGTATTAGAGCTATGTGAAATGCAAACGGATTCGTCCAGGAATTGAACTCGGGTCGACGAGTCCATTTCCTACGACTCTAACCATTACACAACGCTACTCCAGCATATTAATGTATAGATGGATAATTTCTAATCAATTTTAATGCTCAAAATTTCTGAACTAATTATTTATTTTCTTTTGCAGAAATCAAATCGCACTGCAAGAGATCCAGATCGAAGACAATATATTGGATTCTTGCAACTGGGCATCTATGGATGATGATCCAACCATGACACCAATGGTCGTCGGCCAAAACATGAGTATGCTTGATCAGTTTTACACTCCAGGCAGAGCAAACCCATTTGCTCTATCAAACAAATTTCGGGATGGTAAAAAAATGGTGGGGGCCAATCGTGACCATAATTCCTCAACCTTTGACTTGCCATCACCATCATCTCCCCTGACCCCACCGTGCACTCCGGTTACTCCTCAGCACCACAAACGGTCCAGGGGTCGGCGCCGCAAGTGCCAATCCCTGCCCGGGTCACCATTGCTGCTTCGTCGTGCAGCGGAGCGCTTCCACCAGGAATCCATACACGGAAGTTCCTCCCAACAGCAGGAGATCGGCTTCCCGATGGACCTGGTCGCTAACCTGGGTGAGTTCTTTCTCACTACCCACGCCAGCCGGTTCCAGAGCAACACTGATTCAGACACGTCCAATCCTGATGTCCAATTTCACCCTTTCAGTGACCAGGATAATGCTCTCGACCTCAAGTCACCTCCTACTGAAAGTCCGAGGAGCCGGTTAGCATCTCGCCGGAGAGCGTTCCGCACGAAACAGCGGAGTATCGAGTGCTCGTTGCTTTTCTCCAGCACCACAACAGAGAGGGAGTCGTCCGTTACAAGGAACCCAAAGACGAGTCCCGTGAAGAGTCCCCAAACACCAGTCATGGAACAACCACCTTTTGTGTCTTCAGATGAAGCAGTTGTCTCCCCAGTTCTCTCACCAACTAGTCCGGTTTCTAGTTGCCCCGAAGGTGAAGTATCCTCACCGATTTGTCGTCGAGAATATTTTTTCAACACTAGCCAGAGCAGCACAGACTCTACTTGCTCTGTCCGTGCAGCCGGGTCAATCGAACTGGCTGCCTACAGGGTCAAGAAAATGGGCTCACTCCACAAAAAATAAGGCCGGATCTTTCTGAAACCGGAATGATGAATAAAATTTTGAAAACAGCTGGCATTTGATGGAAACCAAACCTAAAAATGGACCGAGGTTTCATTGTTGTGTTATATTTTGCCAATTACCAAGAGGGTTTTTTGCTCCTATGGTCCCCTCCGCTCGATGGGGATCACCGGATATAAATTATTAAATATGTTGATGCTGATGATGATTAAAATGTTGATGATGATGAAAAAAAAAAAGAAAAAAGAAAGAAAGAAAAAGGTCAACTAATGATGAGTAATCATTAAAGACAGACAGTTTATTTTTTTTCTTTTGAATTCAACACTTTTTACGGTCAGTACATTTGTGTACTTGTAAAAGTGACAATGAATTATCTGCCTGTCAACTATCTGGAACTGTACAATTTTTGAGGAAACTTATTGCTTTGTTTTTCAAAGATCAGTTTTGTTTTATTATATATATATATATATATATATATATATAAAATATACTTATTTTTCTTGTAAGTGTTGCTATAAATTTTGATTTTTAAACATAACTTTTTTTTTTTTTTTTATATATTTCTGGTTCAATTTTTTTCTTACTTATTTTTGAGTTCTATTATTGTTTCTTACTTTTTTTTAGTTGTTCTTTTTAATTATTTTTTTTTTCATTTTTTTTAAAGTTATTTTTTTTAATCAATTTTTTTCTTAGTTGTTTTTGTTTTATTTATTTATTATTTATTTATTTTTTTTTTTTTTTGGAGAAAAATTTTCATTTTAATTTTTTAATTTAAAAGTATTCCCTTTCACTTTCATTTTCTTCCAATTTCTTTTTGCTTTATTTTTGCACAAAAGGATTTATTGAAAATAATTCCTTTTGTTAATTTTGTTTCTGAAGAATTTTGTTTTTGCACAATTTTATTAAAACTTTCACTTATTACCTTCCTTTTCCCAGTTTAAAAGGTATTGCTTATCCTCTAAAAAAAAAAAAAAAAATTGTAAACTATTTATCAGCTTCCATGATAACTTTGACCTTTATACACAAGAGGATATTTCAAAATCTGGGATTGTCTGGTTGTTGTTCGAGGATGGGGGTGAAAAAAGGGTTTACAGGAATGAGGGTAAAAAAAATTGTTTTTTTAGATTATAGTCTAACTTTAGAACTATTTTTCTCTTTGCCCTCTGACCTGATAACCAACTTTCAAAACAAATTTAAATTGTACAGCTAAATTGGCTAGCAGCAGATCTTTGGTCTCCCTAATTTTTTTTCTTGTAATATTTAGAGGGAAGCCCAGGGCTCTGCTTTATTACAAAACCTCATTTTAACCAAAAAAACAAAAACGAAAAAAAAACAAAATGGCAGCCATGCATCTTTCTTTAAAGGGAAACAACTCTCTCTAAAGATGCAGCTACCTCAGTTGTTCATATTTTTTAGACATACTGCTTCGATTATTAACATTTAAGGAAAAAAAAAAAACAAAAAAAAACAAGCTAACAAGAAAATTCTTGCCCCCTTCTTTTTTGGGTATTAAAGCAAGAATTTTTTTATTTTTAAAAAAATTTTTTAGGGGTTACATTTTATGTGAGGGTGGGGATCATCAAAATTAATATCCATTTTTTTTTTCTTCAAAATATTGAACAGCTTTATTTTAATGTTCCTGTAACTTGTACTAGGAGCACAAATCATGAACTTTTATTTATTTATTAATTTATTTGATATAGTTGCAGGCGTAACCCTGCAAATGGTTAATTTATTTTATTTGATTGGTCACTTCTTTGATACAAATGAAACCCAAGAGACACGTTGCACAATTGACAATATATTGCAACTTTTTTGAAAAAAGGATTTGTTTTTTCTTTATTACTACTACTACTACTACTATTACTACTACTACTATCTCTGTCCCATAATAGTTGTTACATTTAGTGAAGTTATATGCAAATGAAACAACTATTATGGGACAGTGATATTATTATTATTTACTGGGAGATGGTGTTCAAATATTCTTGCTTTTTGCAGCACTGTTTTTGTAGTTTTCTTTCTCTTAGATTTTTTCCCCCTTACTTGAAAACACGCGCACACACACAAGCATAGACACACCCGTTTGTGTGTCTATGCACAAAAAACAAAGATTAATTGTACATTATTCTTGGTTTTTGCATTTTTTCTGTTGGATTTCTTTCCTCTCTTGAAACATTCAAACACAGATTAGCATATATATAATATATATATATATAAAGTTAAAAGAAAGGAAATGAATCCGACGGTATGAGTATAGATAAAAGGATATGAAAACACCACAAAATGCTGTTAAAGTGAAAACATTTTATAACATAGCTGATATTGAACAATATTTCGATTTTATAAAAATCATCTTCAGAGCTTGATTATACTCCGTTAAAATCATTTCCAGAGCTTGTTTATTCTCCGCTCTTAACAACACGGAGTATAAACAAGCTCTGAAGATGATTTTCATAAAATCGAAATATTGTTCAATATCAGCTATGTTATAAAATGTTTTCACTTTAACAGCATTTTGTGGTGTTTTCATATCATTTTATCTATACTCGTATATATATATATATATATATATATATATATATATATATATATATATATATATATATATATACACACACATATATAAATACCCATTAATGTATGTCTACAGAGTGGGGGAATAATGTAATCAGTGAATAACAACATAATAATAATATTTATATATTAATTCTGCCCCACAATATTATATATCTATCTTGTATTTCTAAGAAATATTTCTTATTAATTTCAGAGTTTTAAAAGAAATTAATTAATTAACATTGTTCTAGATCAAACCTTAAAACCCTTCCTTTTTTTAAATTTTTTTTATTAGTGTTGATATTAGAAAAAAACAACTTTAATAACTAATAAGGAGTGCTAGCAGGACCTGTGGATATACCACAGTATGGTAATTATTACGTTTGATATGTTAACTTAAGAGCTATTGCAATAATAGTTCACTATGTAAAAAGTATAATAATCTTGATTTAACTCTCTCTCACTCTTTTTTTCTTTCTTTTCCTTCTTTTTATCTTTTCATTATGTTTGATTGAAACAGGTTAGTGTTATCGCTTCTGCGTGCTCATCCCCCCTCTCTCTTTTCACTACTTTTTTTTTTCTTTTTTTTTTCTTTCTTATCTTTTTTCTGTATTGCATGTCCTTTTCCTTCCCTTTCTTTTTTAATGATAAAAACGGAATGGTCTATTATGTAGCTGAGGTGAGGACACTCATAAGAAATTAGGATTCAGTGGATAATCAGGATTTACATTATTGCATTTCATCTTGGCATATTTTGTCTCATTCTTAACCAGAAGATGACAGTTGTACAATTAAGGAACAATTAATTAATTTCAATTTAACTGAGGAATTACATTGACTTAGTTAACGTAGAGTAGGGTCCTGAGGAAATTATTTTTTGATTGAAACCATGGTAGACCCTTTATTTTCCATCTACCAATAATTTTATTAGTATTGTTACTGCTCTATATTTTTAATATATTGAGCACTTTTGGATTATTTACTGACGCCACTGCGACGGAAAAGTTAAAGCGGCAATCGGATATATATATATATATGGATATATTGTCTCAAGGTATCATTACATTATTAATATATACTTAGGCAACTGGCAAAATGGTTAGGAAGCTAGATTATCAGACTATTGTTAGTAAGTTTGATTACCACTAGGTACCCTATACTTCTGGCCTTGTGCCACAACTTAGTAAATAACTTAATGTATGTTTATGCAGTTATTAATGAGAAAAAGTTATTAATGAGAACACCTGAGGAAGGTCGGAGGAAACAGTGGTCAAAAAGTTGTGTTTATACATACCACAATAAAGATGAGGAAGACAATAGTCTGAAAAATCAAAATTATTCACATCAAGCCTCATCACACAAATACATAGAGATATCGTTAATAAATGAGATTTATTCTATGTATTAATGATTTTGAGTATAGATTAAATACTCTTTGATAAACTTATGTAATTCCTGAAGGTATTGTGATGTAAGTAATGACATAGTTTTGGTTAGACAGACACTGAATCTCGATTATAATAAGAGGTTATAAAAAAAATCACTTATAGAAGGCATGAGACTTAAAACTGTAAAGGCCTTGTTCCAAATGTCTGAGAGATTATATTGCTCGGAGGGTGCATCCTGTTTGAAGGCTCATGGGAGTTATTTTAAAATTTTTATTTTAATCCCCACAAGCTCAAATTAGGGCTTATCAAATCCCCCTTTTTTCCCATGGATTTGCAAGATAATATTTTATTAGTGACACCTGTAGTAAGAGAACCTGTTCTTAAAACCTTTTGAATTTCACCATTGCTTAGAAGTACATATAACCATGAATCCCCATCTCTACATCATTGTTGCCTAGCAACAATACAGCCAATCAGATGTACTCTTATATTTGTGTCATTGAGCTGCTATTTAGAAATCTACCTGGCCACCCTGGCTGGGGAATTCCCACGCTATAGTCTGTAAAACTATTAGATAACATATTACAAAATTTACATTTGCAGCTGTAATTTTAATTAACACGTTGACTACAGATTGGTACACATATGTACTGCTATGTATATGACTGATGTATGTACGTAGTGGTGTGTATATATATATATATATATATATATATACACACCATTTTTCATAATAACATGGCAGTATCATCTACATATACTACTTAAAGAAAGAGGAAACAATGAAATATTATGTTATAACGAGAACTTTCATTCAAAAAAGTGATTTAGAAATAAAACGAAGATAGGAATCCATTCACAGCCATAGTCAAGAAACTGACAGTCACCAAATGCCATATGTATGTGTGTGTGTGTGTGTGTGTATGTATATATATATATATATATATATATATATATATTGGTTGGGAGGTTGATTTAGAAGGCTATCACAATGCAGTTTGGAAAAAAAATAATAATACGGTAACAATGGTGTTGTGTGTTGACTTGTATTTTTATTCTTTCTTGAATTTTCGAGGTAATACCTCTTTATCAAAAGAATTGAACTGAAGCAGTCCAGCTATGGCATTTCTTCCCAAATGAATTTTTTTTTTCTTTTTTTTTTTTTTTAAATTCATTTGGGAAGAAATGCCATAGCTGGACTGCTTCAGTTCAATTCTTTTGATAAAGAGGTATTACCTCGAAAATTCAAGAAAGAATAAAAATACAGGTCAACACACAACACCATTGTTACCGTATTATTATTTAAAGAATTTTTTTTCTAAACTGCATTGTGATAGCCTTCTAAATCAACCTCCTAACCAATACATACACAATGCTTCAAGCAAATTATTAAACTCTCTTTCATATATATATATATATATACACATATATATATATATATATATATATATATATATATATATGCAATGATAATAGTTATAGTATTAGAGGAAAAGAGTTAAGGGTCTACCATGGTTTCAATTCAAATGATTTCCTCAGAACCCTACCCTGTGCTTAAGTCAGTGTAATTCCTTAGTTAAACTGAGATACATTTCTTTTCAGATAATAATGCTTGAACACTATTGTTGGTTAATGTTTTTCCTTTAAATTATCATGCGGGGCTTGTTCTATTTGTTTATTTATTAATTAGTTCTCATTTCTGTATTGTTATTAATTTTTATTATAAATAATAGTTAGTAAAAACTGTTAAAATCCAATTCTAATTATATTTTAGGGGTTGAATATTACTAATTTATAAACAAAAAAAAACAAACTAGAAGTCCTCTCAGGTGTACAGTTTGTATGGAAAGAAAAGTGTTCTCTTTTTCTTGCAAAGAAATGATGGAGACTAGCCGAACCTGTTTATATACCACAGTATGATAGTTTGATATGTTTACTTAAGAGCTATTGCTAAAATAGTTCAATATGTAAAAAGTTTAATAATCTTGATTTAACTCTCTCCCCCCTTTTTTTTTTTCATTTTTCTTTTCATTATGTATGATCGAAACAGATTAGTGTCTCTTTTTTGAAATGTAAATGTGGATAACTGATATATATATATATATATATATATATATATATATATATAATATATATATATATATATATATATGAGTGTTTATGAATTCGGGGTTATCAATGAGTATAAAATAAAATTCTCAAGATGTTTGTAGAGCAGGTTTAGTAAAATGGTATAGTAAGAAAGACTACCTGGGTTTCACCATTTGGATTATTTGAACAGTGAAAACCAGGTAGGCATTCTGACTATACCATTTATTATATATACAAGTAAAAAGTCTCTGAGCGTAAAAGAGGATTGGTAAAGATTACTTATCTTCTGAAGAGTTGTAGCACGTGGGTTTACATCCGAGAATACGAAAACAACCTTCGCGGGTGGAGATCACCCCACATCACACTGAGCTAATCTTTGTGTTGTTCTTTATATGTACTCATTTGCATACGTGAGGAAATACTTACTTTACAACAATAAACAAAAAGACAACTAGAAGTCCTCTCAGGTGTGCAGTTTATATGGAAAGAAAAATGTTATCTTTTCTTGCAAAGAAATGATGGAAACTAGCAAGACCTGTTTATATACCACAGTATGATAGTTTGATATGTTTACTTAAGAGCTATTGCTAAAATAGTTCAATATGTAAAAAGTTTAATAATCTTGATTTAACTCTCTCCCCCCTTTTTTTTTCATTTTTCTTTTCATTATGTTTGATTGAAACAGATTAGTGTCTCTTTTTGTGTACAGATGTGGGGTGGGGGCACAGTCAAGTCCGATGCATTTGCTCTCCCAACTGACCAAGTCTTCAGTCTGGAACAATCTCTCCTAGCAGTGCTACACACTTCTCACCAACACTATCCAAATATATTTTCTCTTCCACTTGTTGCGACAGCCAAAATGCTACTGCAGTCTTTCACCCCGGTCTGGGAGGACAGGTCCTTAAATACACAATTACTGTGTTCATCCGGGCTCCTTACTCTGAATTGCCTGAAGAAGGCCATAGAATGGAGCAGCCAAAACATTGTGGTAGCAAAGAAAGATTTTAGCAGACCAAACAACTTTTTAGATTGATAGGCACCTTGCCCGGTATAGTGGTTAGCAAACTTGTCTAGCAGACTGTTATTAGTGAGTTTGTTTCTCACCGGGTGCCTCATAATTCTAGCCTAAGTTATGCTTAGTAAATGACAGCATTTTAGATTGATAAGACTTAATGCAAAATTACATATATCTACCAACCCCTCTACATGAGTAGGATGTGACACATGGTCAATTTCTTAAGTTGAGTTTAACCGGTTTAAATTACATATATCTATATGTCAACTCCGATAAAACTGAGTTCATGTGTTTTAGAAATGAAGGAGACATCTCCATACACGATGGTAAACTCCTAAACTCTGTGAAACAATTCACGTACCTAGGTAGTAATATCTCATCAACAGAAAGCGACGTTAATGCACGCATAGGAAAGGCATGAGCTAATACAAAATAAGGGTAAGGAGCTTAGCAGATGAAAATTCTGTTGGGTTTCGCTCCCGGCTAGAGGTAGCTATTAAAAAAGTCGAGCTGCACTGATGAGACATAAATGTCAAAACACGCGTCTGTGGATGACTTATATGTGAGTGTTTATGAATTATGGGTTATCAATGAGTATAAAATAAAATTCTCAAGATGTTTGTAGAGCAGGTTGAGTAAAATGGTATAGTCAGAAAGACTACCTGGGTTTCACCATTTGGATTATTTGAACAGTGAAAACCAGGTAGGCATTCTGACTATACCATTTATTATATATATATATATATATATATATTGGGCCGGGTTAGCTCAGTCAGTAGAGTGTTTGGCTAGGAATCACAAGGTTCTTGGTTCGATACCGGCCCTCACCAACTCAGCGAATGAGTAGCACAGGGATCTGTGCGGTAAAGTGAGGAGCTGATGGTAGGTGTGGCACTCCATCTCAGATGCAAAAATAATCTCCTTGGTCTAACGTTAGTGAAAAGGGGATAGACTCCCTCGCTGATTGGCTGATACCGACATTAGGCCGCACCGACGACTTTACTTATGTATGTATGTATGTGAGTGTGGGTGTGTGTTGTATATTAAGTAGTGACCAAACACCAGGTTGATTTGATCATCACAAAAAAACGATTCCCAAAATGATACATAATTTTCAGTCTTTTGTTACACAATTATTAGATTCCTAATATTTATGTACAGTAGTGTAGAAACCAAATTGGCTGTTATAAGTTGCAGCCCACGGCCTTGAAGGATTGAATGACAAGGCTTGACCTCAGTCCTGATCCTCCTTCCAGTGGATACCGTTTAGATTAGAAAGAGTTTTAGTCAGATCGGCCAAGACCACGACAGTTGTAAGTTGTGTTATGCACGTGCCAACTCAATCTGCGCAGGTAGTCTGGTGGGGATTTCAGAATAAAATATGATCTAAGTTAAATCGAAGTCTTGTGTTATTATCTAAAAACTACCAATGACACAGGGCTTCTGATAAAGAGAAATCCCCAATGGAAGACCAGACACAAAGTCCCCAAGACGAAGTCCAGACGCTAGAAGAGACGCTAGAAGAATAGAAGTAAGAAAGTAAGGAAAGAGAGTATACAACACTTTGAAGTAATTCTATTGGGCATTTATACAGCAATTTTTTTAAATTTTTAATTTTTTTAAATTTTTAAATTTATTTATTTATTTATTTTTTTTGAGGTTCCAATGCAAAAGTCTGTACTATATTCCATTGGTGCACAAACTTTTGGGTAGCATTTTATGCATACATTGTCTATTCTTATATGCCATCTTCTCAGGATCAAACTCTTTTTGAAATGACCTGCTAGTTCTCTATACAACAAGTACTCTCCATGCACACACATGCAGACACACACACACACACACACACACACACACACACACACACACATGATTGAAAATTGAGGAAAATGTGGATAAAACACAAAACAACTTCATTCAAATCATATTTCGCCTCAGTATGTAACGAAATTTTGTCGAATTTATTTGTAATAAATTTGACAAAGCTTTGTTACCTACCGATACAAATATAATTCGATTGAAGTTGTTTTGTGTTTTATCCACATTTTCCAATCACATTTTGTTGGATTTACTCAATCCGTTACTCCTCAAATATATATATATATATATATATATATATATATATATATATATATATAAAAGTAATTGGTAATTTGCTTGAAGTATTGTCAAGTATTTATTTATTCATAATATATTAATGATTTGAAGGCAATTACAAACTTCATCTTCAGCGGTGTATATCTGATATACACCTCTGAAGATGAAGTTTCTACTTTGAAATCGATAAGACAAAAATAACATCTTTTTGTTTTTATTTTTTATATGCATTGTAATTGCCTTCAAATCATTAATATATCACATCTCTTCAGTGACTTATAATAAACTGAACGTCTGAATTTTAAAGTCAACATAATTCTAAATGATTAAGCTCTTTTTTAATAGCGAATTTAGTGATTTATTTAGAGAAAAATATATTGTATAGAAATCTGAAAATATTTTCTGGTATTTTTTTCCTTATATGAGGAGGTACCCCAAAATAGAATAATTCATTCTTGGTCACAACTGTTGGAAAAAATTGTTGGCCATAATGAAATTGTCACTTCAAATCAAGGCACACATTTAAACTTTTTTTCTTTTTTTTTTTTTTTTTTGTCGATAAACAAACAAGGCATGAATTTTGTGGAAATGCATTTAATTTTCAAATATTTTAATACTTGCTGGCACAAACTTAGATAGTTTCTCACCTAAGGAATCATCAAACTAAGAGGTTCCTACATAGTGGGTATCCCTTTATATATTGTTGTGTGAGGCATGATGGGAAGGGTAATCTAGTCTATCATATTCAATTCATTATTTTCTATTTATAGACCTCCCTTCTCATCATGCCCCACAGAAAAGTACAAAAAGGGATACGTACCACAGGGGTTTGGGTAAAGTGTATTTATTATTGGAGGTGTGTGTGGAGTAATGGTTATACTTGAAGAATATAATGGTCTGACAGTGATCTTCAACATTTTTTATTCTTTGGGCTTGTTTGAAGATCAGGCCTGACTGTTGTTGGTCTTCAAGTGATCTATGTTTGAAACATGAATATGACTCGTACATTTGTGTTTTACGTAAAAGTTTTTTTCTTTAAAAAAAAAAAAAAAAAAAAAAATTCAAGAAGTTTTCATTGGCAGAAAAGAAAAGAAAGAAACAATTTTTTACGCACATACATTTTTTAATTTTTTTTTTTAATCACCAGCCATCATAAAAATTACAGCAGATACTGGAAATACATCAATTGATCCAGAACGATGCCATCAAGTCCTAGCACCTAAATGATTGTCCCAACCCTATTGCCCTTATGGCAAGCCCCAACCCTTTTTATCATGGGTGCTAGAAGGTAGTGGCTGAGGGTCTACATGTCCTGGGAATGACGTTAAACTCTATCTGATAGTGAGGTTCCAGTTTTAGAGGTTTGGGGAATGTGGAGCACCCCTTCATCACCATTGCTCCCTGGTCCACTTTGACCCAGAGTGGTAGTACCTGTTAGGGTCCCATCTATGAATTAAATAGAAAAATGTATTTATAAATAAAAACTGTGTATCCATTAAGAATTAATTTATTTCAAAACTTTATCGGCATTAAACAACCCACTCAGGTTGATATGCCGTAAAACAAGACAAACCAAACCAGAACGATGCTCCATGGCAGACTGGCTTTGAATAGTGTCAACCCCAGGGCTGAGCAGAATAGGAGAGTTGGAACCCCGTGTAGCCTGGGCCTATAATTTCCAGGGGGGCCTACCCAGACACCTTGTTCTCTCAAAAGGACAATTTTTACTGTATTTATCAAAAATACTTGAGAAATTTGAAAGTAAACTAGCTAGGTAGGTACCATCCACTTTTGGACAGATTTTTTTTTGTACCTACTGTGTTTCCCAAAAAATAAGACCTCGTGTGATTTTTCAGAATGATTTTGATATAACACCTCTCTCTCTCCTTAAAATAAACCCTAGTTGAGAGCGTCAGACTGACAAAAGAAATAAGCATTCTTCACAATCACATCATGCAACGTAAACACATGACATCCGCCAAAAATAGGTCCTAGTGTTTTATTTCCGAGTGAAAATTAATATAAGCCCTGTTATATTTTTAGGGAAACACTGTATAAAAGTTAAAACATTCAGTGTCCTCTGCTCTGGAACAGCCTCTATACTTTGTCAGATTGAGTCTGAGACTGTGGGTCGTAGTAATGGGCCTTGACAGGTTGAATGGTGTTTTTCAGAAGATTTATCTTGCAGTTCTTTGAGGAAATATGAATTTTCTATTCTTTCGGCTGGGACTGTAAATAAAAAGTGGAAAAAACTTTTCGTTTTCTGATACAATTATAAAGTAAGGAAACAACAAAAACCTTCTGTTTTTACTATGGATTGTTCTTCCCTTTTTTTTTTTTATAAAGATAAAACATAAACAAAATGTATCTTGTATGTCGATTATCTTTGTCTGTTCAGTCTTAGGGCCAGAAGTAACTTTGTGATGATGATGATGATGATGATGATGATAATAGACATAGTAGTAATGGTCAAGATTAAGTCAACCTTACTCTGTCAATTGCAAAATTTCATATTGACTGATATTTTAGTTGATTTTTGTCTTTTTAGAAAAACTGACTTTGGAGATTTTCTTAAAGACAATTCATATGGAAAATAAAGACAAATTTCTTCCATTTTTGTTTATCTATTATTAAATGCTCAAATTTATGTTAGATAATAGATTAACTGTATCATCTGAAAGCTAGTGTAGATAAGTTTAAAAAAAATTCTAACCATTGATATAAAATTAGTTTAAGGTTAGTTGAAAGCTTGGCATTCATTGGATGAGTAAAGGCAGGTGACTAAAATCCTTTTGTAATATAAAATTTAAAAAAAAAAAGAAAAGGTTGAAAGTGGAGGCTATTTTCTTATTGAGGCCCAGATTGCAATTCAGTCATGCTGAAATCACAGGTTCTTACTCGATTACCGAAGTTAAGCAGCAATGAACTAGTTCATAATTGGGAGACCACTTAAGCAACTTCAAGTATTGTAACCTACTAAATTCCTTTTGTTATCAAGAGGACTTGATTCGGCAATTACCCAAAAGAGGACTTGATTTTCTTACATCCCACCATGTCAGATGAACAAAGTCTGATTATTATGGAGAGCCACGCACAAACCGAAGCTCATATGGTGGGCCAGTGTAAAAATTGCAGGTAATCTGAACATTAGCTACATAAATGAGAGTAACTTCCCTTTGTTTGTTTCACTTTGAAGAAGCCGTTTATTTTGGTCGGCCATTTTCATTTCACCATAAATCTACACTGAAAATACGAATTTGTTTGAATCAATACAACTGCATGTTTTAATACGAAAATATCATAAAATGTGTTCTTAATAACAATTAAGTTCATTTCAAATAATGCACAAGCACAATTAAGAAGAAGGTTGATATGCCATAAAACCAAACAACCAAACATCTGGGCCCAGGTGTTCTGCTGTGCAGTGTGATGTGCAACTATGTCCAGTTTGTGTGCCATATTTGAAATTTAGTGGCGTATGGAGGTGGGTACCTCCTCATATTTTCTTTGGTATGTAGAAACTTTTTTTACAAAAAACAATACTTCCAATAAATTTTCTTTTCAACTCAGCTACAAGATGCATCTTAAACTTGGGATATTTCATTGTCAATTTCATCATCTTCATTGTTTTGATCCCAGAATTTTGAGGGTTTTTTTTTTTTCTTTCCAGGTGATGGTACTTTTTTTGCTTTTCACCAATGCTTGATTATAAAACAGCATTTTTTTTTGTAAACATATCATTTCATGTTTTTAAACGGATAGAATGTGCTCAATGCAAAATCATACTTTGAACTCTCTCCCTTCTTTCTTATTAGATGTATTCTATCACTGGTAATAGGTACATCTATATCCTTGTAAAATTTTCAATACCCAGATAGTATTACTATTTACTGCACTGCCACTAACTCAAGCTTGCTCTTCTAAAACCGACATTCATCAATAAAAACTTGTATAAAAAAATTAAAAAAATTTTTTAAATTTTAAACCTAAAAGGTTCGGCATGGAAAAATAACTAAGAGAGGTGGAGAGATCTTCAGTTTTCTTCTTTGTTTTTATTATTATTATTATTATTAGTTGTAATAATCAAAATATTGTTGTTTTTTTTTAAAATTTTTTTTTTACTTGACCTCATATTCAAGATGTTATTTTCAAATTTTGATAATTTGTAAATAAACAACAAAAAAAAAAATACAAAAAAGTTAAACAAAAAGATTAAGAAAACTATACATTAAAAAAAATCATTAATCCTTTTGCAGGCAGATAACTTTTTTTCATATATATATATATATATATATAAAACAAAACAGAATATTAATAGACAAGTTGGCTTTCTTTCTTCTATCGGAAAAATTATAGATAAATTATCTGCCCCTGGCACCTGAGGGAGAGTCACCAATATACGATATTGATGCCTAAATCAAATTCTATGATGACAGTCACTTATTGTGTTGGGCAGTCAACCAGCGAGTTGTGTATTCCAACGCTCCCTTTACCTTCTTCACTCTCAGCAAGATAAGTCTTGCAGCAAGCGCCATCAAGTTTGCAAAGTATGAGGATTCACAGGACTCATAATTTCTCAGGTTACAGGCAGTTAATTCGGATGAAGACAAGAACAACAATTGAAGATAAAAAAAACAACCTTTACACAATCCTACACCACAGTGGGGCCTCCTAGCGATGTTTCTATACATTAACATTGAATTGGTCAATGAGCAGCCAATAGGAAAATGCCTTACATTGAGCTACTAAAAATTACAAAAATGTTACTCTGCTTGCAAAAGTGTTAAAATGAGATCATAAGACCAAATCGTACATATTTTGTATTTCTTTTGCTGTTTGGTGTAAGGGTAAATGCAATGAATAAAAAAACCCCCGAAAAACGTTAATCAAAGATAAACTTCTGGCTAACTTATTTCCAAATGTCCTTATCTGTACATTACCTACAGTGGAAGCATAAGTAATAGGGCAGATGTTTTTTTATTTTAATTCTATTGATTGCCCACTAACTTCTGCCCCACTTCATATGTAATATACTTGTATCTGATTTGAAGTTTAGTAAAATAGGTCATTTTAAAAAATAGAATTTTTTTTTTAATTTAGAAAAAAAAAAAAAAAAAAAAAAAAAAAAAGAGAAAAGAAAAGTTCCCTATTTGAAGTTTTTACCCTGCAAGGATTTGATGATTTAAATTTTTTTTTTTTTTTCTGGAGAAAAAAAAAATCAAAATATGAGGTCCGGGAAAAAAAAAATATTAAAAAAAAAAATCACCTATTTTTTCTTATGATAATTACTTAGTGTATTTATGACTATTTCAATTTATTCAGAGAAATTTCATGTTTCATGTTAAATCTGTAAATAACATTAAAAACTAAAAGATATGTAAAGATAATGATAAAAAAAAAGAAGGAATGTACATATATTTTTATATTTTGTTAATATTCAATCCTTTTATTTCTCTTGTTCTCTTTCTCTTATATTTTGGAGAGAAGGAAAAAAAAATAATGTCTTTTACTGCAGCTAATGTTGCCATGACAACAATATATATGATTACAAAGGTAAGCATGCACTAACAAAAAGCAAAGGGGTGAAAGTTTACACACACACACACACACACACACACTTTGAAATGTTAATTATTTTATATAGTTTTCTCTACTTAAGAAAATTATTGAAATTCTAAATGTTTATTGTGATTGATTAATTGAAGTACAGTGTAAGATATTTATTATGTTTTTTTGCAGAGATTAAAAAATATGCTTTAAATTATTATTTTTATATTTTTCTTTTTAAATAATAATAATAAAAAAAAGTATTTGTCAGAATTTTTGAAAGGAGTCCTCCTCTTTAAACATTTGGCTAAAACATTGTGTTTTTATATATCCTGATATAGATGAGGACAATAGTCTGAAAAATCAAAATGATATTTAAAAAAAAAAAAAGCTACTACTAAAAATTAGTTGTTCATTACTAGGTAAATAATAAAAAAAGTATTTGTCAGAATTTTTGAAAGGAGTCCTCCTCTTTATCGTAATATATTAAAACAACAATGGCTAAAACATTGTGTTTTTATATATCCTAATAGGATGAGGACAATAGTCTGAAAAATCAAAATGATATTTAAAAAAAAAAAAAGCTACTACTAAAAATTAGTTGTTCACTACCAGGTAGATACAGTAAGATAAATCTGCTAGATTTTATTCACACCTTATGAAATCTAACGTCGTAAATATTGAAAATGAAAAAAGCTTAGGAATACAATGGGGAGAATTTAAAAAAAGGAAAAAAGTGTTTTTTTTTTTTTTTTTTTTTTTTTTCAACAGCACAATTTTGATACAGTCTTTGCACATAAATAATAAGTTGTGTCATTTTTAGCCTGAAAATCTGTACTTGTTCTATTTTATCTTATATACAGATATCTCAATTCAACTTAACCAAATACCTACCCGAATTATTCAAGAGGAACTCTTATCTATAATAATTATAATGGGGCAGGTGGGGGAAGGCTTCTAAAAATAATGTATTTACTCTACCCCTCTGCAATGGGCAGGATGTAGCACAAGGTCAATTTTTAGATTGAGTAACGCTGGTTTAGCTCAGTTGGTAGAACATCCGCCAAGGAATCATAATGTTCTGGTTTTGATACCAGACCTTGCTAACTCGGCACATGGATCTGTTTGGTAAAGTAGAGAGCTGATGGTAGGTGTTGCACTTCACATCAGATGCAAAAACAATCTCCCTTTTCAAGCATTAGTGAAAAGAGGATAGACTCCTTCGCAGTTGGGTTGACTTGATTTTTTTCACTACACTTTGTTTCAGATATTGTCTATTTACAAATATATTGAATCCTTAGTTTTTAAAAATTATTAGCTGATGTGTGCTACTCCACCTCAGACGCAAAAACAATCTCCCTGGTCGAGCATTAGTGAAAAAGGATAGACTCCTTCGCAGTTGGGTTGACTTGATTTTCTTCACTACACTTTGATTCAGATATTGTATATTTTACAAATATATTGAATCCTCAGTTTTTAAAATTATTAGCTGATGTGTGCTACTCCACCCCAGACACAAAAAAAATCTCCCTGAACCAGTACTAGTGAACAGGGGATTGGCTCCCTCACTGTCTAGGCTGATACCAATAATAGATTACTCTGTCAGCTTTCCTTTTTTCTTTTCTTTATTTACAGCTGGTTTGAATTCAGAGTTTTCCTTCTCTTAGATCAGTTGCCATATCAAAGCCAAAGAGCTTAGTCTGCCCTACTATTTACCCATAGCTGGTGGGAGGAGAGATAGATTCATGCCTTTCCCAAAGGTATTAGCACTATGTGAAATACAAACAGCTTCACCTAGAATTTGAATTTAGCTCGTTGAATTAATTTCTGACAATAAGAGTAGTTATGTCTTGTGCACCTTCTTTTTCAAAAAGTAATAATCTTCAGACTTAAAATTTGGTGCAAATATTTATTGTATGTAAAATGTCCTGCCTCATAAAAAGGACATTGTTGTATCTAAAACATAGATATCACAATTTTTGAAACCATCCTACAAAATGAAACCTATTAGTTTAAAACTCTTACAGGTTATATAAATATGTCTGTGTGCAAAAAGGCCTAGATTACCTGCACAACATATATAACCTACTTTGAATTTCTTAAATCCTACACATAGCATTCCACATCTATTATATATCTGATATAAATAAAACTATATAACATTATACATCTGATATAGGATGTAATGTTACTGCAAATATTTGTTGATATCTATGAAGAAACAGGAAAGTGTCTTTTTCTTAAATACATGGTGATATTAAATGTTTAAAAAATAATTAAAACTTTGGGCTTCATGTAGAAAGGATCTTAAATAATGTAAGATATGTAAAATAAAATTTAATTTAAGTTTAAAGCAGGTCATATTTTCTGCTTGAGTAAACAAAGATGTAATATATAAGTTGTTTATAGAAATAACCTACTCGAGTTCCACCATAAGGATCTTCAGGGTTAATTGCAATGAACTAATCAAGATATTGATATGTGCATAAATTCTAGCCTTTTAATCATAGGGTTGTCTTTTACAAAACTCCCTGTGTGCATATGTATATAATGTGTTGGGGATAAGGACAGAATTGATTGGTGTATCTGTATATACAGAACTAAAATAGATCTAGTATTGATATTAATCAGTATTTTTCTCTTCAAAAAGTAAAACCACACATGCTATGCATAGAAAAATTCTAGATATTATCGGTTTAATTTAGAACTTTAGTTGAATGATAAATTTGATATTTATAAGTTTTAATATTTCAAAGTATCCGTTGTATTTACTAGCAAGTATTTAATGTTATAAAATATATTAAATCAGAAAGACTAATAAAACTAAATAGGAACACATACTAAAAGATTACAATTATTTTTATTGTATTATAATTGATTTCTATATAAAATTATTCATAGGATTATATCATAGGATATATATATATATATATATATATATATATATGAGGAGTAAAAGATTGAATAAATCTGACAAAATGTGGTTGAGTGTATAGGAAAATGTGGATATAACAACACAATATCAATTGAACCACACACACACAGACACGCATATATATATGTTAATACATTTTGAAAATAAAACAATAATATTATAAATTAGTAGCCACATGTAATTATTTGTTAAACCCGCTTTTGTTAAAACCAGTATGTAAATTATTCACACCATGAACTATCTAAACCTTTATTTCCTAGTGATATAACACACATGGCAGGATTTTAAATGCATGAATAACATGGGCTGTTTTGAGATACATCTAACTCAGCTAGACTTTAATAGAGACATTATTAATAAGATGCCAATTAATATTAGATAATTATTATTCAATAATAATTGAGAATATAACATAAATAACAGAGGGACTTGTGATGTCCGTGGTGATGTAGTTTTTGTTACACACAGAAACATTATCTCTATTATAATAAGAAAGATATAAATGTCTATAAATATTCAATTGAACTTAACTAATGAGGATTTATTTTATCACAAATTTCAAAGCTTGCAATATTTCAGACAGTGAATTTGAATTCCTTTACCGATTTTCATCTAAACAAAAAAAACTTCATTTTTATTATCTGCCAGATAACCCATTGTACTTGGTATTTGAAGACCTGTATTTATTGTCTATTACAATTATGTTGTGTAAGGGAAGCAACCATTTAAACTCTGATTACTTTGTATATGATCTCCATACTGTAAATATAACTTGGGTTGTATCTCTTGCCAACTACTCCCACCCAATTTAATCTCCAGGGTATAATGGGTTAACAAAAAAAGAACAAACCATAATTAAACTCTCAATTTTTATCTGTATAGGAAACATTGAATTGCTAATTGAAAAATTGGGAACTTTGGATTTTAATTGGAAAACTTTGTTAAATTTTGATGCAGATGAATCTTAGAGTTTTGTGACCAGAGAATTAAAACAATTATATTAAGCACCCAATTTCTTCTGTGTATCAACTGAAACGAGAGTTACGACAAATACGGGGATGAAACATAATGATAACAGCAAAGGACGAGGAAGCACGCAGAAACATTCATTGGAAGTAGAAATTGACACCAATCTATTGTATTGTTGAGGTAGAATCATACACAGAAGAAATTAAGTGCTTGATATATTTATTCAGTACCAGTATCCGGTGCTAACGGATACATACAAAAACAGAACAATAAGTTACAAAACAATTAACAAGAAAGAGAGGGGAGGTCAAATGTAGCATAGCCAAACAAAGTAAGATCAGTCCAAATATTAATCAGATTATTAATCAACTGTTCAAGTCCTTAATTGTAAACTATTTAAGGTTATGGTCCAGGCCATCTGGTAGAGTGATGGAGGGGTGCTAGCTACTCTACAACAATTTTGATGCAGATGAATCTTAGAGTTTTGTGACCAGATTCTGATTAGTTTTATTTTAAGGCTAATTGTTAGCTGACCATTGGGCAGAAGTGAACATTTCTAAAAAGGTGTCTCAGGTATTTACTGAGGCTTGGTTGGGTAGAAAACTACAATTGGCTTGAACCCTAGAAAAGGATTAAGCCTTTCTTCACAATTATCCAGTTATCAACTGCCAATATTTCCCAGTACCGGTAATATTTGCAGAGTTCCGTCCTAGCCTCCTATCTCAAAAACTGCTAGCCGGTGGCTGCTGAAAAAACCCACCAGCAACGATTGAAGTCCATAGCTGAAGTGGTGTCACTTGAAAAAAAAAAAAAACAACTTTGGGCGCTTTTTCCTGACACCCCCCAACCCTATCCCCCCACACACACCTAGTTAAATTAAGTTTTATTACAAATTTATGGGTTCTGTTTTTTCTGGGTCGCCCTGTATACAGGGTGATCCAGAAAAAACAGAGCTCAAATTATTTATTTATTTTCCCATTAAACTAACCCCAACCCCAACCCTAACCTTAGTTTTTTTTTCAAGTGACACTGCTTCGGCTATGGACATCAATCGTAGCTGGTGTTTTTTTTTTTTCAGCAGCCACCGGCTAGCGGTTTTTGAGACAGGAGGCCGGACATAACTCTGCGAATATACCTCCAGTACCTATCTTTATAATGATTCTAATTAACCATTAGTGATCTTCTCTCATGACACCTGTGTGCCTCAATTCCTGATTAGGGAACACAAAACTAACATACCTAGTGGTCAGCAAAGGTTATGTATAAAATCATTTCTTTGATAGTTTAAACTATCTAATGAAGTTCCTGTTCTGGAGCTCAGGGAAATGTGGAGTACCCCTTCATCACTATTACTTCAAGGTCCACTCTGACCCGGATTGGTTGTAGGTTCATAGAAAAAAAAAGAGTTTGAAAAAAAATGTCTTCGGCATAAAATGATCTAATAGGTTGATATGTCGTAAAACCCAACCAACTTTGATAGTGAATCTTTAGGAGAGAATTTAGAAGTATAATAATTCCTTATGTTAATATATTTTTTTAAAAACGTTTTAAATTCAGAGAGTCTAAGAAATCTGTTTGTCATGCTGCAAGAAACTTGGTTGTACAGAATTAGGTAATTTTCACCTTTAGTTGTCAAAATTCCTAGCAAATAAGGCAATTAGAGTAACCTCCCTTGACTTTCACTTTGAACTAAGCCAGTAGCTATTTTGAAAGTCTCCGTGTGAAATAAACAAATCTTAGAAACTTTTTCACAAACAATACAACTGCATGCTTTAACACGAAAATATCATAAAATGTGTTCTTAATAACAATAAAGTTCATTTCAGATAATTTTATGCTAGGAATTTAGCCAACTGACTTTCACTTTGAAACAAGATGGTAGCCATTTTGAATGTGTCCGTGCGAAATATACAAATCTTAGAATCATTTCGAAAACAATACAACTGCATGCTTTAACACAAAAATATCATAAAATATATTCTTAATAACAATTAAGTACATTTCAGATAATGCGCACACACAATTTTATGCTAGGAATTTTAACAACTAAAGGTGAAAATAACCCAGAATTAGTTTCTTTGTGGTTGTTTGGTAATTTGACCCCACCCCCCCAAAAAAAATTCTCACCCATCTTCTGTGCATTTACAAGGAATTAGTCGCACAAGTGCAGTACGCTGTTACTATTTGTTGTCCAGGTAACCGTGTGCAGCAATAAGCATGTCTTTTTTTGTCCGTCCCATAAAAAAACAAAAATTGAAAAATAACAAAAAATAACAAAAATAACAATAAAAAATTTAAAAAATAACAAAGCAAAACTGGTTTACAATGAAATAAATAAGAAAGAGAGAAAGACTGTATATTTTTTTTTGGCGGGGGGAGGGGTCTGATTAGCCCTTCAGCTTGGGTAACGATCATCTTAGCAAGTAGATTTTTATGAGGGTAGTTTTGCTATCCCCCCCTATGTCTCAATTTTTTTTTTCTAGCTGAGTGGGGAAGAAATAATTTTTGATCAATAGGATTGAATTTAATGTGCTGTGAATTTTGAATTCCGTAATGTTATGTATGTTCGGTAGTTAAGAAATTGATGTTGATTTTAGATTGGAAATTTTGAAAAAAAAATCCCCCCAAAAAACGAGTGATAAAGATAATCCCCATTCCTCCAAATTTCAAAAGCACAATTTATTTTGCTGGTGCTATATTTCACTAGTGAGCTTTTTGCTGAATTTTGCTTGTAAATAGAAATTAGCAAAATAGACTAACTCTTTCAACAAAAAAAAAAAAAAAAAAAAGAAAAAAAAAAAAGAAAAGAAAATCCCTCCCCCCAAAACATGCAAGTTATCTATATTTGATTTTTTGCAAAATTTTGAGCATTTATTCACATAAATCTCTTGAGTATTAGCAGAAACTAAATAACAGAGTTCTGAAGATGATGTGACTAGACATTGAAATAGCGTTTTGCTATTTAATATGGATCATTATTTTTGGGGGAATGTTTGAATAATCCTGGATTTTTAAAAAATTCACTGATTGACATCAAAGCCTTTTTTTTTAATGGTGTATTAATTGGCAGTCTTCTCTATCTCTCTTTATATATATATATATATATATGTTAAGAAAGATAGATGGAAAAAGATAAATATACTTGTGTAGATGAAATATAATTTAATAAATGCTGACACATGTTTTGACAAGAAAATATTTATATATAATACATTTTAATTACAAATTAGAATGCATTATATGTAAGTATTTTCTCATTGAAACATGTGTCAGTATTTATTAAATTATATTTCATCCACACAAATATATTTATGTTTTTCCATTTATCTTTCTCAACTTTTGTCAGATTTATTTCCATTTTTCTTTACTTACATACACACACACACGCATATATATATATATATATATATATATATATATATATACATGAAGATAGGAGGGTTGGAGTAAAATCTGACAGAATGAGGTAAGGTAAAAGGAAAAGTGGACAAAAAATAATGACTCAAACAAGTAGAAGTAGGAGAGAAATGTTTTGTTCTTCTTTATGCGAAGAACTTTGAAGTTCTTTGCGTAAAGAAGAATGAAATATTTCTCTCCTGTTTCTACTTGTTTGAGTCATTATTTTTTGTCCATTTTTCCTTTTACCTTACCTCATAAATATATCTATATATATCTATATATATATTCTAATCTTCTCTTCTTTCACATCTCTTTTCTTTTCTTTTCTTATGCCCTTGTCTTCTCTTCTTCTTTCTTCCACATTCTGTCTCTCTCATTCATTCATTAAAAAAAAAAAAATAAACAAGAAAAAAAAAATGTCTTCTATTTCATCTAATAGTAGATTTTCTCTTTCTGTCACACATTCTTCCACAAAAACATATTCTTACTAATTTCTATAGTGAAAAGTTTTCTGACTTTCCAACTTAGTTCAATTGGCTTTAAAAGGGGAGGGGGGGGGGAAGAAAAAAAATGACAAACTTTCACCCCTACCCAATCCTTGTCATCAGTTTACAATTAAATTTCTTGTTTTAATATTGTAAAAATTAAAAAAAAACAAAACAAATTCAAATCCTTAATTTTATTGTTTAAGGATTTGAAAAAAGAAGAAAAAAAAAAAAAGAAAAGAAAAAAAAAAGCTCTGAAAGAAAAATTAATTCTTTCAAGTCTTCTTTGTTTGCCCTTACAACACACCATGTTTGTACTAGAGTAGATCAACAAGTCTGTAACTTGAGAGTTATTAGCTGAATTTTGATCTGAAATTTTCATTGTATATTTGATCTATAGAAAAGTGTTGGATTAGTGGCTTTGGCAAAGAAGGAGATTATGTTGAAAATTGGGCTTGAAATCTGAACTGCTTATGAATATCTGTTTAAATCACATCCTCAGAAAAAAAAAAAAACTGAAAAAAAAACCAAACTATTTTATCTCTCACGAGTATTTTTTTAAGATGTGATATTGTTCAAAATGGAGAAAGATATTTTTTTCTTTGTGGGCTTTTTTTAATTTAAAAACAAAAAACAAAGAAAAAAAATTGTTCATTCTTGTTTAAATTCTTTCTTAAATGTTATTTAGCTTCATAAATACGTCTCCAGTTTCTTTTAACTGGTGCTGATGGCTGATGAGCACAGTAGTGTCTCTCAAAGTAAAATGGGAGATTATCACTTGAAATATTTGGACAAAAAAAATATCTACAAATATAAAAGAGCCCTTTGATTTTATTTTGACCCTATCAAAATATTTTTAGAAAGATTTGAATGTAGCTTTCTGTTAGGTCTGTGCGTTTCAATCGTATCTTCAAGTTTCAACCCCCAAAAGTGATAGAAAACAATGAGAGTGATAAATTCCACTCCAAAAGAATCAGATTTTAAATTAATCTAATTAACGATTTTAAATGTCTAATTCATTTTAATTCTTTATCTACCACTGTTTAGATTTATTTTTTCAAAATGAAGGGAAGTAACTAATGTAATTAAATAAAAATTGTCTCCCTTGAAGTAGATTTTTTTTTTTTTTAATAAGGTAGAATGATAATTTACAAAGATGTTTTAATACTTTTATTTATTGATTTCTGGGCGTTTTCGGGCAGTCCAGTATTTTTGATTGAGCGGTTTAGGGTGCTCTGGTAGATAAAAGGTTAAGAAATAGAGACACTCAAGACTTCTGCACCCTTTTTAGTAATTCAGCATTGGGATTTTGATGATTTTTTTTTTTTTGTGGGAAGTACAGAAAATTAATGTTTTTTTTTTTTTTTGGGGGGGGGTCTCCTTAAAAGCATAAAATAAAATAGAAAAGCAATGTTGTGTAATAGAATATTTGTATTCACCAGAGCTGTATTAACTAGTGCATAAATATATGTATAAAAAAAGAGAAGGGTCAAATAATTCAGTAACAGGATCTTGATTTATAAACTAAAGTAAACACAACAATATAAAACAGGAAAATTAATTACAATAACAGTGGCCCAAATTCACTCACCTTTCTATTAGCAGATAAACAGTATTAATGCCACTTAATATCCTGAAAAGATAATTTCTAAAATCAATATATATACATTATATATGTATATATATATAATCCAAGATTGAGTAACAAATTCTTCCTTATGACGTAGAAGTTTTTCAGTAGTCATAATTTGCTGAGCTCAGTGTCTCCTCTTACTGTTAGTCAGAGAGCAAAATTATATTTGAAAAAAAAAAAAAACAAAGAAGATTAAGATTTAAAGCATAATAGACTATTTCAGGAGGTCTTCTGAAATAGTCTGTTAGGCTTTCAATCTAAATGTTCTTTGTTATTTTTTTCCTAATATATATATATATATATATATATATATATAGAAAAAAGTAACTTTTTTTTTATACAGTGGAGAATTGGGGGAAATTGAAACAAGCAGATACTTTTTAAGGTGTTTCTTTATCTGCATGTTGTTAATGTTTTTGAAGCGAAGAAGAGCAAGTTTGAAAAGAAAGATAAAAAAAAAAGAAAAAAAAAAGATAATTTATATCTGAAGAGTTACATAACTATTTTTTTTTTTTTTTTTTTTTTTTTTTTTCAGAAAAAAATAATTTCCCACCACCTCCCACCCATCAATTTTTTTTTTATTTCACAGATTTGTAGCAAATACTTTATTCACTAAACATTTTTTTTTCATTGTACATTGATTTCACTTTTCCAAAAAAAAAAAATGTTTTCATTAATTTAAAAATAAAAGAACTTTTCAGAATTAAAAGACAAACAAACAAGGAAACAGGAAGAAAAAAAAAATTCTTCCTAAAAAAAAAAAGAAAAAAAAAAAGAATTTTGTTGAATTTTTTTTTTCTTCAAAAAAAGAAAAAAAAAAAGGAAATCATTTTGTGTCAATTCTTTGGAATGTTAAATATATTGTTTGTTCAAATTGCAGTTATTCATTAAAAACAGAAAAAAAATTGAATTCAAAGCTTCTTGATTATTCTTTCAAATTCTTTTTTAAATACCATATTTGACGGCATATGAGACGCACGGGCATATAAGATGCACCCCCATTTCAAAAAGTTTTTAGTGTATTTAAACATATATTGTTGAAAACAGTCTAGCTGTGCATTACACAAGAAGAAACATAGCTGTATAAAAGCAATTTGGAGTTTAGGGTAGGTAAAAGTACTGAGTGTAAGCTGGGTTAGTGAGCATCATAGAGAAGATTAGCCTAGGCATACGGGAGGTCTCAAACTTCACCTACCATGTATAAGATGCAGGGCAATTTTTGAGCCCAAATTTTGGAAAAAAAGTGCGTCCTATATGCCGTCAAATACGGTAATTTTCTTTTTGGATTATTTGGATTATTCAGACTATTGTCCTCATCTTTACTGTTATCTGTACAACATTGCGGGCAATGTTCCCCCCAGCCTTCTTCAGGTGTTTCTTGTTGGACTCAGGAGTCTTCTCAAATTTGAGAACCTTTTTTGTTGTAAATGGAGCCATCATGGAACTTTGAGTCAAAACATTTAGTCAATCCACGGGGGTATCCTGTTCTAATTCTGCTAACCAAGTGTTAAGCTGTGTTAATTATTATTCTATGTTACTGTCACCCTTGACCAGGATTGAACCTGCAGCCTAGAGATAACTGTCACTTAGAACTGTATTAATTCAATGCCTATATTCACTATGCTATGTGTCCAATTGGAAATTATCAAGCCTTATCTCAAAAATTCAGAGAAATTTTCTTTTTGTTGTATTGCCAAGGTGAAATGATACACAGAGGAAATTGAGTGCTTAATATATTTATTCAGCACCAGTATCCGGTGCTAACAGATACATACAAAGAAACACAGAATAATAACTTACAAAACAATTAACAAGACAACTTACAAGAAATAGAGGAGGGTGAAATGCGTTATAGCCAAATGCAGGAAGATCAGTCCGAATATTAATCAGCTTATTAATCAACTGTTGAAATCCTTAATCATAGACTATTTAAGGCCATCTGGTAGAGTGCTGAAGGGATGCTAGCTACTCTACAACACTTTTTTAAGTCCAGTTGGACACATGAGGCAATAGATATTAAGTTTGAGTTAATACAGTTCTAAGTGACAATCATCTCTTAGGTTGCAGGTTCAATCCTGGCCAAGGGCGATAAAAACAGAATACTTAACATAGCTTAACACTTGTACCCGGTCATGGTGAATGGAATGAGAACAATCTACCCCCATGGATTGAATAATGGGTTCAGTTCAAAGTTCTGTGAAAGCTCCTGATTATGACAGGAAAGTTCCTGAGTTCGAAGAGAAGGTTCCCAAGTTTGACAAGAGACACCTGAAGGAGACCTGAGGGTACATTGGCTGAAATGTTGTGTTGATAACAATAAAGATGAGGACAATAGTCTGAATAATCCAAATAATCCACATTTTTTTTTTTTTTCAGTTTATATCTCTCAGTATTCGTTAATGTCGGAGCGAGCATCAAGTGTGTCCTTTCACAGACTTATTGAAAGATCAATTAAAATTACAGGCTTCAATTTTAGATACTGATACCCAAATATTTTCCTGACAAAAAAAAAAAACAAACAGAAAAGCAATCTAAAAAGTCAGTAAAAGGTAAAAAAAGTTTTACTTTTCTTTTAAATAGTATAGATATGGGCCGGTTTATCTCAGTTGGTAGAGCCTCCACCTAGGAATCACAAGGTTCTTGGTTTGATACCAGCCCTCGCCAACTCAGTGTATGAGTAGCACAGGGATCTGTCTGGTAAAGTCCTGCTTTCATTGAAATGTAGCCCCTCTCCCCCAAGTCCATCTCTGTCAAGACCATGAACTCTGACTCATAGGTCAAAACCCCATACCCACGGATATACATACTTACATACATAAGACAATCCTTGAAACTTCTAATTCAAAACTATCTACATCATCAGATTTTGGTGCTTAGTTTTAGAATTTTCTTCAGTTCCTTCTGAGTTTGCTGTTCAACCAAGATGCATCTCCATGACTCTCCAAAGAGACGTTCCACATTCTCTTAATCTCTTTTTGTGAAAAAATTGAATTACAATTTAAGCTAAAGAACAGGTTATTTCTGTTGATGTTTTTAAACTGTTCTACCTTCATCAAAAGCAACCCTACTCCCCACATATACATATTGTCTCTGCTTAGTCCATCTCCTGTTCAGGCTACGAATTCTGACTTAGAGGTCTGTCTGGTAAAGTGAGGAGCTGATGGCAGGTGTGGTATTCCACCATAGATACTAAATTGAACACAGTGAAAACTGTGTTAAGTAAATTTTCATACTTTAAAATAATCAGACAATTAAGCGATAAATAGGTTTGAACAATGGTTTATGGTGAGGCAACTATATCATTAAGAATTTTTATTTTGCCAACATAAATTAGAAACCAACTACAGAACTGGACGAATATAGAAGGAGTGAAGGCAGCAATCTCAACCAGTACTTCCCTGAGGAACTATATGTCCGCAGTGTAGCTGAAGTTTCAGAGTTAAGATTATCCTCATCAGCCATCTAAGGAACCATGGACAGGATTTAGACTAGAAGACCATCATCATCGACTTCAAGGGATCCCCAATAAAAAAAAAAACAATTTTGGAAAATTTCAGAACACCACCATACACTGGTTAGTTATTAGGGTTAGGGTTAATTAATTCAAGCATATATCCTAGATTTATACATTTATGAATTCTTGTGGCGAGGGAACAAAGAAAGTAACACTTTCAATCAAATTCTTAATGATATAGTTGATTCCCAATAAAGCATTTTTCAAAACCATATATCACTTATATGGGACCATATCCCCTTTAGGCACCCCTTTTTGATCTCGATTAAGAAAGGACATGTTTTTCATTTACACCGTCAATAGCCAGTTGTTTTTTTACAGACAATTTTTAGATTTAAAAAAAATGAATAAAACTAACCCCTAACCCCATTAGGGTTAGGGTTAGGGGTTAGTTTTATTTTTTTTTACAAACAACCGGATATTGATGGTGTAAATGAAAAACATGTCCTTTCTTAATCGAGATCAAAAAGGGGTGCCTAAAGGTAATATGGTCCCTTAAATGGTCTTATTTTTTAAAGATATAACAATTTACAGAACACCACTTCCATGGTCGATAAAATTCAAGAGTGACAATTTTTCATGAAGCAATGTTGATATACAGAGTGACAATTTTTCATGAAGTTCTCCAGATATCAATTTTATAATGTAATAACTAGACTAATTTTACTTCAAATGGTTCAAAAGTTTAACAGCATGTGTAAAAGAAACTCAAAAGTGTTTAAATGTTCTTTTCAGGTATGTTCTATACCATTCACTGGAAAAGAAAAGGCATTTTAACTCTTTGCTAACAAATTTCCCCCATCAATGTACCAAATTTTCTTGGTATTTTTTACCTGTATGATGGAATATTTCAAAATTCACAATCTATTCACCTCAGAATTCTATTCAAATAAAGTCCTATTATTATTGTAATCCGAGTCCTTCTGCTCAACTATAATAAACTAACCACCAGCGGCTTATGGTAGGATCACAGTGGTGGAAACAGCTTAAAGTAAGCAAAGAGTTAAACATTAAACACATGACTGAGTGACTTCTACTCATGCTGTCAAAATTTGAGATAAAAAATTGGTCAAATTATTAGATTTTGGTAACAACTAAAATACACCCAAGGCCAAATAAATAAAATCAGAAATTCTTTAGAAGATAAACACTCTCAATTAGCATGTCAGACAGTTGTTGCATAATTGACGGGTGCCTGGTTAATTAGTAGTTAGTGTAGAAAATTGATTTGAATTCAAATCAGGAGAATATTACTTGAATTCAAACCTGGCAGTTGGAACAGGGAGATTGATTGATGGGTCGTAACCTTAGCTCTGACCTCTACTTCCTGTCTTAGTTAATCAGTCTGCTGTTAGTCATCATAATATAAAGACGTACTTAGCCGGATTCCCACACACGTCGTTATTGGGTCCAAAATCTTAAGAAATAGATATGTGATTCACAGGAGAAATGTTTTGTGTTGTTAATCAAAAGCAAACCAACAATGCAGAGCCATCTTAAGATGAAGAAAAAGCAACCAGAGAAACAGTTAAGAAGTCAGAACCAAACTGATAGAAGAACTACTCAATAGATACTACGATAGATACCAGACCAAGTAATGAAAAAGTAAGAAGAAATATAGAACAGCTAACGATGAATAAATACCAGGCAAGATACAGATGAAGTATAAACTGCAGACTCACAAGTAAGAGTAAGTATAGAAGTAGAAGATTAAATATGAGAGACACAACCACGGGTGCCTCTCATAATATATATATATATATATATACATACTGTCTATATGATAAGATGGTATATAACACAGTAAATGGAAGTGCGTGGTGTAATGGTTAAAGTCATGGGAAATGGACTTGTTGATCCGAGTTCAAATCCTGGATGTGGTAATTGCATTTCACTTAGTGCTAATACCCTTTTGTAAGGTATGACTCCTACTCTCCCTCTAGCTATGGATAAATAGTAGGGCCGACTGGGCTCTTTAACCTTGGTTAGGCAATCGGTCCAGGAGAAGGAAAACTTTGAATTCAAACCCGTTGAACTCCGGTTAAGAAATTGACCTTGTGTCACATCCTGCTCGTGCGGAGGGGTTGGTAAATAAATATATATATTTACCAACCACTCCGCACGAGCAGGATGCGACACAAGGTCAATTTCTTAAGCGGAGTTTAACAAATTTGAATTCAGAGTTTTCCTTCTCCTAGACTGGTTACCGAGCCATCGTTAAAGAGTCCAGTCTGCCCTGCTATTTACTCATAGCTGGAGGGAGAATTGGATTCATACCTTTCCCAAGGGAATTAACGCCATGTAAAATTCCAACAGCTTCGTCCTGGAATTGAACTCGCGTTGACGAGTCCATTTCCTACGTCTCCAACCATTAGACCACGCGCCTCCATATTGGTAAATATATATAACACAGTAAATGAAATTAGTAGTAGGAAAATCACTTTAAGATCAAAGCTAAAAGCTACCAGTCAAAAAGATTTGACTTGTGAAGAAAAAGAAAAAGAAAAAGAAAGACATCATCAAAAAGCTATCGTCTTTACTTCAGTAACATACGAGCTAGCGTATTCTCCATATTTGCCTGAACAATAGACATAGATGGTTTGCAGATTATTAAAGATACAGTAACTTTCCTTATTTAAAACTATTCAGTGTATTTTTTTTTATTAGAAAAAAGACAATTGCGGTTTCTTCGAAAAAATATATTGAGAACGATTACTAAGCAACATTAAACTGTCAATATAAAATTATAGTGAATGCAACATCAATCTCAAACGCTCTTTAATCTTCTACTCACCGTTAATAACAAGATTATATTCTGTTACACAGATATATAGAGAGAGTGTGAAACAGCGATGTGCGTGAGAGAAAAGTAGGTAAAGGAAAAATAAATGTATCAATTAGGGATGAGTTTAAAATTTGAATATGCACTAAGGTATATATATAATATATATATATATATATATATATATATAATATATGTGTGTGTGTGTGTGTGTGTGTGTGTTATAGCTCTGTGTGTACGCTAGGTGGTTGGGTATCGCTATATCATCTACTTAACAGAGACATATAGATGGAGATGTGTCCATACATATACATGACTGAGTATAGATAGATAGATAGATAGATAGATGAGGAACAGATGGATAGATAGATAGATAGATAGGGAACAGACAGGCAGACAGATAGATAAATAAATACGTACATAACCAGCAGATAGATAGGTAGATTGATAGATAGATAGATTGATAGATAGATTGATGAAAGAACAAGTTACAATGAATATGTGAAAACATTGTAGGTTAATTACTTATAANACATATATATATATATCTGTCTATCTGTCTATATATTTCTATCTATATCTATCCTTTGAATAGATGCGGAGAGAGAGAGAGAGAGAGAGAGAGAGAGAGAGAGAGAGAGAGAGAGAGAGAGAGAGAGAGAGAATGACAATACAATTAAACTTAAGACACACTGGGAGATGAAACCTAAAACGATATTGAAATCAGTAAAAGATAACAGGAAGTTTTATTAATATAAATACGTGTTAACACAATATCAAGATGTAAATGGTTTATATCATATATGTTCTAGAAGGGTGGCTGAGGATCTTCATGTCCAGGAAATGATGTTAAACTCTGATGGTGAGGTTCCAGTTCTGGAGGTCTGGGGAATGTGGAGTACCCTTTCATCACCATTTCTCACTGGTCCACTCTGACCCGGAGTGGTATATACCTGTTCAAGTCCCACCTGACTAACGACCAACTATTAACTAAACCTAATTTCCATTCACATGCCTTCTATTGGTGAGTTTCGAGGTCAGGGCTCAAGTATTTCTTGCCAATCATAACTATTACGGCTGACGGTAAGTTTCCATTTACCCAACTCCCCGATTTTGAATCTTCAACGAACCTCGATTCAAAATATCTGCTACACTTACTTACATAATTCATAAGCTACGTATGAATTATGTAACATTATTTTTACACTGATAATTAAAGGTGGTGTCTGGAAAAAGTGAGAGATATAGAGAGGGTGAGAGAAAGACAGTGAAAGATATAGAGAGGGTGAGAGGAAGACAGTGAGAGATATAGAGAGGTGAGAGAAGACAGTCTGAAAGAGTTATTCAAGAAGCTATTATGAATAACAATATTTCTTTCTGATTTATGGCCAAATCACAGAGAAAGCCAAAGTTAAGCAACAATAAACCTGTTCAATATCGGAAAAATTATAGTCAAATTATCTCCCCCTGGATTCAGAGGGCAAATCGCCAATATAGGATATGGCGCCTAAATTAAATTCCTTGATGAAAGTCACTTATCGTGTTGGGCAGTCAACCAGCGAATCGCGTTGTTCAGGTGCTCCCCTTTACCTTCTTCACCCCCAGCACTTATTGTATTGGCAGTCAACCAGCGAGTCGCGTTTTTCAAGTGACCCTTTACCTTCTTCACCCTCAGCACTTACTGTATTCGGCAGTCAACCAGCGAGTGGTTCACCCAGCATTTCCTTTACTTTCACCCTCAGTCTGGTAGCAAACGCCATCAAGTTTGCTACCTTTTGTACCTTTTTGAATATAGTTTTTTTTTATCTTCAATTATTGCTCTCGTCTTCTTTCATCCGAATTTACTTGCTTATCATCTGGGAAGATAAGTCTGACAGCAAATGCCATCAAGTTTGCAACCATTTTGTACCTATTTAAATTATATGTTTTTATTTAATCTTCAATTGTTTTTCTCGTCTTCTTTCATCCGAATTTACTTGTTACTACTGGAAATTATAAGAGTCCGCAAATACCTCTTATTCTTCGATGAAACTTCACCTTGTATTCACTCCGTTTCTTTCTCTCAGCTTCTTTCCTTCTTTATATCACATTTCCCTTTCTCTTTACTTGTCCATTACTCTCTTCCTTCTTTGGGCATCGCATTGTGTGTAATGGTTAGCAAGCTAGTCTCGCAGATCTATTACTACTGAATAGAGTTCAATCTTTGCTGGATGTCTCATACTTGCGACCTTGGTCACATCCTACTAGTGCAAATGGAATCTCTCCTGATAGATAGATAAATAAATACATACATAACCAGCATATAGATAGATAGATTGATAGATAGATAGATTGATAGATAGATAGATTGATGAAAGAACAAGTTACAATGAATATGTTAACACATTTTAGGTTAATTACTTATAAACATATAGATATCTGTCTATATATTTCTATTTATATCTATCCTTTGAATAGATGCGGAGAGAGAGAGAGAGAGAGAGAGAGAGAGAGAGAGAGAGAGAGAGAGAGAGAGAGAGAATGACATATACAATTAAACTTAAGACACTGGGAGATGAAACCTAAAACGATATTGAAATCAGTAAAACGATAACAGGAAGTTTTATTAATATAACATACGTGTTAACACAATATCAAGATGTAAATGGTTTATATCATATATGTTCTAGAAGGCGGTGGCTGAGGATCTTCATGTCCAGGAAATGATGTTAAACTCTGATGGTGAGGTTCCAGTTCTGGAGGTCTGGGGAATGTGGAGTACCCCTTCATCACCATTTCTCACTGGTCCACTCTGACCCGGAGTGGTAGTACCTGTTCAAGTCCCACCTGACTAACGACCCTATTAACTAACCTAATTTCCATTCACATGCCTTCTATTGGTGAGTTTCGATGTCAGGGCTCAAGTATTTCTTGCCAATCATAACTATTACGGCTGACGGTAAGTTTCCATTTACCCACCTTCCCGATTTTGAATCTTCAACGAACCTCGATTCAAATATCTTGCTACACTTACTTACATAATTCATAAGCTACGTATGAATTATGTAACATTATTTTTACACTGATAATTAAAGTGTGGTGTCTGGAAAGACAGTGAGAGATATAGAGAGGGTGAGAGAAAGACAGTGAGAGATATAGAGAGGGTGAGAGGAAGACAGTGAGAGATATAGAGAGGGTGAGAGAGAGACAGTCTGAAAAGGTTATTCAAGAAGCTATTATGAATAACAATATTTCTTTCTGATTTATGGCCAAATCACAGAGAAAGCCAAAGTTAAGCAACAATAAACCTGTTCAATATCGGAAAAATTATAGTCAAATTATCTCCCCCTGGATTCAGAGGGCAAATCGCCAATATAGGATATTGGCGCCTAAATTAAATTCCTTGATGAAAGTCACTTATCGTGTTGGGCAGTCAACCAGCGAATCGCGTTGTTCAGGTGCTCCCTTTACCTTCTTCACCCCCAGCACTTATTGTATTGGGCAGTCAACCAACGAGTCGCGTTTTTCAAGTGATCCCTTTACCTTCTTCACCCTCAGCACTTACTGTATTCGGCAGTCAACCAGCGAGTGGTGTCACCCAGCATTTCCTTTACTTTCACCCTCAGTCTGGTAGCAAACGCCATCAAGTTTGCTACCTTTTGTACCTTTTTGAATATATGTTTGTTTTATCTTCAATTATTGCTCTCGTCTTCTTTCATCCGAATTTACTTGCTTATCATCTGGGAAGATAAGTCTGACAGCAAATGCCATCAAGTTTGCAACCTTTTTGTACCTATTTAAATATATGTTTTTTTTAAATCTTCAATTGTTGTTCTCGTCTTCTTTCATCCGAATTTACTTACTACTGGGAAATTATAAGAGTCCCGCAAATACCTCTTATTCTTCGATGAAACTTCACCTTGTATTCACTCCGTTTCTTTCTCTCAGCTTCTTTCCTTCTTTATATCACATTTCCCTTTCTCTTTACTTGTCCATTACTCTCTTCCTTCTTTGGGCATCGCATTGTTGTGTAATGGTTAGCAAGCTAGTCTCGCAGATCTATTACTACTGAATAGAGAGTTCAATCTTTGCTGGATGCCTCATACTTGCGACCTTGTGTCACATCCTACTAGTGCCAAATGGGTTAGCTAAATATCTACCAACTCTCCTTTCCTATATCACAATTCTCTATGGAGGCGCATGGTCTAATGGTTAGAGTCGTAGGAAATGGACTTGTCGACCCGAGTTCAATTTCTGGACGAAGCTGTTTGCATTTCACATATCGCTAATACCCTTGGGAAAGGCATGAATCCAATTCTCCCTCCAGCTATGGGTAAATAGCACGACAGACTGGGATCTTTAACCATAGCTAGGTAACCTCTCTAGTAGAGGGGCAACTCTAAATTCAAACCTGTTGAACTCCACTTATAAATTACCTTGTGTCACATCCTACTCGTGCAGATGGGTTGGTATATATATATATATATATATATATATATATATATATTATGGGCTCTCCCGTCGATTTTCGACGTATGAGGGTTCATACACACAATGAACACCCACACAGTGATTTGTTTATAGTGGTGAAGGCTTGTGTTGGACCATCCACACTTTTTGGCACAGTCGATAGGAAAGAATTGGTGCATCAAGGGTTGCCACAAACCCAATCAACGACGACCTCAGGAATTTTGAATTCAGAGTTATCCCTCTCCTATACTGGTTACCTACCCAAGGCTGAAGAGCCCAGTCTGCCCTACTATTTAACCCATAGCTGGAGGGAGAATATATGGATTCATACCTTTCCCAAGGGTATTAGCGCTATGTGAAATGCCAACAGCTTCGTCTAGGAATTGAACTCGAATAGACGAGTCCATTTTCCACGACTCGCCCACGCGCCTCCATATATATATATATATATCACAATTCTCTCTCTCTATCCTTGTTCCTTACTTTTCTCACTTTCCCGATATCACATTTCCCTCTCTATACTTGGCCCTTACTCACTTACCATCACTCCCTTCCCTGAGCATCCAATCATGGTGTAATGGTTAGCCAGCTAGTTCCACAGATCCATTACTACTGAATAGAGAGTTCAATCCTCGCTGAATGTCCCATAATTGTGACCTTGTCATATTCTACCAGTGCCAAATTGGTTAGGTAAATAGCTACCTACTCTCCTTTCCTATATTACATCTCTCTTTCTCCCTCTCTCTCTCTCTCTCCCTGTCTCTGTCTCTGTCTCTCCCCCCTCTCTGTCTCTCTCTTTCCTTGCCCCTTACTCTCTTGTTTTCACTCCATTTTCTGGACCATATGACATTTAGGCACCCATTTTGCTTTGCTGGTTCATAAGTACATTTTTTTCATTTACACCGTCAACATCTGGTTGTTTGTTAACAGATGATTTTTAGGGTGTTTTTTAAATTATAAAACTAACCCCTAACCCTAACCCCTAACAAACAACCGGATGTTCAGGGTGTAAATGAAAAATATGTACTTATGAATCAGCAAAGCAAAAGGGGTGCCTAAAGGTCATATGGTCCCTTTTTTTCACCTTCTCATATCATTTCTCTTTCTCTCTTCTCTCCCTCTCTCTATCTCTCTTGCTCTCTCTCTCTCTCTCTCTCTCTCTATTATATTGTCTCCCTTCCTTACTCACTATCTATATCACATCTCTCTCTCTCTCTCTCTCTCTCTGTTACTCTTCTATCTTGTCTCTCTTCCTTACTGTCTCTATATCACATCTCTCTCTTTCTTGCTCTCTCTCCTTGTTCCTTACTCTCTTACCTTCATACCCTTCCACACTCACTCACCTCCCCCTCTTCCCTTCTCTCTCTCTCTCTCTCTCTCTTACTCTCTCCTTTTATTACTGTTAGTGTTTCCTTTCTTTCTTACTTTCATTAATAAAAAAATCATTTCCTCTCCCATGATTATGTCGGATACCCCATCTATTACTGACACTATTTTGGGCAGTCTGGAAAAGCCAGGTTTAGATTACGGTCCCCTGGCGGCAAAAATTATGGAATTAGCACACTTAGAGGATGTTCACCTCCGTTGCTTTTTTTTTGTTATTTATTAGTAGATAAATTAATCATATCCTCATCATGTCACGCCAGTAGCACAGATATCCATGACAATCTCACACCAACCATCCCTATCATTCATTGCTATCGGGAGCTCCTCTGCGCAACATCCAGTATCCGTGCAGAGCTGATCAATGTAGGTCATTGATAGGCGGCCCACCCTTGCATTCCCATGTGCTGGTTTCCATAGGAGGACGTCATTTATGAGTTCATCCCTGCTTCTCCAGTAGTATCCAGCATGTCTTGTTCGTCTCACTTGGATGGTTTATGTGATAAGTGACAGGTGTCCATATAGCTGCTTTCTTATAGGGTCTTGTTTCCACAATTTGCGCAAAGCATTCTTATTTTCTAGCCACTTTGTTAGGGTCCAAGTGGTGCAGCCATACAGTAGCACTGACATAACTATTAGTCTGGTAGATAAGAAGGTGAACCGGGAAAATACTGATACTAAGCTAAATCTGGTATTTCTTTGAAAGCTGAGGGTATCCTCATTTAAAATTTGAAAACTCCTTTTTTGCACACCCCCCCGCCGGGGAAAATTTTTGGGAGGGGAATATGCAAACCAGATCTAAAATGAGGAATGTGGAGTAAAAACAATTCATATTTCACCTTTGTGTGTTGAGCGTTCGGCTAGAAACCACAAGGTTCCTAGTTCGATACCGACCCTCACCAACTCAGTGTATAAGTAGCACAGGAATCTGTGCGGTAAAGTAAGGAGTTGATGGTAGGTGTGGCGCTTCACCTCAGATGCAAAAACAATCTCCTTGGTCTAGCGCTACTGAAAAGGGGATAGACTCCCTCGCTGGTTGGCTGATGCCGACTCTAGGCCACCTCGACGACTTTACTTACTTTATTACAATTATATTAAAATTTATACAGCTCTAAAATTGTACATTACATGAAAATAAGCACTCATGAGTAGAATTACAGTTCTTCCTGCCTCTTTTATGAATAAAATCTCAATCAAAAAAGGTAATTCACAGACAATTTTCTGTCCTCAAAACAAACTCTTAAATAAGGTTTAATTTTCGCATTCCTTTTTTAATTACTGTGCAGCCTGACTGATGTTGCTGCAATCTGTACCCCAACAATCACTGCGGGCTGTAATGCATGGTTCTTGCATGTGCACGGTTTTGTGCTACAAGGACTCTTTGTGGAACTCCTTACACTTGCACCATAAAAAAACTTTAGTAGTTCTTCATTTCACATCGCGCTAATACTCTTGGAAAAAAGTATGAATTCAATTATTCTCTCCTCAACTATGGGTAAAATTGTAGGATAGACTGAGCTCTTTAATCTTGGTATGGCAACCAGTATAGGAGAAGAAAAACTCTGAACTCAAACCTGTTAAACTCCACTGAAATATTGACCTGGTGCTACATCTTGTTTGTTCAGAGGTGTTTCGTAAATATATATATATTGAAAGCAGCAAAATGAAAATCAACGTTAATAATGAGAGGTAAATTAAGCCTCTAGGGAATTATGATAATATTTTAAGAAAAATACAAACAATTTAGATATTCCTCATTTCTGCTCGTTGGTTTTGTGAGCAGAGGTGTGCATGCTATATACCCACATTAGTCTTACTGATTCTGTAAACTTTTTTTTGTCAGCCTCTCTCGGATCTTTATGGACCTCATCATCACTTGTTCAATGATGAGGTCAGTTGACAAGCCCGCCCAGTACTGATTGATGCGTTACATAGAATGAAATCCGTATTCCGAGAACTGATGACACAGCCAAGGATGTTTTTTCCGGCAATTCCAGTATCCATTGTACGTAGAATCAAGAACTGCTAGTGTTATATACCATCTAACATCGTACATCGGGTATATAAACGGTGAGTGAGAGAGTTCTCAATGATAGAGAGACATATCAGAGAGAGAGAGAGAGAGAGAGAGAGAGAGAGAGAGAGAGAGAGAGACAGACAGACAGACAGACAGACAGACAGACAGACAGAGACTTACTTGGAGAGGAGTTGATCTTTATAACTTGTGACATCTTTACTCTTCCAGTTGCCATGTTCCTGTCTTCTGTTTCTCTTCTTTGTCTTCTCTGGCCGACATCTCGTCTAGTTGGGTTCTTCTATCTAACTTCTTCTAAGGGCTTCTTTTTCCTGGGCTGATTTGGTCCTTGCGATTAATTGAATTAACAAGACTTTTTGTTTCTTGTTCAAGCTTTTTATTTTATCTAGCCCATATCACTGCAGGGATGAGAGATCAACCTCAGCAGCTCTGCTTCAAAGTCCAGTCGAATCTGAAATCTAAAACTAATCACGTGTTTCTCATGGCGATTAAGATTCGCGCCTCTAGGGGTCAGGTTATCAACAGTCACTGGTAAATTTCCACTGAATTCAAAGTTAACGGCCTTATTCTCATTCAAGGTCTGCCAACAATTTATGACATCTATAAATTCTAAAACTAGCATATCTGAAATGTCCTGTTAGTGCAAATAAATTTAGCATTCCTCCTGTTGGCATATTTCGGACATAAGATGTGCTATAAATACCCACTTAGATTTATAGACTAGCCAAGGTCACGTGATTGACTCTTGTAACCAATCACTAGCAATACTACTGGCCTGATAGAATACTTAAACCCCGCACATTGGTCATGATTAAAACTGCACTCTTTGAGGACGGACGCACATAGGATTGCCAGGATCTGTACCGATACTCACAAAGGACTTATACTATTACCAGTAAACTGAGAACACTTTAGTAACCAAAGGATTCACATTGTCGACGGACTCTTTATCAAGGATTCCACCAGATAAGCGCTTCTGTTATAAGGCCAAGGAATGGCCCTTAAAAACGTAACACCTCTCTTAGTAACAAGATGCAAATTCCAGTTTTCTCACCAAAAATGAACAACTTCAATGTTTCAATGTACTCAATATATATATTTACCAACCCCTCCGCACGAGCAGGATGTGACACAAGGTCAATTTATTAAGCGAAGTTTAACAGGTTTGAATTCAGAGTTTTCCTTCTCCTAGACCGGTTTCCTAACCAAGGTTAAAGAGCCCAGTCTGCCTACTATTTATCCATAGCTGGAAGAGAGTAGGATTCATACCTTTCCCAAGGGTATTAGCGCTAAGTGAAAATGCAGTTTCCACGTCAGAATTTGAACTCTGGACCTGGAGTGGTAGTACTTGTTAGGGTCCCATCTATGGGTTAAATAGAAAAATGTGTTTATGAAAAAATTGTGTATCCATTAAGAATTAATTTATTTCAAAACTTTATCGGAATTAAATGACCCACTGAGGTTGATATGCCGTAAAACAAAACAAACCAAAAGATTTCTTGGTTGAATTTTATCGTCTGTCAACCCTTGGATTATTTTATGCCAAAGACATACTTATTAAAAAAAACCCTTTCTAACTCATTTTCTTCTCTGAAGTTGCACTGAATTTGCACTGCAGGTTCAATCCTGGTCAGGGGCAGCAGTAACATAGAATAATTAACACAACTTAACGCCTCTACCCCAGATATGGTTAGCGGAATGAGAACAGGATACCCCCGTGGACTGAATAAAGGGTTAGGTTCAAAGTTCCGTGATGGCTCCCGATTACGACAAGAAGGTTCCCGATTAAAACAAGAAGGTTCTCAAGTTCGAAAAGAAGGTTCCAGTGTCCGACAAGAAATACCTGAAGAAGGCCAGAGGGCACATCGGCCGAAACGTTGTACAGATAACAATGAAGATGAGGACAATAGTCCGAATAATACAAATAATACTAATTTTCTTCTTTTAAGACACATTTTTATCTATTTAACTCATAGCTGGGACCCTAAAAGGTACTACCACTTTGAATCAGTGAAACTGGGAGTAATGGTAAGGATAGCGTACTCAACACTCTTCAGAGCTCCAAAATTGGAACCTCACCACTAGATGCAGTTTAACGTCATACACAAAACACAATATAAAATAAATGTGATTCCTTAATCTCTAGTCATAAAATAACCTGAGATGGGTTGACATGCCATTAAAATCAATCAATCAAACCAACCAGATAATCTCAAATATTTTTCAATGTCTTTTTTTTTTGTACTTCATGTCAATTGGCAGTAATCTAGAATAATAATTGACAAGCAGGACCTGTGGATATACCACAGTATGATAATTTGATTATTACAATGTTTGATATGTTTACTTAAGAGTTATCGCAATGTACTTCAATATGTAAGTAAAGTAAAGTAAAGTCGTCGGGGCGGCCTAATGTCGGTATCGGCCATGCAGCGAGGGAGTCTTCCCCTTTTCACTAGCGCTAGACAAAGGAGATTGTTTTTGACATCTGATGTGGAGCGCCACACCTACCATCAGCTCCTTACTTTACCGCACAGATCCCTGTGCTACTCATACGCTGAGTTGGCGAGGGCGGGTATCGAACTAGGAACCTTGTGGTTTCTAGCCGAACGCTCTACCGACTGAGCTAAAGTATAATAAACTTGATTTAACTCGCTCTCACTCTTTTTTCTTTCCTTCCTTTTTTCATCTTTTCATTATATTCGATTTAAACAGATTAGCGTTATCGCTTCTGCATGCTCACCCACTCTCTCTAAATTTCCCCCACTCTCTTTCTTTCTTATATTTTTCTGTGTAGCATATCCTTTTTCTTCTCTTTCTTTATAATAAAAATGGAATTGTCCAAGCGAGGTGACGACACTCATGAAAATAAGAATTCAGTGGATAAACAATACCAGATAATCAGAATTTACATTTTTGCATTTCATCTTGTATGATTTGCATGGTCTCATTTTTAACCATTTTAATCTTTGCAAGATGATAACGGTAATACAAATACACGTATTAATATATAGATAATATTTTTTTTTATATGAGTCCAGTCATTGTTTTGTAATATGTTGTTCATGAACAACCGAATGTAGATGGGAATTTCCCCTGCAATGTGTGTGACTGCATCTGCAAGTCCAGAATTGTATAAACGAGCCACCAGAGGGTCCACAACTGAAGATATGGAGTGACGTCATCGTTGTCTGCGACGGACTTCCAAAAGAAAAAGAAGAAATTGTTTATCTACTTTAAACAGCTTTTTATTTACTCATTTTTTTAACAGGAGGGTGTTGCAAGATGATAATGATCATACAATTAAGGAACAAGAGTATTGATATATACCGTATTTGACGGCATATAATACGTACCCCCATTTCAGCAGGTCAGATTCAGGAAAAAAAAGTGTTTAGTTTATTTAAGCATATATTGTTGAAAACAGTCTAGCTGTGCATTACACAAGCAGAAACATAGCTGTATAAAAGCAATTTGGCAGTTTAGGGTAGGTAAAAGTACTGGGCGTAAGATGGGTTAGTGAACATCATAGAGAAGATTAACCTAGACCTACGGAAGTTTTCAAACTTGATCTACGATGTTTAAGACGCAGGGCAATTTTTGAGCCAAAATTTTGGGAAAAAAAATGCGTCCTATATGCCGTCAAATACGGTATTTACTCAACCCGTTCACCATGAACAGGATTTGACTCAGGGTCGCAAGTATGTAAGCATCCAGCGAGAATCTGACTCGTTTTTCAGCAGTAGATTTGCGAGACTAGCTTGCTAACAATTACACAATGATGGGACGCAAATATTATACCCAACCCGTTCTCCACGGGTAGGATGTGACACAAGGTCGCAAGTATGTGGCATCCAGCGAGAATTGGAGTCGTTTTTCAGTATTAGATCAGCGAGACTAACTTGCTAACAATTACACAATGATGGGACGCATATATTATACCCAACCCGTTCTCCACGGGTAGGATGTGACACAAGATCGCAAGTATGTGGCATCCAGCGCTATTCAGTAGTAATTGATCTACTTGATAACCATTACATCACGATGGGACGGTAGATGTTGACAGCCATTTGTCCGGCCTTGTAGCATTTGTGCTACAAAATTTTTTACTTTAGTTCATAACGTTATCACAAATTATTCTTCTCTGTTGGTTTGTGCAGCAGGCGTCATTTTAGGCTGAAACAGAATCTAATACAGATTCTTTACTTGTTCAAGTCTGCAGTTCACCAAACAACGGTTTCACAAAAGTGCTTGTAACCCAAGAACGTGGCCTCTCAGCTCGCCTGCTGTTTAGACGTTCACAAAGAATTGCAGCAAGAGTCCATACGCCACTTAATTTGTGCGTCTGTCCAAATTCTTAAAACTTTTAGATAACACCTCGTTTTGATACCAGATACTCTTAATCCCTGGGGTTTTGGTTTTGATTTGTTTAAATCCATTAGATTATAGGAAGTCTAATGTTTGCAACAGAATTCTTCAAGTGCATGCATATATATATATATATATATATATCATTAGCATTTACCATTTTTTCAGACTGCAGCAGGAATCAGGCGTTCTAAAAAGATCTGTAAGACAAGAAGGGTGCTTGAGAAATCAAATTAACTAGTAATGGTTTGCTAGCATAGCTCACTAACCATCTCAATATGCAATTCACGCACACACACACACACACACACACACACACATACACACACACAATATATATATAATATATATATATATATATATATAATTATGTATGTTATGTTCTTGTGAACGTTGTTTGTTTGATCTTTGGCATAGGAAAAAAGAACGAAAACAAGAAAAACAGAACAAAAATCAGAATTTTCATATATTCAACCGAGCAACGGTTTCTGGTTTAATGTATTCCGATATTTCGGGTGAACCTTCACCCTTTTTCAAGGTATATCAGACGGTCTGGAGAAAAAAATGAAATGTTGTATATAAGGGCAAAAAAGTAATTAAATGAAGTGAACGGATTTGGCGTTTTTAGCCGTTAATTTTCTTTCGAAATTGTGTGACGTAACTCATCCGAAATACGATCATGATAATCGTTCGAAATGTTGCATGACTTTGATCGTGAAAGTCATGTGCAACTTAAAGAAAATTAAAGAATAAAAAAATAATAAATAAATTTAAAAAAATGATATTACGTCTCAGAATTATATATATGTGTGTGTGAAGAGATGGAAGTGAATCCGACGGTATGTAGTATAGTGAGAAATTTGAAAAAACACAGGTTTAAATAAAATGATTGGTGAGTTTATTAGCCGACGCTGCACTGTTTCGATCTGTTAAGTAGATCTTCTTCAGGGCATTTGTTGATATAAGGAAAAGTAAAAAAAAAAAAAAATTATCACAGAATAACGAGAAAAACTGCGATAGTCCTTGTTTATCAATCTGTTCAAAATTTGAAGTTTGAAGAAGGAACGCTGGAAAGGTAGACGGTTTGAAATATGACGTCGAACAGATTGATAAACAAGGACTATCGCAGTTTTTCTCGTTATTCTGTGATAACATTTTTTAAACTTTTCCTTATATCAACAAATGCCATGAAGAAGATCTACTTAACAAATCGAAACATTGCAGCGTCGGCTAATAAACTTACCACTTTTATTTAAACCTGTGTTTTTTTCAAATTTCTCTCTATACTACACACACACACACACACACACACAAACATTATATATATATATATATATATATATATATATATATAATTATATATATACAGCCTGACTAAAGTTATTATGCAACACAAATAAACCTCAATAACTCAAAAAGTTTTGAACCAATTTCTGTCAAATTTAAACTTGTCCATTTCCACCTTTAGTAAAAGTAGAAAGAATATGTACCCTCCGGGCATAAGTATTTACCGTATTTGACGGTATATAGGACGCACTTTTTTCCCAAAATTTTGGCTAAAAAATTGCCCTGCGTCTTACACATCGTAAATGAAGTCTGAGACCTCCCATAGGCCTTGGCTAATCTTCTCTATGATGCTCACTAACCCAGATTACGCTCAGTACTTTTATCTACCCTAAACGCCATGCATCCTTATTTTATTGCTGATATTGTTATAATCAAAGTTTACAGGAGCCTGTTTTCAACAATATATGCTTAAATATACTAAAAACTTTTTTTTCGTAATCTGACCTGCTAAAATGGGGGGTGCGTCTTATATGCCGTCAAATACGGTAAGTTTTAATGTAATCAAATATGTTAAATTAGAAAGACTAACGAAATTAAATAAGAATGCATATAAAAAGATTACATTTATTTTAATCATATTTTAATTGGTTTTTATATAAAAACATTCATAGGATTGATTTTAATATGTTGGAAAATAAAACAGTAATATTAGAGATCAATAACACCAAGTAATTATTTATTAAACCTGGTTTTGTTAAAACCAGTAAGCAAATTAACCACACCATATATTATGTAAGACTTTATTTCTTAGTGATATATAAGGCACATTGCACTATGAGTAATAGTGAACCTGGAGCAATGGCAGTGAAGGGTTACTCCACATTCTCCAGAACTCTAAAATTGGAACCTCACCACTAGATGCAGTTTAGTATCATACACAGGACACTAAATTGGTAGAAACTATTTGTTATGTTAAACTGTGTATCAATGAATTGTTGTATACTCTCTTTCCGTACTTCCTTTTATTCTGGTCATCTTTCGTATCCTAGGTTCTTCTAGCGTCTCTTCTAACGTCTCTTCTAGAGTCTGGACGTCTCTTGGGGACTTCGTGTCTGGTATTCCATTGGGGATTTCTCATTATCAGAAGCCCTGTGTCATTGGTACTTTTTAGATAATAACACAAGACTTCGATTTAACTTGGATCATATTTTATTCTGAAATCCCCACCACACTACCTACGCAGATTGAGTCGGCCGCGTGCATAACACGACTTACCACCGTCATGGGTTTGGCCGATCTGACGAAAATCTATTTCTAATCTAAACCGGAAGAGGGTTTTCTCCACCGATTCTCACGGTATCCACCGGAAGGATCAGGATGAGGTCAAGCCTTGTCATTCAATCCTTCAAGGCCGCCGGCTGAACTTATAACAGCCATTTTCGTTTCTACACTACTGTACATATATATTAGGAATCTAATAACTATGTAACAGAATTAGTAGAAATAACTGCATGTGTATTAATAACCTGTTAGTTGACTTCAGTACCTGCTTTCTAGCACATCTAAGATGAAAAGTTTGGATGTTTGCCATAAGAGTAATTTGAATAATATTGTCAGGACATAGAGGTGCTAGGGCTTGACATAGACAGCTGATTGATCAAATCCCTCTGATTGCCCATCTAGCCCAAGTAAAGGCACAGGCAAAGTGTTGCGTACCATGTGACCAGTTGTTACTTGGGTCACAGATGGCTAAGCCACCACAATCCTGTCTTCAGACATTAAGGGTTACCATCCATTGCTAACAGGTGGTTTTACCCCCTCTTCAAGGGTGCAGTTAATCTATTCTCCAGTTCCAGGCAACAATCAACTGTTGTCAGGAACTTTTTTTTTAATTTCTTTTTAAATATCTTTTTTTCATGTTGTTTTGATATCTTTCTTTTCATTCCTTACTTTTCATATTTATTTATTTCTCCTCCAATAGCTTGTTTGCTTGCTCTCTCTCTCTCTCTCTCTCTCTCTCTCTTCTTTCTTTCTCTCTCTCACACTTTCTTTATCTCTCTCTCACTTTCTCTTTTTTTTCTCTCTCTCTTTCACTTTCTCTCTCTCTCTCTTTCTCTCACTCACTCTCTCTTCTCTCACTCACTCTCTCTTTCTCTCACTCACACTCACTCTCTCTTTCTCACACTTACTCTCTCTTACTTCTCTTTTTTTCTCTCTCTCTTTCACTTTCTCTCTCTCTCTCTCTCTCTTTCTCTCTCTTCTCTCACTCACTCTCTTTTTCTCCACTCACTCTCTCTTTCTCTCACTCACTCTCTCTCTTTCTCTCACTCACTCTCTCTTTTTGTTCTCTCTCTTCCTTTCTCTCTCTCATTTCACCCTCACTTTCTCCTTTTCTCTCTCTCTCTTTCACTTTCTCTCTCTCTCTCTCTCTCTCTCTTTCACTCTCCTCTCTGAGAGCATTCTTTCTTGTTTTCTTTCACCCTCCTCTCTCACACCCTTCTTTCTTACCTCTTATCTCTGACAGCTTTCTCTCTTTAGATAAAATACATAAATAGAATAAAAGTTCTTTGTCTTTTCTTCAATTCAATCTCTCTTAGATACTAATATAATTTACATATTTTATACTAATATAATTTTAAGTTCATTTTAAAAACTATGCAAGTTAAAATCATTTTTAATTGTCACCATCCCCAATGGTACAAACACCCCAAAACTTAATGGATTCCCCCCTCCACTTACACTACTCTGGTGACATGCCAGGGTGGAGTACTTAATATAATTTTTGATTGGATCTAAATATTTAACATTTTATCCCTTTGACATTTTTATAAATATTTTTTATTTTAAAGAAAAAAAAATGAAAATAAAAACTAAAAAACAAAAACCAAAAACAACCTACTATTGCTTTGCAGCTTAATATGAAAGAAAATATTTTAAACATTATTTAGGTAAAAAAAAAAATGTGTGCAGAACAGAGATCTGAAATATATATATTATATCGCATGGCTTGCACGCTCTTTGGAACAACAATGCTTTCGCTTTGAATTTAAATTATTTTCTGCTTCTCTCTCGATTATAAACAAGCTCTGATGATGATTTTTATAAATCGAAATATTGTTCAATGAAAATGATATAAAAATGAAAATGATATAAACTATTTTCATTTTAACAGCATTGTGTGTTTTCATACACTTTTATCTCTCTCTCTCTCACTCTCTCTCTCTCATATATATATATATATATATATATATATATATATATATATATATATATATATATATAGTGTACAATACATTTAAGGTGCAATTGCTACCATTGGTTTCTAGGCAGTATTCTTGATACTACCCGTCGTCACGGCAATGCGCTTATGAAGAAATACTTGGAATGTTCATTCTTATATATATGAATTTGCCTACGTGATTTTATTTATTTGTTGACCGTTGAAATCTTAGTCTCTTTTTTTATTATTGGTTGTCGTGCCTTCTTGAGTTTCCTTTGATCTTATGTAGATGTGAGTTCTGATGAGCGTGCATCAATAAGATATAATCTTATATTATACTGTTCGACCTATAACGTAGCGGAGCTCTCGATTTAATGTATATATCAGTGAAGCAGTCCTTAATTAAGATTGATTTGTGTATGCTTTTCCTTTTTGATTTTTATCTTTTATTATTTTACACTTTGCAATTTTTTTGCATCAGTTTTAACTGCTGATATTCTTTTTACATGGGTCTGTGTGAAACATATTTAAAAGTTAATTTTATCTTTTGAAAAGTTTATACATGTACCAAGCAAGTCTTTGCTTGACTGCTTTCATATCCCTGGGCCAAGATGTAAGAATTCATTAACTATTCGTAAAATACACAGCGCAACTCTGGAAAGGAGGCTTAATAACATATCAGGGTTAACGGTTGAACAGATATAATGTTGCAAAACACGAAATCTGTAAGGAGAAACATCACTAATGACTTCCTTTTGTGCAATCTGGAAAATAAGTGGCCTAATAACATGTCAGGTCTACCGGTTGAACAGATATGATGTTGCAAAACACGAAAATCTGTAAGGATACTAGAGTAACATCACTAATGACTTTCTTTAGTGCATTTCGGTGATGTTTAACATGACTATTTACTTTTATAAGTTTGTGTATAGATATATTAATATTTACTCGCAGGACCTGTGGTTATACCACAGAGTAATAATTCAATTATTACGTTTGATACATTTACCAAAGAGCTATTGCAAATAGTTCAATATGTAAAAAGTGTAATAATCTTGATTTAATTCTCTCTCACTCTTTTTCTTTCTTTTTTTCTTTCTTTTTCATTATTTCGTTATGTTTGACTTTTTTCTCTTTCTCCAACTCTCTTTCTTTCTTATCATATTTTTTTATGTAGCATGTTCTTTTACTTTCTTAATAATAAAAATGGAATGGTCCATTTCTTTTTCTTTCTTTCTTTTTTTTCTTTCTTTCTTCTGTTTTTTCTTTCTTTCTGTTTCTTTCTTTCTTTCTTTCTTTTGTTTTTTCTTTCTTTTTCTTTCTTTCTCTCTTTCTTTTTCTTTCTTCTTTCATTTGCTTTTCTTTGTTTTTCTTTCTTTCTTTTTTCTTTCTTTCTTTCGTTCTTTCTTTCTAATTTTATCTATTTCCTTGTTTTCCCTCTTCCCTCTCCTCTTTTCATCTCCTCCCCTCCCTTTCCTAAACACCCACTTTCTCCTCCTCCCCTCTCCTATCTTTCTCCATATTCTTCCTCTAAATCTTGAAGCCAACAGATCTACACCCCCTTCATTTTCCTCGGTCCCCACTCCATTTTCACCCCCATTTCTGTCCCTTTAACACGCCCCCCTTATCCATGAGGGCAACACTCATAAGTAATAAGAATTCAGCTGATAAGTAACAGTAGATTATCAGGATTTACATTTTTGCATTTTCTCTTGGCTGATTTGGACGGTTTCATTTTTAACCAGAAGGTGTTGCAAAATAATGCTTGTACATTTAAGGAACACGAGTATTAATATATAGATGTATGTCTGTGTATTTGTATGTATATGTTCATTTATTTAGAGATCAACTTTTGTGGTTTTCATATAGTTATGTTTGAACAAAAATCCATTTTAATTGGTTCTAATTTGATTGCTAATTACGACTAATTAGAACCAATTAAGTAAAAGAACTGACCCTTTTCTTACCTCACATTCAGCCTGATACTTTCCCCCTCTCTATGTATATATTAACTCCTCCTTATATATGTTAGCTTTTCAGTGTAGAGAAAGATTGGAGAGTGCAAAATGTATTTGTATGTTAAGTTTCATAAGCAGCTTGCCCAACCAACATATTGGCTCTTAATAAATTCAAATTAGGTCAAACTTTCTCTTTTTTAGAAATTTTACCAAATAATTTTAATGCTTTTTGTTTTAATTCTTCGGTTGTATTTATGTTTTTGTTTTTAGATTTAATTCGCTTTGCAAACTATAGGGAATATGTTATGATGGGATGAAGAGAAATAAAAAGACACAACTGGTTAGCCGTATAGATGAAGACTTTATTCATTAGACCGTTAACTCTGAACGCTAGAGTCCAGACGCTCAGAACTTTTTATTTATTTATTTAATTTTGTTTTAATTTAATTTTTTTCTAAATCCCCACTAAACTCATCTATCTAAACAGACCTTAGTGACGTAACGGGTTACGTTTTGTCTAGCGCGCGAGTGTGTGTGTGTATCAACAAAAGCTAGTTGGCCACTATATGAAAAACGCTTATATATAACCTTATTATTTAGGACGCATTTAAAGGGTTCACACCTTTGTCTGACATCTTAAGGTTTTGTGGACAACAATTTCCTACAATATGCTTTGAATTAGTTCGTACACATAGAAAAAACAAACAAAAAAACAGACTGGAAATATCACGTTCCATTATTTTGTAACTGAGAATGTCTGTTATCAAATCAAGGCAAATTTATTTGACCCACCCAAAGCATAAAATTCAGAGGCAGTTCTTAAAAAAAAAACAAAAAAACAAAAAAACAATAAACAACAACAACAAAAAACAAAAACGACAGCATAATTAATTTCTATTTGCCACTTTTTCAGTGCCAGGCTGACTTGAGCTCAACCAATAACTACATACTTATGTGTATCATGCAAACTTACTTCTTGCTCATGAGACTAACAGCAAAAAGGATTCCGGACTTACCAGAAAGACATTAGGAATTTGTGTTTCACTTTAACCTCTCAAAATGTTTCGAAATAAAACCTAAGGTTTTGTTTGTTTGTTTGTTGATTTAACGGCATATCAACCCGTCTGGAGTTATGTCATGTCTAACAGTTAGGAAATTATGCATATCGTGTATTTATATTTATACTTTTTAGTAATTGTTTTTATTTATTGGTTTTATCAATGTGTTAACATTATTGGGGATTATGTTGTATGGTATTGATTTGTTTCATGTCTATATTCTATGGTATAATTTTATTTCCCTAAAAAAAGAGAGAATATCCTCCATGTTGACATTTTCAAACAGATCTTTCATATTGTTTGCTTTAAAATAACGGTTTCTGATGTGAGAAAAAAAACCTGCATTCCATAAATAAAGGTCTAACTGTCAAAGGTGTTTGACATGTTCCACATTGTGGTTGTTGTTCTTGTTTGAGTATATAGGTGTGCGTTAGTCTTGTATGACCAATGCGTAATCGGGACACAATGACTTGTTCCTTTCTAGACTTCCTTAAAGTTATGTTTTCATGCATGTTTCATTCACATTAAACATCACTCATGAAGTTTATAGATACTTTTGCACATATAAAATAACTGGTGGCAGTATTGCTGAGCAAAAATTGACAATACAGATTTTAAAAAATTCAAATTGATTATATATATATATATATATATATATATATATATATATATGGAATGTGATAATTTGCTTTTGATGCATTGTTATGTAAAATATATTATCATTTATATTTTTGAAGGCAATTACAATGCATATATCATATAAAATTCGATAATTATTGTTTGAACTTTATAAAGTTGAAACAACTGTACGGTGTTCCACGTCTCGCGCGTTATTCGCCGGGTTTGCCAGTCATGATTATTTTAAATAATTATCGAATTTTATACGATATACGCATTGTAATTTCCTTAAAAATATAAATAATAATAATAATAATAATAATATATAAGAAAAGCAATTATATGGACGCTTCAAACGACAAATAAATGAAGTTGCACATGAAAAGACTTGGACATGGTTAAGAAAGGGAAACCTCAAAAGAGAAACAGAATCACTTATAATTGCTGCACAAAATAAGGACAAACTACATCAAAGCGAAAATTGATAAGACCCAACAAAATAGTAAATGTAGACTTTGCGGTAATAGAGATGACTGTTAACCATATACTCTGCGAATGTAGCAAACTAGCACAATGAGAATACAAAACTAGACACGACTGGATTGGGAAGGTGATCCACTGGAATTATGCAAGAAATTAAATTTTGACCACACAACAAAATGGTATATGCATAAACCAGAATCTGTTCTTGAAACGAAACGCACAAATTCTCTGGGACTTTGAAATTAAAACGGATCACCTTATCCCAGCAAGAAGACCAGACCTAGTGTTGATTAACAAAAAAGAAAGAACTTGTCAACTGGTGGATTTTGCAGTGCCAGCAGATCACAGAGTGAAGTTAAAGGAAAATGAAAAAATTGACAAATATCTGGACCTTGCCAGAGAACTGAAAAGTTATGGAATATGAAAGTGAAAGTTATACCAATTGTAGTTGGTGCACTTTGAACAGTCCCAAAAGGATTAGAAAAGGGCTTGGAAAGTTTGGATATCAGAGGAAGGATTGAAACCATTCAGAACACTGCATTGCTGCAATCTGCCAGAATACTCAGAAGAGTCCTGGAGACCTGAGGAGACTTGCTGTCACTCAGACTCCAGTGAAAGACCATCAGCTAACACTGATGTGAAAACTCAAAAAGGAGTAAATAATATATATATATACCTTTGAAAGAAAGGAAAAACTCAATAAACCGTTATTCTGTAATATATTTATTTCGACCAAAACTTAATGAAGGCTTATTGAATTTTCATTTCATTCAAAGGTAAATATTGCTCTGTATTTAATCTAAAATATAGAGTATTATGCATTGAGCTCTCTTTAGGGATTTATAAAAATCCTTGTATTTTCACCAACTAAAACATGCAATAATTATACAGCAAGATTTTGGAGATCCCATATAGAATCTTCCCTCCTACCAGTTTTGAATACCTTTCATATATATATATATATATATATATATATATATATATATATATATATATATTTCACAGTCAGTCTAATTAAAAAACAACAACTCACTGCTGGCGGGTCTTAAAATACGCTGACAGTATCTCTGTTGCAATGCCAATGTGGGCATATAAACAATAAGAGTTCTTCGATAGAGAGAGTAGAGACATCAGAGAGAGGCAGACAGATAGATTCGTAACTTACTTGTTCTCTTCTCTCTCTAATTCAGCCATGATGTGATCGCCTAGGTTCTTCTTTCTTGTTGCTACTTTCTACTTTGTCTAGTCTTCTCTTGTTGCTGCTTCATTTTATAACTAAGGGTTTCTTTTCAAGTCATGCACGATCTATTAACAAGACTCGTAGTTTTTTGATCAAAGGTTTATTTTTGCCCATTTTCTAACACCGCGCGGATTGAGCCCAACCCGCGGTCACACGTCTGCTCTGCGTCACATTTTAGCTGAAACTGTCTTAACTAAGTAAGTCTCCCGTGACTTGCAAGATTCTAACTGTCCAGTAGTTTTCGATTCCATGATTTGAAAACACTGGCCCCTCGGAATTCTCATACAGGGTGTTGCCAATAATCTATGCTATCACATAGATTATGCAACATCTCGCACAGAGGTGTAATCTCGCACAGCCCCAAAAGAGTGCCCTGGGTCTGACACTAAACTGCATCTGTTGGTAACACTCCAGTTCTGGAGAGTGTGGAGTAATACTTTACCGCCTTTACTCTCAGGTCCACTCTAGCCTGGAGTGGTAGTACCTGTTAAGATACCATCTGTGTGTCAAATACATCTATCTAAAAATTATTCGTATTCGATTAAATCGTGTACAAAAAACAAAAAACAAAAACAAAATCACACTCTCAAAACACTCAGAAACAACTATACAAAAATGTAAATATGAATGTACAATAAACACGATTCCCTAACCTCAAGGCATAAAATAACCCTAGACAGGTTGACATGCCGTTAAAAAGCAATCAATCTAATAAAAAAAAAAGATTCTATAAAAGCTCGTGATATTTTTTGTTTGGTTTATTTGGTTGGATTTTACGGCATGTCAACCCTTATTGGGTTATTTTATGCCAAATACATTTTGTTTTATTCCTACTTGATGGGTGTTGAAAATTCTTTTTTAAACTCAATTTTTAAAAACATTTTTGAAACACATTTTTTTCTATTCAGCCCCTAGATGGGACTCTAACAGGTACTACCACTCTGTGCCAGGGTTGAACTGGGAGTAATGGTGATTAAATGGTACTCCGCACTCCCCAGAGCTCCAGAAGTGGAGCTTCACCATTAGATGCAATTTAATGTCATACTCGGGGCTCTAAGACTTTCAGCTACCGCCTTCTAGCTCATATATAATAAAAAGAGTTGGGGTTCTGCCATAAGAGCAATAGGGTCGGGACAATCCTATAGGTGCTAGAGCTTGACGTGACCAGTTGATTAATCAGACCACCAGTCTAGCCTAAGTAAGGAACAAAGTTGCATGTCATGAGTGTTGCATGTCATGAACTGCTCAGACACTAGGATTCCACCCTTAAGCATCACGGGTCGCCACATACGGCCAACAGGAGGCCCCATTGGGGGTGAGTTCTTACTCTCTGCAGGGGTGCAGTTGGTGTATTCTAAAGTCCCAGCTGACAGGGATTAGTGATATTTTTCTTTAAACAATATCAACTATTTCGACCCACCTAGCCGGTATTTGTCAATTGGTCTCATAAATAAGGAAGAGGTGGTGCTCTGAAAGTAATTTGATTAAAGAAAAGGGGAGTCCCTCTGGTTTGAATTCTAAGTTCTCCTTCTCATAGACTGGTTTCCATACCAAGGGTGGTAGAATAGTTAGATTCATACATTGCTCAATGATATTAGCGCAATGTGAAATGCAAAAAGCCTCGTCCAGGATTCGAACTCTAGTCGCTGTATCGATTTTTCTACGACAATAACCGTTACACGACAAGCGCCTTCTAGTGTAGATATTTATAAATATATTCTGAATTCTGACATTTGTACATCGCAATTGTATAAAAGATATATATATATATCTGTATAGCCAATCAGACTATTGAATAAAGGATTACAATATTGTATTTTCAACCAGGAGACCAGGGTGTATGTAGAAGTTGTAAGGCTTAACATTATAAGATAAATAAAATACGCAGAGAGAGAGAGAGAGAGAGAGAGAGAGAGAGAGAGAGAGAGAGAGAGAGAGATGTGATATAGAGACAGTGAGTAAGGAAGGAGTGAAGATAAGAGAGTAAAGAACAAGAAGAGAGAGTGCAAGAGAGAGAAAGATAAATATGTGATATTGAGAAGGTGAGAAAATGGAGTGAAAGCAAGAGAGTAAGGGAGAGAGAGAGAGAGAGAGAGAGAGAGAGAGAGAGAGAGAGAGAGAGAGAGAGAGAGATTGATCATTCGGGAAAAATTACTTTTTAGCTTTTATATAATTACTTTCTTCTTAACTAGTTTCGATTGACACCAGGTCATCGCCAGGAGAATATATCATTCACTTTTTAAGATAACTGCTTTCAATAAATGGATAAAGTTGGTTGGTTGGATTTTAGGCCACGCCAACTCTTGTTGGGTTATTCTATGCCGAAAAGGTTTTGTTTTATTCATTCTTGATAGGTACACAATTTTTAAAATTCATTTTTAAAAACATTAAAACAAACTTCCTTCTATTTAACTCATAGATGGGACTCTAACAGGTACCACTATTCCAAGTCAGAGTGGATCTGGGAATAATGGTGATGAAGGGGTACTCCACATTCCCCAGAGCTCCCAAATTGGAACCTCACCACTAGATGCAATTTAACGTTATACCCAGGACATGATTGATACAGTATTAAAAACGTTACGAATAATGAAGCCAACTAAATATTTTGGTTTCTTTGTGCAATGGCATATAAAATTTCGTGGGTTATTTAAGGCGAAGGCCATCCTCGTAGAAGAACAGTATTAGTACTATCTAACTCATAGCTGGGTTATTCGTATGTTTCACAAGGTTTTAGTCAAAAAGTGAACGTTAGAGCGTGACTGATGTTTAAACTCACTACAATGTCGCAGTCCAGCACGGCAGCCAATACGCCAATGAGATGGCATATCACAATATATGATGTCATAATTTGTAGTCATCAAAAAATGAATAAATAAATGAACAAGTATCCAGCATCCAGTCTTCCTTGGCATCTATCTATCTATCTCTCTCTCTCATATATATATATATATACAAGGTGTGTCAAAAAGTATCAGGATTTTTTGTACTTTTTGACACACCTTGTATTCTGAAAAAAATTAATGAATGGAACGTTATTTTTTCAGAATACAAGGTGTGTCAAAAAGTACAAAAAATACTGATACTTTTTGACACACCTTATATATATATTATATATATATATATATATATAATATATATAAGGTATGTCAAAAAGGTGCCAAGTTTAAAGCTGTATTTACCAAGATAGAAATGAAGAATGAATGGAACGTTATATTTTTTCAGAATACAAGGTGTTCAAAAAGTACAAAAAATCTCGATACCTTTTTGACACACCTTGTATAAATCTCTCTCCCTCTATATATATAGTAATTCACACACAGTCCTGTTTTGCCGTTTCACAGGTCATCAGTGTGACTAGACAAGGCAGACTGCTTCAGGCTAGGCTCGAAACCCGACCTAATTGTTATCATTCAGGCTTCTTACCACCGTGCCGTCTACACACCCACATTTTAGAAATGAAATTTTATTTTTAAACATACTAGGCCACTAGGGAGTACCCTATCCGTTTTAAGGAGAGCTATTCAGTTTTTGTGTAATTAGCGGTCACCATAAAATTCAATTTCCAGTGACCGCAACCCACTAGGGGTGGAGAGCATATATATTGTTATCCACATACAGTCCTGTTTCGCCGTTTCACAGCTCATCAATGTAACTAGACAAGGCAGGCTGCTTCAGGCTACGCTCGAAACTCTCTCTCTCTCTCTCTCTCTCTCTCTCTCTCTCTCTCTCTCTATATATATATATTATATATATATATATATATATATATATATAGTTTGTGTTGTGTGTGTGTGTGTGTGTGTAATTATTCTACATGTATTCTAGCATCTGAGCCCGGATCGTAATGAATGGAAAACTATTGTTCACTTAATTAGCATGAAAGATAAGAGAGAATGAATTCTCGGATTTTTGGCAAAGATCAAAGTGAAGTATCTGTCCTTATCAGCTTTAGTTATGAGACCTCACTGAAATCCCAATGCTAGATTTCGGAGAGCCAAATCTAGATTGTAGATAGGGGGTTGGTAGAGACTGGGTGATGTGATGTCTTGCCCCCAAACCCTACAAGAGACTTGGCTAATCTCCTCGGTAGGTTATTGCAAATGCGACGATCTCACAGTTGAAAAAAAAAAGGTCATTCAATGGCGTCTCACTGCCGACTGAATAATCCCACGAGAACGTCCACGCATGCGTACATAAATCTCTTCTGATTGGTTGCCATGCAACAGATTCTTGAGATAAAACTGAAATATATATCTTCTAAACCAAAAATACCAGGGTTTTATTATTTATATAGTGAAACATAAAATCAAAAACGGATTATAACGTTCTATTTATTACTAACGTATACTGCCTTAAAACTCTGTAGTAACCAATAATATGGATATATAGCAATTCAAAAATAAGTACATCTCTCTAATAATAATAATAATAATAATAATAATAATCAAAGCAAAAATTGATAAGACCCAACAAAATAGTAAATGTAGACTATGCGGTGACAGAGATGAGACTGTAAACCATGTACTATGCGAATGTAGCAAACTAGCACAACGGGAGTACAAAACTAGGCACGACTGGGTTGGAAAGGTGATCCACTGAGAATTATGCAAAAATTAAATTTTGACCATACAACAAAATGGTATATGCATAAACCAGAATCTGTTCTTAGGAACGAAACGCATAAAATTCTCTGGGACTTTAAAATAAAAACAGATCACCTTATCTCAGCAAGAAGACCAGACCTAGTGTTGATTAACAAAAAAAGATAGAACTTGTAAACTGGTGGATTTTGCAGTGCCAGCAGAATACAGGGTGAAGCTGAAGGAAAATGAAAAATGGACAAATGCCTGGACCTTGCTAGAGAACTGAAAAAGTTATGGAATAGGAAAGTCAAAGTTATACCAATTGTAGTTGGTGCACTTGGAACGGTCCAAAAAGATTGGAAAAAAGTTTGGAAAATCTGGGAATCAGAGGGAGAATCAAGACCATCCAGAATACTGCACTACTGCAATCTGTCAGAATACTCAGAAGAGTCCTGGAGAACTGAGGAGACTTGTTGTCACTCAGATCCAGTGAAAGGCCATCAGCTAACGCTGATGTGAAAAACTCATAAGTAGTGAACAATATATAAGTTAGGGTAGAGTGTACATTTTCTTACCTATGCGATTCTCAAAGAATTTGAGAATCGCATGGGCGCGGTACTGTAACCAAGCGCCGTTGACTTCATGTCCAAACTACCCTAACTCTGATATACATGCCCTATCCACCATATTGAACATGATTTACTCATAGATAAAGCATACTACATTGTCTATCTCTCATATATATGTGTGTATAAAATTTTCGTCAATCGTATTCGATGACGACAATTAACTAAACTAAAATTTAGTAAATGACCCACATAGATGATTTATTTATAGTGATGAAGGCTTGGCTCGGAGCAGCCATACTTTTTAGATGAGCTAATAACAGAATAATGGTGCACCAGTATGACACCGATTCTCTGAACAGCACTCCTCTGATTTTGAATTCAGTTTTCATTCTTTTTTTTTCGATTCGCGTGGCCATTTTAGGGCTGTTCTACAGTGGAGATTTTTTGGTTAACTTTAAGACTTTTCTTCATAGCATTTTTGAATTCCTTAGGCAAAAATGCTTTTATAAACCAATTTTTATGAGTAGGGAAGCCCTAGAACTCATTTTACAGACAAAAATAAATTACAAAAAGTCGCCATTTTCGTGCCTCTCCACCCAAATTTGTAAAGCTAAAATCTCCGTTAATTTTTGGAATTGGAAGCCCAAATTTTGGGGATTATCTAACTTTAATATAGTCCACACCTGGACAAAATTTAAGAAAGTTGAAGTGGGTGGGTGACATGGTCTAGATTATTTTAAATGGAATTACCCATATAGAAGACCAAGCCAGAAGATATTTGGAAATGTTCGGTTTGATTAGTCTAGATTTGCAGGTGTCTTGAAGGAAGTTGCAGGAGACAAAGTTCCAACTTCTATCTTTGAGGCAAGTTTCTTTAGCCATGATGAGGCATCAGTCTAGAATAAAAACTGTATTCAAATGAGTTTTAATCCGCTGAAAAATAGACCTTGTGCCAGGAACTTCCCTCTGGACCGGTCTCAAAACAGGAGGACGTGAAGTGTTATTTTCTGGTCAATCAATGAAAGCTCAATTCTTATAAATCATAATTAACCTGAGAGTAGTTAACCTCCAATGAACAGGGAAGGAATCGGTTTCGCTAGCCACTAAATTTTGTTGCTACTTGTCGCTCTCATGCTAACCAACTAAAAAAAAAAGTATCGTGTCAGACAGCCTCTCGCATCTACGGCAATAGTTCTCGTAATTGATCTTTTTTGGAAATAGCGCAACAGGTATAAGGTTTAAGTTAGTACAGTTCTAAGTAACAATCATCTCTAGGTTGCAGGTTCAATACTGACCAAGGGGGACAGTGGTATAGAATAATTAACACAGCCTAACAGATTTAGTAACAGCTTAATAGATTTAGTAAAAAGGTATAGTCAGAAAGTCTACCCATATTTCACCGTTCAGATCGTCAGGACTATCTGTGATTATTAATTAAATTGAAACAACAGAAGTAAACAAAATGCATTTTACACAACGTTTCGGCCGATATGCCCCCAGCGTTCTTCAGGTATTTCAGTTAGACACATTATCCAACATATATTGGTGTTGAGTTAATACAGTTCTAAGTGACAGTCACCACTGGGCTGCAGGTTCAATCTTGGCCAAGGGTGATAGTAACATAGAATACCTGTATCCGGTTAACGGAATGAAAACAGCTACCCCATAGATTGAATAAAGGGTTAGGTTCGAATTTCCGAGAAAGCCCCCGAGTTCGACAAGAAGGTTCTCGAGTATGAAGGGAAGGTTCTCGAGTCCGAGAAGGTTTTGAATTTGATAAGAAACATCTGAAAAAGCCGGAGGGCACATCTGCCGAAACGTTGTGTAAATAACAATAAAGATGAGGACAATAGTCCAAATGATACAAATTGATCTTTTTGTTGTCGGTCACACAGCTGATACTGGTGGTAGGAAGCCTTCATTACATTACATTGTACTTATCGGCAATATTATCTATTGAAAGATGAAAGAGAAGAAAAAAAATTACCTACCGCTGACAAGTTAATTGGTTGGATAAAGATAAGTAAAGTGAACGTCGATTTTTCTGTCAAGAAAAAAGCAGATAGTTCTCAATCAAAGAGAATAATGGATGATTCACGCCAGTGCATCGATCTTTCTTACTTAGACAGCTGCGCAGCAGAAATACAGTCAGAAAAAGAAAAAAAAATGCTATAACTAAAGTCAAGGAAGCGCGTGGTTTAATGGTTAAAGTCAAGGGAAATGGACTCGTCACCCCGAGTTCAAATCCTGGGTGTGGTACTTGCATTTCACTTAGCGCTAATACCCTTTTGAAAGGTATGAATCCTACTCTCCCTCTAGCTATGGACAAATAGTAGGGCAGACTGGGTTCTTCAACCTTGGTTAGGCAACCGGTCTAGGAGAAGGAAAACTCTGAATTCAAAACCTGTTGAACTCCGCTTAAGAAATTGACCTTGTGTCACATCCGGCTCGTGCGGAGGGGTTGGTAAATATATATATATAACTAAACTCGAGGGGGGGGAAAGGCGCGTGGTGTAATGGTTAGAGTCATAGGAAATGGACTCATCAACCCGAGTTCAAATCCTGGAACGAGGCTGTTTGCATTTCAAATAGCGCTAATACCCTTGGGAAAGGTATGTATCCACCTACTCTCCCTCCAGCTATGGGTAAATAGTAAGGAAAACTGGACCCTACAACCATGACCAGGTAACCAGTCTAGGAAAAGGAAAACTCTGAATTCAAACCCCCGCTTAAGAAATTGTGCTTGTATCACATCCTACTCGTGCGGAGGGTTTGGTAAATATATATAACCAAAGTCGATCGCTGAAAATGTCTTCAAAATGTGCACACCAGCATCACAACTAGACCTTGTACGAAATTACTCAACTCTTCCGCCACGGACAGGATGTGACCCAGGGTTAAATTGATTTAAGCGCCGAATATATATATAATATAATAATATATATATATAATATAATACTGAAAAATTTGAAAAAACACAGATTCAAATAAAATGAGTAATATTTATTCAGCCAACACTGCAGTGTTTCAATCTGTTTAGTAGATCTTCTTCAGGGCTTTTGTTGATATAATGAAAAGTAAAATTTATCACAGAATAATAAGGAGACTGTGATAGTTTTTGTTGATCAGTTTGTTTAAAAATGATTTGAATGGAAAATTAGCGCTTTTAAAATTTCTTCAACTCCTCACTTTACCGCAGAGATCCCTGTGCTACTCATTCGCTGAGTTGGCAAGGGACGGTATCGAATCCAGGAACCTTGTGATTCCTAGGCGGAGGCTCTATCAACCTTGCTAAACCGACCCATATGTATACTTCTTAAAAAAAAGTAAAACTTTTTTTACCTTTTTACTTACTTTTTTAAAAACCTTTTACTGACTTTTTAGATTGCTTTTCTGTTTTTTTTTGCCAGGAAAATATTTGGGTATCAGTATCTAGTTTATTCTCTAGTCGCTTCGTTAGGGTCCAGGTGGTGCAGCCGTACTGCAGTACTGACACGACAATGGTCTGGAATAATTGTCTCTTTAACTTGTCCGTGAGTTTGGATTTCATATGACTGATAATTCATTTATAGCGGACCATGCATTTCCTATGCGTGCATTAACATTGTTTTCTGTGGAGGAGATATTACTGCCTAAGTACCTAAATTGTTCTACCGAGTTTAGGAGTTTGCCATTGATAGCTGAAATGTCTCTTTTGTTTTTAAAAGACATGAACTAAGTTTTATCAGCGCTTATGTATGGGAGCTGCACAAGAATGTTGCGTGTGATCCTGAACAAGACGTGGAAACAACACCCACGAGAAAACAGCTGTACGGCCACCTGCCACATATCACCTAAACCATTCCGAGTAAGACGGACAAGACACGCAGGAACTGCTGGAGAAGCAAGGACGACTCATAAGTGATGTCCTCCTGTGGAAGCCAGCACTTGGGCACGCCAGTGTGGGCCGACCAGCAAAGACATACATTGACAATCTCTGTGCGGATACAAGATGCTGCATAGAGGACCTCCTGAGAATGATGAGTGATAGGGACGGATGGAGAGAGATTGTCATTCATACCCGTGCTAATAGCGTGACATGATGATGATGATGATCAGTATCTAAAATTGAAGCCTGTAATTTTAATTTATCTTTCAATAAGTCTGTGAAAGGCCATATTTGATGTTCGCTCCGACATTAGCGAATACTAAGAGATAATAAACTGAAAAACATTTTTTTTATTATTTGGATTATTCAGACTATTGTCCTCATTTATCAACACAGCCGAACACTCTACTGACTGAGCTAAACCGGCGATATAGTTTATAAACACTGAAATATTCAGAGCAAATGCTAATGGTTTGTAATTAAAAGAAACATTTCAGATAACTTATGTTAATTTGTGAGCATTTTGAAAAGTCTTCAAAAAACATCGTACGAGCGTGTTTTTATTTTCCCTCTATTTAAACAAACTATTGCCTTTTCTGTCAAGTTATTAGAGCAGAATTTATATTCCATCCCACAAACGTTATTGTGAAATCGGGTTGAAAGCAACGCTTCTTTTCTGATCAGCTAAAGTCAAACATCAATTGAACCTGAATAATATTATGGATGACCTGTTCGAAAGAATTAGTGGAAGAAACTTTGGTTTTTACGCCAGACTAAACAAAGCTTTGTAAATAACTATACTCCATTGAATGGGCTCTCGGCACACACACTGATATTTAGCAAGTTGCAGTTGCTAGGTCATTTGCTATTGAAGTGAGTTTGATTCTCACTGAGTAACTAGTTCTTGTGGTAAGTTTTGTAGATATTTGCTGGGAAATATACACTGAATGTGCAGTGTTTTTTTTTTTTTTTTAAGTATACGGAGAAGTTATTGTATAATTGAATTTATAAAGTAAAAGTAACGTCGTCGGGGTGGCCTAAAGTCGGTATCAGCCAGTAGTGAGGGAGTCTATCCCTTTTCAATAGCGCTAGACCAAGGAGATTGTTTTTGCGTCTGAGGTGGAGCGCCACACCTACCATCAGCTCTTTACTTTACAGCACAGATCCCTGTGCTACTCATACGCTGACTTGGCGAGGACCGGTATCGAACTAGGAACCTTGTGGTTTCTAGCCGAACGCTCTACCGACTGAGCTAACCCGGACCCTATTCAATTTATGATTTATATCAAATAATTGAAGAAATATAGATTTTCTAAAAAAAAAAAATTACAATTGTATTCATAATTCATATTGCATAATATTGTATTTAAAATTTATATTTTTGTATAATATCTATATAATTGTATAATTTGCATAATGTTTATATAAATTATATAATTGTATTTAGAATTTATATTGTATAATTGAAGAAAGATACATTTTTTACCCCCCCCCCAAAAAAAAAAAACAAAAAACAAAAACAAAAAAACAAAAAAAAAAAAACAAAAAAAAAAAACTGACCCTCTCTCCGGGAAATATACACTGAATGTGCAGTGTTTATTTTTTAAAAGTATACGGAGAAGTTACTGTATAATTGAATTTATAATTTATATCAAATAATTGAAGAAATATACATTTTCTAAAAAAAAAAAAAATTAAAATTGTATTCATAATTCATATTGCATTGTATTTAAAATGTATATTTTTGTATAATATCTATTAATAATGGAGATTGTCTGTATTTCTGTCAGTAACAAAAACTACGTCATAGCTCTACGTCACAGATTACGTCACACTATTCTTATGCTATATACACCCGAAATTTGAGTAAGCAAGTTTACAAATAAATAAATACCTACGCTTTTGTGTAAAATTGATGTGGAAAATATTCAAAATAATTGTTTGATTATTACATGCACGCAACATTTTATTTGAAAGGGACGAGGCTCAGTTTTCATTTCAAATTGTTTTATCTTTTTTTTTTACTCCTTTAATAAATATGAGAATTTGTCTTACTTATGATACAAACCCTTTGACATTAACTCCCACCTCTCAGGCAATGTCTTTCAAAAAATAATTTTTACGACGCCTGGAGGGTGTTTTCTGCTGCTAGTCTATATAATTGTGTAATTTGCATAATGTTTATATAAATTATATAATTGTATTTAGAATTTATATTGTATAATTGAAGAAAGATACATTTTCTACCCCCCCCCCAAAAAAAAAAAAAAAAACTGACCCCATCTCCGAATGTTATTTTCTGGCTTCTCACCAAGCTGAAATAAATATGAAGTCATTTTATCGTGGGAACCACGCACAAATCGAACCTCACGTGTGACCATTACAAAAATACACCAGAGGCTTTAGGCCAGGCTCAGGGTAATAAACCCGACCCTCGCCTCTTTTAGGCAAGGGGCGCAGGTTCTGCCTGGTGGCGGAAGGCCTCCTGAAACCAAGCGAATAATTCCTACCTTACTTACTAGACCGAAGCCAGCTAAGTAATACATACATATATATATACGATAAGAGTAATTAAAATCTCACATTCCTGTCGTTTCATTACAATAAGTTTCACGTATCATCAATATATAATGGCGATTCGGTGCCTGTCTGTAACCGAAACTGCATCACTGCTTAAATCACAATACCCTCAGGAATTACGTAAATTTAACAATAAGTATTTAATCTATAATCAAAATCATTAATACATAGAATAAGGAACAACCGTGTATTATTCATACCCAGAAATTAATTATGCAACATTATACGGTCCATATTGTTTCTTAAAACAATTTTAATAAATACATGTCCGGTATTACTGATTTCACATTATACGTATAGACGTATAGAGTTTACGATAAAATTATTTACAACCACAATGGTTTATATCGGTAATCAAATTGAAATGACTGTTAGAAACTCAGCAGATATCAGCTGTTTTTACGAAAAAAAAGCTCGGAGTGCGTTTTTTTCTAGTCTATAGACGGCTCATTTCTTTGGACGTTTTTGATCTCAATTAAGAATGACGTGATATATTGACGGTATAAATGAAAAACATGTCCTTTCTTAATCGAGATCAAAAAGGGTGCCTGAAGGTCATATGGTCCAAAACTTTCCATTTTCCATGAATATTTTTAGTCAATATCATAATCATCAGTCGCGCTGAAAGCAGGATTTTTCATGATTCTTGCCCCCACCCCTATCAGTCATCAATTCGCAGGTCTTCCGTGCGGCATCCAGAATCCGCACATAGCTGATTAATGACGGTTCTTGCTCGCCAGCCTACACTGGTGTATTCATCTATAGATGTCCACTGGAGAACGCCACTTATGTATTCGTCCTTGTGTCTCTAGCATGTTTTGTTCATGATTTGTGTGATAGAAGGTAAGTGGCCATACAGCTGCATTTTTTTGGGGGGGGGGCAAAATTGCACGGCCATGTACTTCCTATCACACAATGAATAAGACATGCTGTGTACAGCTGGAGAAGTAAGAACGTTCTTCTGTGGATACCGATACATAGACACACAAGTGTAGGCCGACTACCAAAGACTAACATTGACGATAGAAGAGCGATGGATAGGGACGAGAGAGAGAGAGAGAGAGAGAGAGAGAGAGAGAGAGAGAGAGAGAGAGAGAGAGAGAGAGAGTCACAAGAATCTGTGCTATCAGCATAACCTGATGATGATTTTCATAATACAAATAATTGTTAAACAGACCTATAAGACGGAGGGACTAACAGTTTCTACCACTCCCGGTCAGGAGTGGCTCTACACTTTCCAGAATTAATTTAAATCGTACACTTCCTTACAAAAATGATACGCCATGCCTATTCATTATGTAACACTAGTTAATTCCTCACTAATTTCCCCACTAGCAAATGCTGTTTAGTCTCTGAATCTAAGAAAAAATTGTAGATGATTCAACTAATCTCTACGGCATTTCCAGTTCATGTGTAACCTACACCTTGTGCATATTAATTGAAATAAAACGAATAATTCCGTTATTATCATAATATCCGTGATATCTCATGCCAATGTGAACGGTACAATTCTTGTAGGCTTCATTGGAATAACGTCCATTGCAGACAATGGGGACTAATAACCCACAGTCGATACAATATTCATTACAATAGATTCATATTATTGCACACCACTGCAAATGAACTAATCTGAGGAGAAAATAGAAATCGATTACACCTTGTCACTCCAGTGGGTCTAAAAACTGACTACACGTTGAAAGAAAGGAAAATTTCGTACCAGGGTGTATATCTAGATGTTAGAAAAAAAATTGCATTTTTCCTTAAAAAAAAAATTGTCAAATTAGCATTTGGATTTGAAATTCTCATGCAAAAAATTTTAGGGGATCATGTACATAGTAAAAAGTAACTACCTGTTATCTCAGAAAAATTTAAGAATCGATACAAGAAAACGGTAATGGAATGACTTCAGATAGGATTGTGGGTCCTTTCATCCTTCGCAATATCATAAATGCCGAAAGGTATCTCACCATACTGCAAGATGAAATCTGGCCAGTTGTCAATACTTGAAGAATATTGAAGATTTTATTTTTATGCAAGATGGTGCTCCTCCACATTTTGTTACTGAATATAGAATTTTAAATAAAACTTCATATTATATGCGTTCTTTTCATATTCATTATTTGTAAAAATAATGATTCAGAAATAAATTATGAGATTTTTAAAATAGGAGTTACTTTACAATCACCCTGTATATTTAAAAAACCCTCCACACGAGTAGGATGTCACACAGGGGTTTGAATTCAGTTTCCCTCCTCCTATACTGGAGCTTCACACTGTATTAACTAGTTAGATTCACCTCATGGCATCTTGGATATTTATTTACCACGTACCCCACGTGTACGGGTTAGGCACAATGCCCTATAATGTGGGACCACCACAAACGGAAGTTCATGGGAGGGGCGTGCAAAAAATGCGTTGATCCCGTCGGCATTGCCCCTTAAGGGGGCGCCTCAGGTAATAAACCTAGCCCTGCCCCTTTAAATAAAGGGGGCAGGTGTTGCCTGGGGGATGGCCTCCTGGGATCAACGATGTTAGTATGTACGGTCTATGGCATCTTGGTAACAGCTTAAAAGACAAAAAGGGACATTGTTCTCATTTATGTACACTAAAATCAATCCCCATAATAAGTGTTTAACATTCAACAAAGGTTTTTAAGCCATTGATTAACAACCATCTGTTACCAAGAAAGGCGGGTTACATGCCTTACAATTTTAAAAACAAAAAGAAAAAAAAGTCCCAATTTGGTCTCTATTGTGATTTTAGTAAATCTATTATTTACCGAGTTTAACCAAGGATTTATCCAACTTTTGGAGACTAGAGACTAGGGGACCTCCAATTAGCCGTACCAAATTTACCCACCACCACCACCTATATTCAACACAATGAAACTTATATTATATTAATACTAATATTATCTTCAAATTTTTGGACCATTCAAAAAAAAAAAACATTAAAAAAAACAACAAAAAAAACTCCTGATGATTTTTAAAATGTTTAAAATATTTCTTTCTAAAATATATTAGGGAAAATATTTTTCACGAAGTCCCCCCCCCCATTTTATTCTATGAAATCTGAGAAAATAAACTGATAAAAAACGATTTTTAGATTTTTTTCTATAAAGACAAGGGTTTGAATAATTATATCAGAAGATTTTTTTTCCTTTTTTTCTTGGCAATTCAATTAAAAAAGCAAGTAATAATTTGAACATTTATAATATTATGGCATTTTTAGCAGAATTCAGAATTCATGTTTTCTTACTAAAAAAATCACGTATAGAATATTATAAAAATGCTTACTTTTAGTTGCAATAAATATTAAATTTCTTAAATATCTAAGAAAATAAATTAAGAGCATAACAACTACAAACATTTAAAAAAATAAATTTTAGTTTATTGATATTGAATTTTTAACTCCCACCCACCTCAGACAACATTTTTCAATTTTTTTTACATCGCAGAGAGAGAGAGAGAGAGAGAGAGAGAGAGAGAGAGAGAGAGAGAGAGAGAGAGAGAGAGAGAGAGAGAGAGAGAGATAAAATGCGCCATTTTAAGGGATACAGATTTTAATTCATGAAATTTTCAGTTTCAAAGACTGTAAAGCAAATATTTTTTTACATGTTCTTTAAAAAAAAATCCTTTCACTCCAAAAAATTACGGTACCATTTATGTGGCCTACCTTTTGGATGTGGCCTACGAAATCATGTCTCTCTTATAATATGTGGACTACCATAAAAAGCATATTATAAGGTTATAATAATAACTGCTAACCCTATTTCAGAATTTTAGAATATTTTAGAATTAAATAGATCTCCGATTCATGTAAATTATGGATAAAATCTTTTTTAGTTATTCTTAATTAATATATACAGCTTATGACTGAATTGCATTTCTTGAAATTGAATATATGTGAAAAATAATTAGTTTCAATAAATTGCCTACTACTTATATCTATAAATATATTCTTACTGAGGTAGGACACATTCAAACCGGGTAGGCCACATACTATAACAGAAGGTAGGTAACATATTATATAACGGCACCAAAATTACATTAAGTTTCATTTATTTTTTCAGAGTTTTGTTGAATGTGACACAATGGTTATGACGTAGAACCATGATGGAGGTTTGAGTCATTAGATAAGAAAAAGTTTGAGTAGTGACGTGATAGGTAACGGAAAAATTTGAAGGATGATGTCAGAAAAGACACGTGGCATTGTTTTTTTATTGGAAGAGGGATGGCGTGGCGAAGGGGAGAAAGGAAGAGTGAGAGGTGATAGTTTGGAAATTCAGCTTGGCTACTTGATCATGTAACAAAAAGATGTCTTTGTAATTCATTTAATCTAAACAAGCAAAGCCCAACAGAAGCCCTTAGAAGAAGTCAACTCCCTTAGTTAGAAGTCAATCCAATTAGACAACCAGATGGCAGCCGGAGATGGTAGAAGGATCAGCAAGAAACAAGTAAGATCTCCTCACCAAGTAAGTCTAATCTCTCTCTCTCTCCAATATCCCTCTCTCCCCGAAGAACTTTCTTATCAAAGAACTCTCATTCTCATACACGCCAATTAGCGATGTCAATGTGGGTATGTGACACTTATCACATTTGGTACCGTGGCCAACATAGTAGCACATTTAGTACGTGCGAAACATAGTTTCACATGAATCTTAATTCATTTCGGGTTTAAATAACGTTAAATTTTGGCCATACCTACTGTTAATGGCTTGTAGTTCGTATAAGCAGTAATTACTGTTTACAAATTTCCAACTGTGATTATTAGGATGACAGGTGGTAGGTGTGCATCGGTTAATTCTTTATTTCAATGATTTTATTGACAGTGATAATTTGGAGTTGTGAACTGAGGAAGAAAAATTGGAGCTACCCCAACCCCTACAGCTCCTTAAGAGGAAAAAAAGAATAGTTAAAATATGCAACAAATCCACCACCCGGTCGGGTGGGGCTTAGAATCCATTGATTGCCTCCCCCGCAGGGGGTAAGAAATCCCAAAAGGGGATGTCCTGGGTATGAACACTAAACTGCATTCCCAAACGTGGGGGAGAGCCTGCTTGGGGGTCCCGAAAGGGCGAGTTTCATATTTTCTATGAATACTACTTTTTAAAAATTGACATGTATTAAAGTAGGGGCCGTATCATAAATTCAGAGAGCATGAGACCCTAGAACCGGCTCAAGTAGAGTACCCTCCATTATTATTACTCTCATGTCCACTTTCCACCGGAGTAGTAATACCTGTTAGGTTATTGGTCAAATATATCTGTTTTAAAATTATTCAATAGGACCGTGTGCATCCCCCCAAAAAAAAATCTTTAAAACTACAAAAATGTAAATATGAAGGTATAGTGAACGCGATTCCCTAACCTCTAGTAATAAGATAATCAAAGACGAGTTGAGATGCCTTTAAAACCAATTAATACATTTTATTTTCAAATGCATAGGAAAGACATGATCTGCTAGAAACTGATTATCAGTCATATGAAAATCGGATCTCACTAAAAAGTTTTTAATATTTTTTTTTAAGGACGGAGGGTATTTTTATGAAATTTGATAATCTTCTAAAATTAAACTAAATGAAAATTTTTTTTTATTTTTCATGATTCTAATTTTATTTACGAAAAGTTTTTTAAAAAAGGAAAGGAAAAAAAAAAGAGAAAATGTTTACGCATGTTCCGGATTTAATTTTGAAAAATGATTGCGTCATTATTTCTTATTAAATTTCAAAATGTCCAGAAAGAATTTTAAATGAAAAAGCTCAAATTCCGTTTAAATCTCCTTCCACAGAAAGAAAACTGCATTTAGAATTTCTCATTGCATCAAATTATATAATTTATGTTTTTGTCATCTCCCTTGCGTGAGAGTCGGGTCAGCAGTTTAACCAGTGTCGAAAGAACATAAAATAATGAAATAAAAATAATTACGAGGTTTTCAGATTTTATGTGGGTATTTGGCTTATGGCGTAGGAAGAGGTTTGGGGTTTTTAAAAGTTTAAAGGTGGCTGGATATTCTGGTTGTGTGTTCTTAGGATTTTTCGTTTTTTACCCCATCTCATTTGGTGGTCGCGCTGAAAAGGAAAGAATTTAAGGAACGAAAAGGAAAGAGACAAAGGCAGAAGGTGGTTTTATAATTTAGACTTTATTCCCGATCATAATCACCTGTAGCAAGGGGATATCTCCCTGGCTAGTAGGAACAACCAGACCCAGTTAAGGCCTAAACTTCAATGGCCGAGATATTCTCTTGGCAGTCAGGAGTCAGTCCTTTTTTGTCGCACAAGCGCGGAGGGTTTTTTCCGGTGAAGGCCCATAGAAGTTTGTTGTTTTTATAGATTTTCATTTTATTTTAGTTTTATTTAATCCCCACAGGCTTTTCGGTTGTTTTGGGGCTAAACGGAAACGATATGTATGTGTGAGGAGAAGGGTTGCCTTTGAAGAAGGTAGAACAGTTTAACTAAAAACGGTAATAAAAATAACCTGTACTTTAACTTAAATCATGATTATTTCTTTTTTTGCAATAACATATTTTATTTGATAATATCAAGTTATACTAAAAGAAAATCAATTATTTAATTTATCAAACAGCAATGTAAAACTTTCACATGGTTAAATCCCTGAAGAATTCATATATCACTTAAGCAGGTTTTGTTAAAGTATGGAGGTTAAATAAAACTAAAATAAAATTGAAATAAAAAAAACAAAAACTCCCATAGACCTTCATCGGAAGAACCTTACGCGCATGTGCGATAAAGGACTGACTCCCGACACACAAAAGAATATCTCGGCCATTCTAGTTTAGGCCGTAACTGGGTTTAGTCGCTCCTACTAGCCAGGGAGATATTTCCTTGCCACAGGCGACTATGACTGTGAATAAAGCCTAAATTATAAAAACACCCGCCGTTCCTCAAATGGGGTCAAAGCAAAAACTATAAGAACACGCAACAAGAGTACCCAGCTACTTTAAACATTTAAAAACCCCAAACCTCTTCCTACCCTTAAAAGATCACGGAATATTTCTTTATGATTTTCAAGTTTAGACGTTCAAGTTTACCCATATTTTTTTTTATATAAAAGAAAGAATCTGTATGTTTGCACAACGACCGACTGCACGTTATTTTATAAAGGAAAATTGGTAGAAACCAGCAAAGAACAAAGTTCAATAAAATCCACAACCTATTTTTTATCTGAGTGTAGGTTAAAAAAATACCCCTCATTTTCCATAAGAAAATCAAAAAATACATTAAGCGTATTGATCAATGATATATTAAAACATTAAAGAAATGATTGAAATATAACCATAAAAAAAGCAAATAAAAGAAAAGAAAACAAAAAAAAAAAAGATAAAAAACAAAAACAAATAGAAAGTAATTTTTATCAACATAGAAATATAGATAAGAGATTTTATAAGTTTAAAAAAATCCCTGCCAACACCGGGTAACTCTGCTAGTTTAAATTTTTCATTAAAATCGCATTAAAAGAATAAAAACAAAAAAAAAAATTATTTTTTTAGGTCATAATTTTCTTTTTGGCAAAACTAAAGAAACAATTACGTTTTTAAAATAACGTATTGTAGAATAGAAAAAAACAAAACACACACACACACACACACACACACACACACACACACACAACGACAAACAAAAGCAAAACGCAAAAATAAAACAAAACAAAATAAACCAAAAACAATTTTAATGAACAATTTTTTGAAGTCCATGACCCCCTGCCCCCCCCCCCAAAAAAAAACCTTGTAGGAATGTTAATTTTACCGACAAATTTCTTTTTATGTCATTATTAAGAAAGAGGAGAGAAAATGCTGATATAGATTTTATTTGGGAAATTAGAAAAAAAGATAAAAAGAACCTAAAATATCTTTAAATTTAGATTTTTGTTTCAATTTCCGAGAAGGTTGAATTTCACAATAAAATTCGCCATTTTTCTTGGCTCTCTTTTCATTAATTTCTTTGGATTTGTATATCAAACATTTCCTGTTTTTGGCAAGAATTTCTTTTCATCTGTTGCAGATAAATGGTATTGCTGACTTTAATGCTGGGTGGGTCAAGCTTGGATTAGATTACGTACGGTAAGGTCTTAAGATCCACCCCTCAAAAATTAAAAAAAAAAAAAGAGAAATAATTTTCCAGTGATTTTGGAATTAACCCCCCCCCAAAAAAAAAAACAAGAAAAAAAAATAATAACAAAAAAACAAACTATCAGGACCTGTGGATATACCACCGTATGATAATTTAATTATTACTACATTTGATATGTTTACTTCATAATATCATAAGATATCATCATTTGTCGCTGGGGTCAAAGGTTAAGAAATAGGGACTTATACAGTCGCTATAAGTGGAAGCGCGTGGTGTAATGGTTAAAGTCATGGGAAATGGACGCATCGCCCCAAGTTTAATTCCTGGATGTGGTAATTGCCTTGGGAAATGTATGAATCCTATTCTTCTTCCAGCTATGGATAAATAGTAGGGCATACTGGGCTATTTAATCTAGTTAGGCAACTGGTCTAGGAGAAGGAAACTCTGAAATCAACCCTGTTGAACTTCGCTTAAGAAATTGACCTTATGTCACATCCTGCTCGTGCAAGGGGTTGGTAAATATGTATAAGATTGTAATGATTAAATGGCGTTTGAGTAAACTTTTAATTTTGGAGCGATAAAAACTCCTGCTCTATAGTACCGACAAAAGGAAGAGCACTTCTTTTCTCTTTCTAGGGGGGTGGCTGTATAAAACCCGGGTTATATACAAAATGAGAACCTATTTTTGGACTTTAATGAAATACAAATAACAGGGGAGTGATAGTATTTGTTAGGGTCCCATCTATGGGTCAAATAGAAAAAAAATGAGGTTTAAAAAATGTCTTTAAAAAATTGTTGGAAAAAGTTGAATACCATCAATAATGAATAAAACAAAATGTCTTCGGCATAGAATAACCCAACAAGACTTGACATGCCGTAAAATCAAACCAAACAACCAAACAACCGACAACAAGTTTATAAAAAAATTTAAATAAGTATTCACCAATCCCTCCGCCCGAGCCGGATGTGACACATCGGCAATTTTTAAGCGGAGTTTAGCAGGTTTTAACTTAGAGTTTCCCTTCTCCTAGACCAGTTGCCTAACCATAGTTAAAGAGACGAGTCTGCCCTACTATTTACCCATAGCTGGATGGAGTTCGATGCATACTTTTCCTAAGTGTATTAACGCTATGTGAAATATAATCAGCCTCGTCCCTGATTTGAAATCGGTCACCATGTCCATTTCCTACGAAGATAACCATTACACGATGGGTACCGCACACTTTATTTAAGTAGAGGGTAATTTCATAACAAAAGTAGATTATTTACTTTTTCATTTTTGTTTATATATTATCAACAATTGATTTGGTTTGGTTTGTTTTGTTTTACGGCATATCAACCTCAGTGGGTCATTTAATGCCGATAAAGTTTTGAAATAAATCAATTCTTAATGGATAATACAATTTTTTATAAATACATTTTTCTATTTAACCCATAGATGGGACCCTAACAGGTACTACCACTCCGGGTCAGAGTGGACCAGGGAGCAATGGTGATGAGGGGTGCTCCACATTCCCCAAACCTCTAAAACTGGAACCTCACCATCAGATAGAGTTTAACGTCATTCCCAGGACATGTAGACCCGCAGCCACCGCCTTCTAGCACCAATATGATAAAAAGGGGTTGGGGCTTGCCATAAGGGCAATAGGGTTGGGAACAACAATTGATTATATGAATTTGTTTCAGTCACTTTCCTTTATTCTGATATAAATTATTACTTTAAGGTGTCAGGAAAAAGTAGTATATTGTAGTGTAGACTAAAGTAACCTGCTCCGCACTGCCATTTGGGTGATAATGGGATCAGGTGGGAGTGTAGTGGCGATTGAACTCGCAACCTCCTGATCGCCAGTAGTGAAATGGCTCTCACCTCTATTAGCTGAAGTGGTTTCGGCCACTGAGGGTAATGAATACCTAGTTGCCTACTATATTCATAGTTTTTTTTGGGCCATATGACTTTTAGGCACCTCCTTTTGATCTCGATTAAGAAAGGACATGTTTTTCATTTACACCGTCAATATTCTGTGGTTTTCACAGACGATTTTAGATTGTTTTTTAAATTGTAAAACTAACCCCTAACCCTAACAAACAACTGGATATTGACGGTGTAAATGAAAAACATGTTCTTGTAAAAAGGGTGCCTAAAGATAATATGGTCCGTTTTTTGTACAACTATCGTAGATTGAAAGTATTACGTTCATTTCCTGACTCTACGCTTACCAGACCTAAGAAGTAATTTGCTTCTTACCACTATCAAGGTCGCAACAAGGGATTGGTGCAAGTTTTCCATAAGTGAGGTGAGGTCTAGTTTTTACCTTCCTGCCTCAGAGGGGCGTTGTTGTTCCTACCTTAATTGGTGATTGCTTTTTCGCTATAAAGGGAACGAGAACATATTAAACGTGTTTAGGGGTGCGGGGCATAAAAAAGTTTGGGAACCGTTAATTTATAGCTTTGACAAGAGATTATTAGTAATAAGAATAAAAATATACTGTTATTATCATTATTACTATCATTATTATATACACTTATATCCGTGTTCCTTGATTGTACGACCGTTACCATCATTCAACACTCTCTGAAATGCAAAAAATCTAAATCATGATCATCTAGTATTGCTTATCCGTCGAATTCTTATTTTTTATGAGTGTCGTCACCCACCTAAATAATGGACCATTCCGTTTTTATTATAAAGAAAGGGAAGAAAAAGGGCATGCTACACATAAAAATATAATAAGACAGAGTAGGAGAAATATATATATAGAAGGTGTGCGTAATCGCGGAAGTGATAACGCTAATTTGATTTAATCGAACATAATCAAATGATAAAAAGAAGGAAAGAGAGCGAGAGAGAGAGAGAGAGAGAGAGAGAGAGAGAGAGAGAGAGTCAAGATTATTATACTTTTTACATATTGTACTATTTTGCAAAAGCTCTTAATTAAACATATCAAACGTTGTAATGATTAAATTATAATACTGTGGTATATCCACGGGTCCTGCTAGTATAACTTTATTTTCTAAGGGTACGAGAACATATTAAAAGTACTTAGGGTGCGAGGCATACAAAGGTTAGGAATCGTTGATTTAAAGCTTTGATAAAATATTATCAATAATAATAAGTAAGAACGGTATATTGTAATTATATATACGGTAATAAAAATTATACGAAACAAAAACATTAGTACTTACCATATATATTAGGTACTTCAGGATGACATATTTCACCTTTTGGTACAAACGGTTCACTATTGTATTTAGTTGATTGCCTTTTGTTTTTGGGGATTTTTTTGTTACTTTTTAGCATGTCCACCCACCATAGCTCATTCGATTTATCTTTTTGTAAATAAAGTTGAGTTTTTTTTGTCTGAATTTTTGAGATGAGGCTTGATGTTTTGTTTTCTCACTTGGATTTTGAAATAAGTTGAAAAACAAATCATGGATTGCCCGAGAAATTTTGGTGGAAGCTGCGAAAGGTAAGGAGCGTTGGTATTTATCAGCATGGTTTGGTCAGTGAATGTAACAATCTAAGGAAGAATAAGACAAACAGTATGACCACGTTTACCCCCCCCCCATAAACAACAACAAAAAAACAAAAACAAACAAAAACAAAAACAATATTCGAGCTATATGCACTTTTGTATCCGTTTCCGAAATAAAAAAAACAGTGTCGATTAGCGTTTTATTACAAAATGGGTACACAAATGATTCCGAGCCAAATACCTCACCTTTCGGTACTTGGTAAGAATTTGTGTCTAAGAAATCTACACAATAAACTATTACGTCACACAATGTTGAGTATAACAAAGAAACTTATTTTCGGACTTAAATGAAACCAAAAGAACAGAAGACAAGCTTATAGAATTTCTCTGAATGTTTGAGATGAGGCTTGATGATTAGTATTATCTGCGTTTTTGGACTATTGTCCTCATCTTCATTGTTATCTGTACAACGTTTCGGCGATATGCCCTTCAGGTATTAAAACAAAGAAGGTTCCCGATTACGACAACAAAGTTCCCGAGTCGGAAAAGAATGTTCCCGAGTCTGAGAAGGTTCCCGAGTCCGACAAGAAATACCCGAAGAATGTCGGAGGGCATATCGGCCGAAACGTTGTACAGATAACAATGAAGATGAGGACAATAAATAAGTTAGGTTAAGGCAGTTCTAAGTGACAGTTTTCTCTAGACTGCAGGTTTAATCCTGGTCAGAGTCAGCAGTAACAGAATAATAACACAGCTTAACACCTGTACCCCAGCTATGGTTAGCGGAAGGAGAACAGGATGGACTGAATAAAGGGTTAGGTTCAAAGTTCCGTGGTGGCTCCCGATTACAACAAGAAGCTTCCCGATTACAAGAATGTTTCTGAGTTCGAATAGAAGGTTCCCGAGTCCGACAAGAAATACCCGAAGAAGACCGGAGGGCATATCGGCCGAAACGTTGTACAGATAACAATGAAGATGAGGACAATAGTCTGAATAACGCAGATAATACTAAGCTTATAAAAGTTATTTTTAAAGTATTGTGGAATTAAGTTTCAGTGTTTCTTTCTTCTTTTTTAGGGTCAGAGTTTGGGTCTGGATATGTTAAAGCTAGTACAGCTATCCATATTGTACGCAGTGGTGTGTGTAGTGATAAATTTGTGGCGCACAATCCTGCGCATTTCTGAACAGACACCATTTTTTAACAAATACTTTTCTTTCATTAAAGTGGGTTGGTTGGATTTTACGGTATGTGAACCCTTGTTGGGTTATTTTATGCCGAAGATGTTTTGTTTTATTCATTCTTGAACGTATTCAATTTTTTTCCAAACTCAGTTTTTTAAAACACTTTTTTTTTATTTAACCCATAGATAGGACCCTAACAGGTACTACCACTTTGGGTCAGATTGGACCTGGGAATAATGGCGATAAAAAAATAAGAATTGACACCAGATAATCAGGATTTCCATTTTGCATTCAATCTTGGACGATTTGGACGGTCTCATTTTTAACCAGAGGGTGTTGCAAGGTGATAACGGTAATACAATTAAAGAACACGGGTATTAGAGCGTTCGGCTAGGAACCACAAGGTTCTGGTTTCAATACCGGCCCTCGCCAACTCAGCGTATGAGTAGCACAGGGATCAGTGCAGTAAAGTAAGGAGCTGATGGTAGGCGTGGCGCTCCGCTCGGGCGCTAAAACAATCTCCTTGGTCTAGTGCTAGTGAAAAGGGATAGACTCCCTCGCTGTCTGGCTGATACCGACTTTAGGCCACCCCGACGACTTTACTTAGTTTACTTTATATGGTGCTAGTGTATCTCCTTGTAGGACTCCAGCGACAATGTAACAATACATTTTAAATGCTCGACATCAGGGAATAAAGCAGTTTACAGCACATTTTATGACTGAATGACATTTTCTAAGAATAGCGTGATTTTATAATCCAATTTCTCGATTTAACCATTTAGCTAAGTCGGTAGAGCACCCGTCTAGGAATCGCGAGAGTTCCTGGTTCGATACCGGTCCGCCGACTCAGCGTATGAGTAGCACAGAATGGGTAAGCTGATCTGTGCGGGAAAGTGAGGAGCTGACGGTAGGTGTGGCGCTCACCTCAGCAAAAAAAATCTGCCTGGTCTAGCGCTAGCGAAAAGGGGATAGATTACGTCGCTGTCCGGCTGATACTGACAATAGGTCACTCCGCCAACTTTTTATGAAGTGTTAATCAAAAGCTTTCACCGTCCCTTAGTAGAAACATCACTATTATCAGATTGATGGGTCGTTTAGTAGGTTATAAAATTGATATTTCAAACGAAGTCAAGATTCATTTGTTGCATAAGCTAGTCGTGTCGTAGTAGTAGTCGTGTCGTAGTAGTAGTCGTCGTTAGTTCAGAAACAACATACGCAAGACGTATAGTCACAAAGGGGCTGTTTATTCCTTTCTAGGCTCGTGGGTGGTTTTTAAGAGAGAGAGAGAGAGAGAGAGAGAGAGAGAGAGAGAGAGAGAGAGAGAGAGAGAGAGAGAGAGAGAGAGAGAGAGAGAGAGACTAAGGTAAAATTATTCTATCGTAAATAATGTTCGGTACTACTATGTGAAACACATCACGGGGGAACCCGGGAAGCCCCGTCTGCCCCTTACGAAGGCCCAGCCAAAAAAACCGATTTTTCTCTTCTTCCGTTTTTGGTCCCGGTGGTGGGGAAAGGTCACATCCGCTTCCGGTCAAAACCCGAAACTTACGTTTTTATTTTAAAATCTAGTTTCGGGGTCATTCGTCGGTCAATTTCTGCCCCACCCCGTTGAGTATTTGCCCTTCCAATCTTTAACCTTTGATCTTATTTCTTTTTCTTCTCTTTCTCCAGAAAACCGATTACCGTTTTCTTTTCAATTCCCAAATTCCCCGTAGATCATAAAATTACGCTACGCATTCATAGGGCGGAGTTGGGGTCTCTACTGACCCCACTTTTGCTGATATTAAACATGATTATTCATAATGAGAACTGGCGAACAAACTTTCTCGGACAAACAAGCATACTCACTCGCTAACTGACCTTTTACAAGAAGATCATATACTTTGAAGCCCTGGGTGGGCCTCCCATTGTGGTGTAATGGTTAGCAAGCTAGTCTCGCAGATACATTACTACTGAACAGCAAATTCAGTTCTCGCTGGATGTCCCATACTTGCATTTTGTGTCACACCCTACCCGTACTGACGTGCTGGACTAGAAGGGAGGATCAAAGTGTAGTATCTGTTCCAGATTCTATGCTTTGAGACTTACCTTCTATACCGGCCTCGGCTGGGGGTCCAGTGTGCTTCGGCCTCTGGACCGGTAAAGTACAATTAATAGATCCAAGGGGGCTATGCCCCCAGATCCTTGCAATTTTTATGTGCCCACGTAAAAACGAGACCTTGTGTCCAGCCCTCATAAGTGGGATGAGCAGGCAAATACCCTTACCTTCTATACCGGCCTCGGCTGGGGGTCCAGTGTGCTTCGGCCTCTGGACCGGTAAAGTACAATTAATAGCATCGATCCAAGGGGATCTGCCCCCCAGATCCTTGCAATTTTTATGTGCCCACGTAAAAACGAGACCTTGTGTCCAGCCCTCATAAGTGGGATGAGCAGGCAAATACCCCTACCCGTGGCGAATAGGTTGGGTAAATGCCTTTGGGCCTCCCATCGTGGTGTAATCGTTCGCAAACCAGCCTCGTACATACATTACTACTGAACAGCGAGTTCAATTCTAGCTGGATGTCCCATACTTGCAATCTTGTGTCACATCCTACCCGTGGCGAATAGGTTGAGTAAATGCCTTTTTGCGTCCAATCGTGGTATAATGGTTAGCAAGCCAGTCTCGCAAATCAATTACTATTGAATAGCGCGTTCAGTCCTTGCTGGATGCCTTATGCATGGTCACACCAGGGAGCGCGTGGTGTAATGGTTAAAGTCACGGGAAATGGACTCTGGAGTTCAAATCCTGGACGTGGTAATTGCATTTCACTTAGCGCTAATACCCTTGGGAAAGGTATAAATCCTACTCTCCCTCCAGCTATGGGTAAATAGTAGGGCAGACTAGGCTCTTTAACCTTGGTTAGGCAACCGGTCTATGAGAAAGAAAACTGTTAAACTCCACTTAAGAAATTGACTTGTGTCGCGTTCTGCTCGTGCGGAGGGGTTGGTAAATATATATACATGGTCACATCCCACCCGTGGCGAACGGATTGGGTAAATAATCACTTTGAGGTCCTGATAATGTGAACTAATTTCGAGTCGATGATGTGATGTTGACGAGTTGTGCCCCATAACAAAAGACCTATAATAGGGTGGAGCATAACTTAAAAAAAAATTAAGCTTCATTCTAGGTATGATCAAGCAAGATTTAATCATTACTAGTTTGGCTGGTTGGGTTTCACGGCATGTCAACCCTTCGGTTATTTTATGCATAAGACGTTTTTGTTTATTACTTCTTGTAAAATAAATAAAAAAAAATCTTTTAAAAATTTAATCTTTAATTTAAAAAAATTGCCATTACAGAACGCGCCTCAAACATATGATATACGCTTCACAAACTAGCACGTTACCAAAATATTTCAAAACTTTTGCTTCAACCTAATAATCTTTTAATTGTGCCTTACGTTACTAAAATATTGCAAAACTTTTGATTCAACCAATATTTTTGAATTGTGCCTCACGTTATCAAAATATTGCAAAACTTTTGACTCACCCTAATAATTTTTGATTTCTGCATCACGTTACTAAAATATTGCAAAACATTTGAATCACCCTGTTACTTTTTGTATTGTACCTCACGTTATCAAAAGAAATGTCTTAACAGCGAGGCAATTTAGTATCAACCAATACATCTTTAAAATTTAAATTGAGTAAGAAAGAGAGAGTTAAATCAATATTATTATACATTTTACATATTGAAGTATTTTACAATAGCTCTTCAGAAGCATATCAAACGTAATAATTAAATTATCATACTGTGGTATATCCACAGGTTCTGTTCGTTAGAATTAATACTTACGTGTCCCTCACCGAGCTTTTATGGCAGTCAATTCTTTCAGGCATGGATTCTGCTAAATAAATAAAGTAAAGTCGTCGGGTGGCATAGAGTCGGTATCAGCTAGAAAGTGAGGAAGTCTATCCCCTTTTCACTCGCACTAGACCAAGGAGATTGTTTTTGCGTCTGAGGCGAAGCACCACACCTACCATCAGCTTCTTACTTTACCGCACAGATCCCTGTGCTACTCATACGCTGAGAGCCGGTATCGAACCAGGAACCGTGAGGTACTAGCTGATATGTCGAACTCCAGTCGCGCTATTACGTTCACTTTCAGACTGATACTCTTGGGAAATGTATGAACATATTTACCACCCGCCCCCACCTATAGGTTAGATTGTACCGCCACTATTCTTATTCTTCTACATGTTTGATATGCCATAAACAAGGAAATCAAAACAAACTAAACCAAGTTGAAGAGCCCAGTCTTCCCGACTATTTTACCCATAATTGGAGGGATAATAGTGGATGCATACCTTTCCCAAGGGCATTAGCGCTATGTGAAGTGCAAACAGCCTCGTCCAAGATTTGAACTCAGTTCGCTGTGTCTATTTCGTATGACAATAATCATTACATGACAAGCACCTCATATCTATCTATCTATCTATCTATCTATCTATCTGTCTCAGTCTATTCACATCTATCTATCTATCTATCTATCTATCTATCTATCTATTTCAGTCTATTCACATCTATCTATCTATCTATCTATCTATCTATCTCAGTCTGTTCACATCTATCTATCCATCTATTTATCTCTATCTCAGTCTGTTCACATCTATCTATCCATCTATATCTCAGTCTGTTCACATCTATCTATCTATCTAATTCTGTTCACATCTATCTATCTATCTATCTATCTTGTCTGTTCATATCTATCTAGCTATCGAGCTATCTATCAGGTTTACCTGTCATCTCTTTCGTCTCTCACTTTTCTCTCTCTCCTAACTCGATCTCGTTATCTTATTTTCCTATCTATCAATATATATATATATATATATATGTGTGTGTGTGTGTGTGTGTGTGTGTGTGTATGTGTGTGTGTGTGTGTGTGCGCGCGCGCCTGTGTCTTTGTCTGCAAATTTTATTTTCCTATCTCATCATATTCATATCTATCTATCTATCTGTCTGTCTATCTATCTACCTATCTATCTCAATGTGTTCATATCTACCTATCTATATAACATACATCCGTGCTTAATGACATAAGATATCCCTAATTCCTGTATGCACCCACTCCCAAATGACCTTTCGGTAGAAAGAAACCTCGGCCGATTCTAGCAGAAAGGCTAGGTGATCGTTTATACGCATGCGCCGTCTGAGCGAGAAAAAAAATTCAGAATATACTCGACTTTCATTTTTTTCCCTTGCCGTTCATAATAAGGGAGGCGTTGTTACCCAATGCCCTTTGACATCATTCTTTTTCAACCTACTTCTTTCGAAGGTACTTTAACTCTTTATCTATCTATCTCAGTCTAGTCACACCTATCTATCTATCTATCTATCTATCTATCTATCTATCTCAGTCTATTCACATCTATCTATCTATCAATTTCAGTCTGTTCACATCTATCTATCCATCTATCTATCTATCTATCTATCTATCTATCTCAGTCTATTCACATCTATCTATCTATCTATCTATCTATCTCAGTCTGTTCACATCTATCTATCTATCTATCTATCTATCTATCTATCTCAGTCTGTTCACACCTATCTATCTATCTATCTATCTATCTATCTATCTATCTCAGTCTATTCACACCTATCTATCTATCTATCTCAGTCTATTCACACCTATCTATCTATCTATCTATCTATCTATCTATCTATCTATATGTCTATCTATCTATCTATCTATCTATCTATCTATCTATCTCAGTCTGTTCACATCTATCTATCTATCTATCTATCTATCTATCTATCTCTCTATTCTTGTCTGTTCACATCTATCTATCTATCTATCTATCTATCTATTCTTGTCTGTTCATATCTATCTATCTATCTATCTATCTATCTATCTATCTATCTCAGTCTATTCACGTCTATCTATCTATCTATTTCAGTCTGTTTCACATCTATCTATCCATCTATCTATCTATCTATCTATCTCAGTCTGTTCACATCTATCTATCTATCTATCTATCTATCTCTATCTATCTATCTATCTATCTATCTATCTATCTATCTATTCTTGTCTGTTCATATCTATCTATCTATCTATCTATCTATCTATCTATCTATCTATCTATCTATCTATTCTATTCTTGTCTGTTCATATCTATCTATCTGTCTATCTATCTATCTATCTATCTATCAGGTTTACCTGTCATCTCTTTCGTCTCTCTCACTTTTCTCTCTCTCCTAACTCGATCTCGTCGGCCTTCCCAGTACTGCGATCCTACCGTAGGCCACTGACAGCGGCTCTCGCGCGTGTCACTTGTTTACACTGAGAAAAAATAGGACTTTATTTGAATATATTGAGTTCTAAGGTGAATAGATGGCGAACTTTGAAATATTCCATCATGCAGGTAAAATATACCAAGAAGATTTGGTACAGCCGTTTGGACAATTTGGCAGGCAAAAGATTTAAATCTCTCACAGCGGCTCCCCGACCACTTCGATCCTACCCTAGACCACTGCTGCGCTTCTCACGTGTCTCATGTTTACACTGAAAATAGGACTTTATTTTGAATAGAAAGCGTTCTAAGGTGAATAGATGGTAAATTTTGAAATATACAGGTAAAAATACCAAGAAAATTTGGTACAGCCGTTTGGAAAATTTGGTTGGCAAAGGGTTAAGCCCCTCACAGCGGTTCTCCCACTACTGTGATCCCACCGCAAACCGCTGATGGTTAGTAGATTATAACTGTGAAGAAGGACACAGGTTACAATGATAATAGGAATGTATTTGAATAGAATGAGTTCTGAGGTGAATAGATAGTGAACTTTTAAATATCCCGTCATACAAGTTAAAATATTTAAAAAAAAATTGCTACAGTCGTGGCGTAACTATCTACATTAATTATAACAAAAATAAGAAAAATGATCGATATATCAGAATAATCACCTAACTATCTTTTCACGATCTTCGATTCTCAGTAGATGCCCCATATTGGGACCACTATGATCTCTGTCCGTTCTTCTATATCTTATTATAATGGAGATTCAGTGTATATCTCTCTGTAACCGAAACTACGTCACTGCTTACGTCACAATACTCCCAGGAATAGCATAGGTTTATCAATGAGTATTTAATTTATAGTTAAAATCATTAATACATAGAATAAATCTTATTTATTAATGATTCCTCTATGAAAATCCGAGTTAGATTTGCCTCAAAACAGCCCATGTTATTAGTGCGTTTAAATCCTGCAATACGTGTCCCCTCATTAATACATAGCCCTCAAAACAGCCATGTTATTAATGCGTTTAAAATCCTGCAATATGTCCCAAAGAAATAAAGGTTTACATAATATATGGTGTTATTAATTTTCATCCTGGTTTTAACAAAACCAGGTTTAATAAATAATTACTTAGTGTTATTGATCTCTAATATTATTGTTTTTATTCTTCAACGTATTAAAATCAATCCTATGGATGATTTTATATTGAAACCAATTAAAATATAATTAAAGTGTAATCTTTTTATATGCGTTCTTATTTAGTTTTGTTAGTCTTTCTAATTTACTATATTTCATTACATTAAAACTGAAATACTTACGCCCACAGGGCACTATTCTTGCTAGTTTATATAACATACATTGTAACATTTTTTCCTTTGTGTTTTCGTAACTTCCTGAGTCAAAGTTCTACAATATTCCTGTCCAGGATTGGACATCTTTTTTATCAGAAATTCTGGTTGTCATAGGTTTTTTAATTCCAAATTTAGTCCTCTTTAATTTTTGTAGCAAGTACTATGATTGGTTAGTTTTATGGCATGTCAACTCTTGTTGGATTATTTAATGCCAAAGTCAGTTTCCCTTTATTTTATTTTCAAGCAATATGATAGTTGATTTTATGGCATGTCAGCCTTTGGGTTATTCAAGGCTGAAGCCAGTCTTTCTTCAAGCAGTTATATAGTTTCAATTAACTAATCCTATTTAGTAAAACGCACTAACAACCCGTCCTTCGGGACGGGGGTCCGGTGGCTTCAGACACTGAACCTGTGTGTTAAATTAACGGCGTGATCCCATGGTATACTACCCCAGGCAACACCCGACCACTTGATTTAAAGGGACAGGGCTGGGTTTATTGCCCAGTGCCTGAGGCACCCCCTTGAGGGGGAATGCCGACGGGATCCACGTATTTTTTGCACCGCCACCCATGAGCCTCGGTTCGTGGGTGGTCCCACATTAATAGGGCCTTGTGCCTAACCCGTACACGTGGGGTACGTGATAAATACAACTAACCCTATTTAGTAATAGTCACGGTGGGAAATCGTGCAAGAGGTTAAAAGTTGGCCATGCTGACAAATAGTATATGCACAAACCAGAATCTACCTGAGAAAATGAGAGGCATACAATTCTCTGGGAATTTGAGATAAAAACAGATCACTCAGTCCTGTCCAGAAGACCAGACCTAGAGTTAATTGACAAAAGAAGAAGAAAATAACTTGTCATCTCGTGGATTTTGCTGTTAGAATAAAAAAAAAGAAAAAAAAAAAAGAAAAAAGAAAAGAGAAACGATAGACAAATACTTGGATCTTGCCAGAAAGCTGAAAAAGTTGGGGAACATAAAGGTAAGCGTGATACCAATTGTAGTTGGAGCACTTGGAACGGTCCTCAAGAACTTGGAAAATAAACTGGGGGAGTTAGAAATTAAAGGTAGAAGCGAGACCATCCATACCACAGCACAGTTAAAATCAGTTAGAATACTTAGAATAATCCTGGAGAAGGGTACTTTGGTATGTGAACTGGTTCCAAATAAATATAATCTACTTGATTCATCGATTAAGTCTTCCCATACTTTATAATGTACTAGTAAAATTTCCAAAGTTGTCGGTTTAAGTAGTACCATTATTGTTCTTCAGTATGGATGGCTTTGACATTAAATAACCCACGAAAGTTGATATGCCCTTAAACAAAGAAACCAAACCAAACCAATTGGGGTTTGGCTACAATTCAGCCATTACTTCATCGATTGAAAAATACCGTTTCCCCGAAAATAAGACCTGCCTGCAAAATAAGACTTACCGTGATTTTTCAGGATGATCTTAATGTAAGCCCCACTCTAAAATTAAGCCCTTGTTGAAAGCGACAGACAGTTGATAGAAATTAGCATTCTTCACAATCACATCATGCGTTGCAAACACTCGACATCCCCCGAAAATAAGCTCTATTGTTATATTTCAGAGTGAAAATTAATATAAACTATGTCTTATTTTCGGGGGAAACAGGGTAATACTGTATGATCTTGAGGGAAGTTGAAATACAGTTACAAAGTGAGTGGTATTTTTTTTATTATCACAGGTCTGATTTTTTTCCTTTCTTTTCCTATGTAGAACCTATCGTTATCTCTTCATCTTCTTGCCTAACAGACATTTTGTAGAGAACCCGCAACCCAACAACGTGGTGTCAAAAAACCACTGGTTAAAATATGACTAGGAAAAATATATATATATATATATATATATATATATATATGTATATATATGTATATATATATATATATATAAGTAGGTGAAACTGATCCTGGATGAAACGACATAAATTGTTGATCACAAACTTAACGGAAAGCTGTCTGCATTCTAAATCGTTTGCCCAACTCCTAACCCCACACCTTCTAACGTCTCTTACATCTGCAGTTGCCCCAGTCCCTTCAGCTGGGTCACGTGACCCGGTGGCTGCTGCCGCCGTCGACTAAACTCATTCCTCTTAGAGCCCCCCTTCCCTCCCCTCACCGACTGACTGCTGAGTGGGTTGCCCAAAATAAATAGGTTTCCATAGGACCCAACAAATTTCGACACCAGCTTAATCAAGAGCTACCGCAGATCCCCACACCACATAGCGTATTATCTCCCCCCCACACACACCAAGCAGGCGTAGTTAGTATGCCCTTGTTCTGGTTCATCAGTCAGATGGACCCCATTGGCCCCACCAAACCTTGTTATATCAATTTGCTAATCAGAGCGTTTAAACTATAATTGTTTACGAAGGATTATTATTATTACTTACATGGAACAATATAAAAAAAAGTTTGATAAAAAATGATTGTAAAGGAACGTTGAAAATATAATTATGGTTATGATCAAACATTTACAAATTAATCAAATTTCAGCATTAAAAAAGCACCTACAGGAAGCATCACCTTTTGTTTGCACCCATTGCACCAGAGACTGCCATTCGAGGATCGGTCTGTTCGGCCACTCACCTGGCTGTAAGTGAGTGAAAAAACAAAAAAAAAAAACAACAAACAGAAAAAAAAAAAAAACAACAGAAAAACAACAAAACAGAAAAAAAAAACCCAGAAAAAAACAACAAACCATCAAAACAAAAAAACAAACAAAACAATAAAAAAACTACGCCATCGTCTAAAATAGACGGAAGGTTGCCAACAAATATATATATATATATATATATATATTATATATATAATATATATATAGGGAATAAACCCAGAAAACAAATCAGGAGCCGGAGTCCCTAAGGTGGTGTGATGCTGAAATCCAGTATTATCCATCAACTCCTGCGACACTACCGTTGCCAAACCGTATTGGTACCTTACCTTTCCTTTGGATGACAGCGGCAGTGTGGAGAGGGGGGGGATTTGCTGCATGGGCAACAGTTTATCCTCCATATGACCCCCCAGGATATGTAGTTCAAATTAAAAAAAAAAAAAAAACGAAAGAACAACAACAACAACAACAAAAAAAAAACAACGAATAAGAAAACGCCCCCCCCCAAAAAAAAAAAAAACGCAAAAACAAAAAATAAAACAACAAACTTTGACACTACCAGTAATTTATTCTTAATATTTCGAGATAAGATTTCTGAAACTGAAGCTATTGTTAGTGACCGTCCACTCTGTTATTGTGTCTTATATCTTCCAAATTCTCTGCGTGTGTGTTTATGTGTATGTGTCTGTTCAACAATATATATAGTGGTACCTTAGCTAATATCCTTGGGAAAGGTATGAATCCTACTCTCCCTCCAGCTATGGGTAAATAATAGGGCAGAATAGGCTCTTTAACCTTGGTGAGGCAACCGGTCTAGGAGAAGGAAAACTCTGAATTCAAACCTGCTGAACTCCTCTTAAGAAATTGACCTTGTGTCGCATCCTGCTCGTGCGGAGGGGTTGGTAAATATATATATAGTGGTACCTTGACTTATGAGTGTCCCAACTTACGAGTTTTTCGAGTTACGAGCCACCACTCTCTAGATTATTCACTTTGTGTTGAGACTAAAATTTGCATTATGAACCTAACAGATGCTACCAATCCAGGTCAGAGTAGACCTAGGAGTAATGGCAACGAAGAGGTAATCCACATTTCACAGAGCTCCAAAATTTGAGTTTCACCATCAGATACAGTTTAACATCATACCTACAAAGCCAAGACCCTCAAGCACCGCCTTCTAGCACATATATGATAAACAGGATTAGGGGTCTGCCATTACTGCAATAAGGTAGGGACAATCATATAGATGCTAGGACTACACGTGAACAGCCGATTGATCAGAGGGAGTCTCACTGACCGCCCGTTTATCCCAAGTTAGAGCCAAAGTGGAGCGTTCCTTGTCATGGACTGCTTAGTCACCAGGGTTCCATCCTTAAGTATCATGGGTCGCTAACCACGGCCAACAGGTGGCCTTATTGAGGGGATCGTACCCCTCTGCAGAGGCGCAGTCGGTGTATTCTAAAGCCCCAACCGATAAGGCTTGACTAATTAGGATCTACATTTAAAACCAAATCTTAGTCTCATTTTCATAGCCAGCTTCAATATGATGTATGATGTACCGTCTTTGCTGGGTTATGGCCATACATACTTAGCGTAACGGTTATCGTCGTAGGAAATGTAATCGGCGACCCGAGTTCAAATCCTGGACAAGGCTGTTAGTATTTCAATTCGGGCTAATCCCTTAGCAAGTTCTCTTCTTATTAATCAACTCTAGGTCTGGTCTCCTTGTCGGAATTAGGGGATACATCTGTATCATAAAATCCCAGAGAATCTATCATTATTATTATTTCATTTCTTGTGAGTTTCTCACACCAGCATTAGCTGATGGTCTTTCACTAGATCTGAGTGACTTTCGTCAGATCTCCCGACTCTTCTGATGGTCTTTGACTAGAGTCTGAGTGACAACAAGTTTCGTCAGATCCTCTTCTGATGTCTTTCACTAGAGTCTGAGTGTTCGTCGAGAGTCTGAGTGACAACAAGTTTCGTCAGATCTCCCTGACTCTTCTGATGTCTTTCACTAGAGTCTGAGTGACAACAAGTTTCGTCAGATCTCCCGGACTCTTCTGATGGTCTTTCACTAGAGTCTGAGTGACAACAAGTTTCGTCAGATCTCCCGGACTCTTCTGATGGTCTTTCACTAGAGTCTGAGTGACAACAAGTTTCGTCAGATCTCCCGGACTCTTCTGATGGTCTTTCACTAGAGTCTGAGTGACAACAAGTTTCGTCAGATCTCCCGGACTCTTCTGATGGTCTTTCACTAGAGTCTGAGTGACAACAAGTTTCGTCAGATCTCCCGGACTCTTCTGATGGTCTTTGACTAGAGTCTGAGTGACAACAAGTTTCGTCAGATCTCCCGGACTCTTCTGATGGTCTTTCACTAGAGTCTGAGTGACAACAAGTTTCGTCAGATCTCCCGGACTCTTCTGATGGTCTTTGACTAGAGTCTGAGTGACAACAAGTTTCGTCAGATCTCCCGGACTCTTCTGATGGTCTTTCACTAGAGTCTGAGTGACAACAAGTTTCGTCAGATCTCCCGGACTCTTCTGATGGTCTTTCACTAGAGTCTGAGTGACAACAAGTTTCGTCAGATCTCCCTGACTCTTCTGATGGTCTTTCACTAGAGTCTGAGTGACAACAAGTTTCGTCAGATCTCCCTGACTCTTCTGATGGTCTTTCACTAGAGTCTGAGTGACAACAAGCTTCGTCAGATCTCCCGGACTCTTCTGATGGTCTTTGACTAGAGTCTGAGTGACAACAAGTTTCGTCAGATCTCCAGGACTCTTCTGATGGTCTTTCACTAGAGTCTGAGTGACAACAAGTTTCGTCAGATCTCCCGGACTCTTCTGATGTCTTTCACTAGAGTCTGAGTGACAACAAGTTTCGTCAGATCTTCCGGACTCTTCTGATGGTCTTTCACTAGAGTCTGAGTGACAACAAGTTTCGTCAGATCTCCTGACTCTTCTGATGGTCTTTGACTAGAGTCTGAGTGACAACAAGTTTCGTCAGATCTCCCTGACTCTTCTGATGGTCTTTCACTAGAGTCTGAGTGACAACAAGTTTCGTCAGATCTCCTGGACTCTTCTGATGGTCTTTCACTAGAGTCTGAGTGACAACAAGTTTCGTCAGATCTCCGACTCTTCTGATGGTCTTTCACTAGAGTCTGAGTGACAACAAGTTTCGTCAGATCTCCCTGACTCTTCTGATGGTCTTTCACTAGAGTCTGAGTGACAACAAGTTTCGTCAGATCTCCCTGACTCTTCTGATGGTCTTTCACTAGAGTCTGAGTGACAACAAGTTTCGTCAGATCTCCCGGACTCTTCTGATGGTCTTTCACTAGAGTCTGAGTGACAACAAGTCTCCTCAGATCTCACGGACTCTTCTGATGGTCTTTGACTAGAGTCTGAGTGACAACAAGTTTCGTCAGATCTCCCTGACTCTTCTGATGGTCTTTCACTAGAGTCTGAGTGACAACAAGTTTCGTCAGATCTCCCGGACTCTTCTGATGGTCTTTCACTAGAGTCTGAGTGACAACAAGTTTCGTCAGATCTCCCGACTCTTCTGATGTCTTTCACTAGAGTCTGAGTGACAACAAGTTTCGTCAGATCTCCCTGACTCTTCTGATGGTCTTTCACTAGAGTCTGAGTGACAACAAGTTTCGTCAGATCTCCGACTCTTTGATGACTAGAGTCTGAGTGACTCTCCCGGACTCTTCTGATGGTCTTTCACTAGAGTCTGAGTGACAACAAGTCTCCTCAGATCTCCCGGACTCTTCTGATGGTCTTTCACTAGAGTCTGAGTGACAACAAGTCTCCTCAGATCTCATGGACTCTTCTGAGTTTTCTAGAATTTTTTGTTTGTTTTTGCAGCAATGCAATTGCTTGGATGGTCTCAATTCTTCCTCTGATTTCCAGTTTCTCCAGACTGTTTTCTAAACATTTTGGGACCGTTCCTAGTGCACCAAATACAATTACCCTTATATTTTTTGTATGGTTAATATTTTTTTTTGCACAATTCCCAGTTGATCACCTTTCTAATCCAGTCGTGCCAAGCTCTGTGTTCTCGTTCTGCAAGTTTGCTGAATTCGCTTAATACATAGTTTATGGTCTCACCTCGGTCGCCACACACTCAACATTTGTTGTTTTTTTGTGTCTTATCACGGGAGATGGTCTTTCACTGGAGTCTGAGTGACAGCAAGTCTCCTCAGGTCTCCAGGACTCTTCTGAGTATTCTGCCAGAATATGCCAGATTGCAGCAGTGCAGTGTTCTGAATGGTTTCAATCCTTCCTCTGATATCCAAACTTTCCAAGCCCTTTTCTAATCCTTTTGGGACTGCTCCAAGTGCACCAACTACAATTTATTATTATTATTATTATTATTATTATTATTATTATTATTATTATTATTATTATTATCACTCCTTTTGAGTTTTTCACATGAGCTTTAGCTGATGGTATTTCACTGGAGGCTGAGTAACAACAAGTCTCCTCAGGTCTCCAGGACTCTTCTGAGGATTCTAGCCGATTGCTGCAGTGTTGTAGTCTGGATGGTTTCAATTCTTCCTCTGATTTCCAGATCCTCCAGTCTTTTTACCAAGTTTATTGGGATCGTTCCAAGTGCGCCAACTACAATTGGTATCACTTTCACTCTCATGTTCCACAGCTTTTTCAATTCTCGGTCCACCAGTTGACACGTTCTTTCTTTTTTTTTGTTAATCAATACTAGGTCAGGTCTCCTGGCTGGGATAGGGGGATCCATCATTATCTCAAAGTCCCAGAGATTATTATTATTATTATTATTATTATTATTATTATTATTATTATTATTATTATTATTATTATCTCCTGATGGTCTTTCAGTGGAGTCTGAGTGACAGCAAGTCTCCTCAGGTCTCCAGGACTCTTCTGAGTATTCTGGCAGATTGCAGCAATGCAGTATTCTGGATGGTATCAATCCTTCCTTTGATTTCCAGACTTTCCAAACAATTTTCCAATCCTTTTGGGACCGTTCCAAGTGCACCAACTACAATTGGTATCACTTTCACTTTCATATTCCATAACTTTTTCAGTTCTCTTGCAAGGTCCAGGTATTTGTCCATTTTCTCATTTTCCTTTAGCTTCACCCTATGATCTGCTGGAACTGCAAAATCCACCAGTTGACAAGTTCTTTCTTTTTTGTTAATCAACACCAGGTCTAGTCTTCTTGCTGGGATAAGGTGATTATTATTATTATTATTATTATTATTATTATTATTATTATTATTGTTGTTGTTGTTGTTGTTGTAGTTCTCTCGGCATCTATTCGTTCACCTCCTCATTTCATTCTTTAGTTTTTCGTCTGCATCCTCCTCCACCTCCTCCTCTCCTCCTCCTCCTTCTACTCTTCTCTCTCTCTCTCTCTCTCTCTCTCTCCGTCTGTCTGTCTCTTACTTTCCCTCGTCCGTTCCTTCCCTTTAGTTCTTGGGTCTCGTTTCACTGCAATTCTTCTGTAGAGCACTCAAATGTACAAAACGTCAACTACTTAAAAAATATAAAGAAACAAAGAATTTCAACAGCCCAAAAAAAAAAAAAAAAAAATAACAACAAAAAAAAAAAAAAGAAAGAAAAGAAAAGGACGAAAAACAAAACAAAAACAATAAAAACAAAAACAAAAACAACATCTCGGATGACGTTGTTGTCGGCGGCGGCAGTATGGTCCAACTGGCATATTTCTTCTTTTCTTCTTTTCTTGCTATTCGCCTCAATGGGAGATGTCGACAAGAAAAAAATATTTCGCATTCCCGTCTTCGTATTCGTCTTCCTCGAAAAAAAAAAAAAAAAAAAAAAAAAAGAAAAGAAAAGAAAAAAAAAAGAAAGAAAAAAAAGAAGAAAGAAATATTTAGTTCAAAGTTAGCCTAATACCGAAACTACGCGCTGCATAACGAAGGTACAGACACGCATTGCATAGAAACACGTGATGCATCCGGGTATATATATATATATATATATATATATATATATATATTAACACACACACACCCGCGCTGATGCGTGCACATGTGAATTTAGGTGAATAGGTTTATGTGCGTCCGCATGTGTTTATTTAAAAAAACAAAAAAACATGGACATAAGTGTTTGTAAACAGACTTGTGCGCACATGAGATAGGCAAACACAAACACACACACACACACACATACACACACACACACACACACACACACACACACACATATATATATATATATATATATATATTATATATATATATATATATATATTAGGATCTGCCAGAAAGTCACCTCATATGAGCATTTTACAAAATTGATTTACCCCCTCCGACGATTGAAAAAGAAAAAATTACAGAAAATCAGTGAATTATCCGATTTCAATGACATTTTCAGTGTTCATTTATCAATGAATGAATTTTATAATGCATCAGTTATTTTATTTCAAAACTGATTTTTTTCAGGTCACTTAACTTTGTCCCCCTCTTATTTTGGGGGCTCGAAATATCGGTGGGGTTATATACTTTCGAACTAATTACAGTATAAATAAAAAGACAAAAGACCGAACGTGTAACTATAAGAAAAAAAAAATTAAGGGAGCTACTCTGGTATAAAATAAGTACTGAAAATCGGAAAATTAAACATAAGAAAAAATTTTTTTTTTTTTTATCTGGTCTAAGTATATAATTGCTTATATAGAATGGAGGCATAAATAAAAAAAAATACATTAATATTTGTTCTGTTTAAAAGGGTGGGGCTTAACTTTCCAACTGAGTTTTCTCTAAAAAATATTTGATAACAAAAATAAAGTTGACTAGTTATTATATAATTATATTATAAAATAATAAAATTCGAAGGCAATACAATGCGTAAAAAATAAAGACAAAAAGATGTTTTATATGTCTAATCGATTTCAAAGCAAAGCTTCATCATCAGAGTGTATTTTCAGAAATGAAAATTTCTGAAAATACACTCTGATGGTGAAGCTTTTCTTTGAAATCGATTAGACATATAAAACATCTTTTTGTCTTTATTTTTTACGCATTGTATTGCCTTCGAATTTTATTATTTTATAACATACTTAACAATGCTTCAAGCAAATTACCAATTACTTTTATATAATTATGTTTTTAGAATCTAAAACTATGAAATTTGAAACTTAAAATTAAGCGTTTTATATTTTAAATGAATTTTATCGATACATTAGGTAGAAAGTTATTGTTTTAGACGCTAGTACGAATATCGTTAATGGTAACATTTATTTTAAAGAATTTCGATTTATTTACATTGGATCAGTTTGATTGAAATGATTCAGTAATTAAAAAAAAAAAAATTCGTTGATTAATACGTCAACACAGACTATTTTATTAAAATAAGATAATTCCCTGATTTTTGATAATTTTATACCAAAAAGAGAAAGATATTTCATTTAAAAGTTATTAATTCTTCTGTACAGAGTGTATTTAATGATTTTTGTAATTGACTTCTAAGAAGAAACTGTCATAAGCCGTAAAATCCAATATAAGTTTTTTTAGTCTCTTAATACATAAAAAGCGTCCATGCTTGCAAAATATTTCAGTGAAATTGAGCGAAATTAATGGTTTAAAATCTATTAAAAATAAAGTACATATATAATATCATTTTTCTTTTTTAAAAAAAATTTTTTTACTGATGCTCATTATGTTAGTACTTTTTGACTTACAAAAAAATGACCTTAAATAATCGATTTAAATAATTCTAATTTGTTTTTAAAATGAAAACGAGTCAACAATTTGGCGAACCCTAATATATATATATATATATATAATATATATATATATATATACTAGATTCGCAGACCATTAATAGTGAGATCGATTCAGAGCGAGAATCGAGATAGATTGAAGGAGAATCGAGAGATAGATGATAGATAGATATAGAGAGAGATGGCGAGAGATGGGAGAGAGAAAAGCTAAAGAGAGTAAGAGAGAGACTAGAGAGAGAGAGAGAGAGAGAGAGAGAGAGAGAGAGAGAGAGAGAGAGAGAGAGAGAGGGGGTTAAAGAGAGAAAGGGAGAGGTGTGATATATATATATATAAAGAGATTTATATAGTGAGAGGGAGAAGAACATGATGTATACATAGGTAATCGAAAATTAATATTGATATATCGGTTATGAAGAGATTCAATTACAGACAACTTTTAGCTTCGAAAATTAATTCCACATTTCGTGACCATAAAGCTGGACCTATAACCCAGATCCACTTAGACAGTCAATATATTAACGCCTGCCCTCGGTCGGGGATCCAGTGGCTTCGGACCGGGGTCACAGAAGTTAACAACGTTGATCCCAGGATCCGTACTCCCAGGCCACACCTGCCCCCTCAATTTAAAGGGGCAGGGCTGGGCTGGCTGGGTTTATTGTCCAGTGCCTGAGGTGCCCCCTTGAGGGGAATGCTGACGGCATCCACGTATTTTTTGCAACCGCCTCCCATGAGCTTCGGTTCGTGGGTGGTCCCACATTAATAGGGCCTTGTGCCTAACCCGATCCACTTAGACAGTAAGTCAAATTTATATTTGAAGCGGATTTGGAACAAATCCGAATCCAGTTTATGTATTGTGCACCGCTCCTCCAGCTAATTTGTATTATTGGGCTCCGTTTGGATTCAGTTGAGCCCCCCCCTCCCTCACCAAGATCTAACAGTAACTTAAATATATCCAATGATACACTAACACTGAATAAATGGAAGGAAAGACAAGATAACTCGTTTACATATATACAGTGCGCGGTAGAAATACCACCCACATCTTAAACTGTGTGGAACAAGTGAACTTAGGCAAGTGACAATAGTAGCTCCATCTAGCTAATGCCGTACTATGTCTTTATCTTTTATCTTTTTTGTTTTTAACTTTTACGATCAGTTTAGATCATGGCTTAGACCGGAACACAACGTACATTTGCAGCTGGAACATTTTTTTAAGACTGGTGAATCTGTATTTGTTACACAGAGAGCTTTTCAAGCTCATTTCATGTTACGTCAGAAAGATGCTGTTCCGGATATAATTTTCAATCCATTGCAGATATAGCTACTTTCCCAAGTTCACTTTCATCAGGCGTGACAGCTTAAAATGTGAGAGGTATTTCTGTCGCACCTTATAGAAACATTTAATAGATACATTATATATATACAAGAAGTATTGATACAAACGAGTCTCAACAAATAAGATATGCACATCACATTCTATGAACTAGCAGTATATGAAAGGGTTACAAAACGGTAAAAAAAGTATTACTTTGGTTGTTGGTGGTCATAGCCATGTGAGCTTTACATTTGGATGACAAGGAGAGAGACAACATCCATCGTCAGGAGACGAGACAAAGTCTCTATTGTTCAAAGAACAGAAATAGAAAAAAACATGTCTTTACCGTTCAAAGAACAGAGAAAAAAGAGACCAAGATGGATTATTTATTGTCTCCCTATACTTTTATCATGCCAGTTGTAAACAAACGCCGATATAAAATAAGTTGTTATTGTTGAAATATTTGGTGATATAAGGTGTGCTACAATTCCCCACCTAGATTTATAGACAAGCCGTAGTCACGTGGTTTAATCCTTTGCCAATCACTAACCACACTGCGTGGCTGATACACTACTTACACACTGATATTGGCCATAGTTCTACTAGCACTCACCGAGGAGGGACTTACAATACTCAGGACTCTTTACCAGAAGAACCAAAGGATTCATCATCAGAGGACTACCAAGCGCTCTTGCTTAAGGCCTACAGGATGGCCCATAAGATTGTAACAGCTGCCTCCAGGATTTGTTAAAAAACACACAGCATTCTTGTGTTGTTACTAGAAGAACCAAATGATTCTTTATTAAAGGATTACCAAGGATCCAATCCCACTGGACAAGCGCTCTTGCTTAAAGCCTACAACATGGCCCATAAGATTGTAACAGTTATTGAATATTTTGGTGAAATAAAAATGTTTTCGACTTTGATGGCTCAATCCGAATTTTTAGTCTAAATTCACTGCATTTTATGGATAGAATATCAAAGTGCAGCATCTGTTTTCTTCAAAAGAACACACTATTTTGATTAGGGTGGAGAGTGCTCTCAGCATAAGGATACAGGGTGACAAAGTCAAATAAAAGCTGAAGACACATTGGTTCTCAGACTTTTCTTTTTCGACCGGTACCTTCCTTTTTTGAATTTGGATAAACCCCACACCCCAGACCTCTAACTCAAGCATTCAGAAGCCATATTTTCATAAACTCAAATCTTGCCTGCTTTTTAATCTTTTTATTTTATTTTATTTTTTTAATAAAAGAGATTTATTGTTGGTGCAACCAACTGTATCAATGTCGCTCTTATGTCCTCTTCTTTACTTCTTCTATTGCGCGGCACGCCCTATCGGCTGCGGCTGTAGAATACGCCGACTGCACTTATGTAGAGGGGTAAAATCCCCAAATAGGGCTACCTGGTAACCGTGGGTGGGTGACCCTGTTAGGATTTTATAGGCCATCCTTTTAGGCTTCAAGCAAGAGCGCTTGTCCAGCGGAAATCCTTGGTAAAGAATCCTTTGGTTGTTCCTTGGTGCTTTTCAGTATTGCAAGTCCTTCGTCAATGATTGCAAATGGACGTCTCTCAATATCAGTGATTAAATAGTCAACCAGCCACGTATTATGGCTGTTGATTGGGTGATAATTAGTATTATCTGGATTATTTGGACTAATGTCCCCATTTTCATTGTTATCTGTACAATGTTTCGGCCGATGTGCCCCCCAGGCCTTCTTCAGAAGGTTCCCGAGTCCAAGAAAGTTCCCGAGTCCGACAAGAAATACCTGAAGAAGGCCGAAGGGTACATTGGCCGAAACGTTGTATAGATAACAATGAGGATGAGGACAATAGCCCGAATAATCCAAATAATACTACAAAAAATTACAACATTTTAGATTTCCGGGTGTGGGTGTGAAGGTGAGGAGACATGGTTGTGAGGGGGGGGGTCAGAGTTCTAATGATTTAAAAATGAGAAAGAACGCTAATGGTGAATGTTCATTGAGCAAACTATTTTTCAATAATGAATGTTCAAGTAATATTTAAGTAGAAGCAATAAGCTGTTACTTACTTTATCAACCTCGACTCGGTTTAATTTAATTCTATGTCGGCAAATACAGTAGGTGTGCGTGGGTATACAATAATGTGGTGCATCGGACGCCTCGAATACTTTTGGCCTTTTGCCACAATTAAGATAAGCTTAGTAAATAAGTTTATGCATCTGGGGTGGGTGGGGGTGACAAATATATGTCTACTGACATGAGCTACCTTAGTAATGTAAATAATAATAATAATAATAATAATAATAATAATAATAATAATAATAATAATAGGCCCGACTCGGTGGGAAAGGCAATCCAACGGGAATTGTGCAAGAAATTCAATTTTCACCATACAACCAAATGGTATATGCACAAACCTAAACCTGTCCCAGAGAACGAGACGCATAAAATTCTCTGGGACTTCGAGGTACAGACTGATCACCTAATCCCGGCTAGGAGACCGGACCTAGTATTGATAAAGAAAGAGAACCTGTCATCTCGTGGATTTTGCTGTACCGGTCGTCCACCGAGTGTAAATGAAAGAAAGCGAAAAGATAGACAAATACTTAGCCCTTGCCAAAGAACTGAGGAAACTTTGGAACATGAAGGTGAAGGTCGTACTAATTGTAATTAGTGCCATTGGAACGATCCCCAAAGGCCTGGAAAAGAATTTGGTAGAATTAGAAATCAGAAGAAGAATCGAGACCATCAAAACTACGGCACTGTTGGGATCGGCTAGAATACTCAGAAGAGTCCTGGAGATCTGAGGAGACTTGCTTTCACTCAGCCTCCAGTGAACCACCAGCTACGGCAAGTGAGAAAAACTAATAATAATAATAATAATAATAATAATGATAATCAAAGCATGGTTGATAATACACAGAAGAATAACAAATGCAGGTAAAGTGGTGACAGAGATGAGGCAGTAAATCAGATAATAAGCAAATGCAACAAGATAGCACAAAAGGAATATAAGACTAGGCTCGACTGGGTAGGAAAGTTGATCCACTAGGAATTGTGCAAGAGATTAAAATTTGACCTTGATAACAAATGGTTGGTTGAATTTTACATGTCAACCCTTGTCGGGTTATTTTATGCCGAAAACATTTTTGTTTTATTTATTCTTAATGGGTATTCAAAATTTAAAAAAAAACTCAATCTTTTTTTAAATTCAATTTTGAATTTCACATTTTTAAAAACTCATGTTTTTGATCTATTAACCCATACATGGGATTTTAACAGATACTACCACACTGGGTCAGAGTGGACCTGGGAGTAATGACGAAGAAAGGGTACTCCACATTCCCCACAGTCCCAAAATTGGAAATTCCCCATTAGATGCAGTTTAACGTCATACCCAGGGCAACACTCAACTACCGCTTTGAACACAAATATAATGAAAAGGGTTGGGGATTCCCATAAGGGCAAAAGGGGTTAGGACAATCATGTAGGTGCTAGTATTGATAGGTGTAGGTGCTAGGTTTAATATGACCAACCGATTGATCGGAGCGGGCCTTCTTCGACTTTGGCCCTTTCTTAGGCTAGACGCTTAAGTAATTGCCAAAGTGGAGTGTTGCATGTCTAGGACTGCGCACCCATCAAGATTCCATCCTTAAGAATCACGAGTCGCCACCCATCATCAAGAGGTGTCACCATTAGGGGGGATTTTACCCGTCTGCAGAGGTGCAGTCTGTGTATTCTTCTGTTCCAGCCGATAGGACTGATGACAAATGGTATATGCACAAAGCAGAAGCTAATCTCGAACATGCGATGCATAAAATTCCCTGGAACATTGAGATACAAACATATCCCCTAATCTCGGCCAGAAAACCAGATCTCGTGTTAATTAACGAGAAGAAAATAACTTATCATTTTGTAGATCATATCATTTCAGCGGACCATTGAGAAAAAATTAAAGAAAGTGGAAAGATAGACAACAACTTGGATTTTGACAGAGAGCTAAAAATGAAATAGTGACGGTGTTACTGATTGTATTTAGAACACTTGGAACAGCACCTAAAACCTGGAAAAGAGACTGGAGGAACTGGAGATATGAGGAAGGATCGATTCCATCTAGATCACAGCACTATTGAAATCGGTTAGGAGACTTATAGGAGTTTTATTATTATTATTATTATTATTATTATTATTATTATTATTATCTTTTTCTTACTCCTTGAGATATATTCAAACCAGTGTAAACTGATGGTCTATCACTGGAGTCTGAGTGACAACAAGTCTCCTCAGGTCTCTATGACTCTTCTGAGTATTCTAGCCGATCTTAACAGTGCTGTTGTCTGGATGGTCTCGATTCTTTCTCAGATTTTCAATTCCTCTACTTTGTTTTCTAAAATTTTGGGGACCATTCCAAGAGCGCCAATTACAATTGGTATCAAAAAATTAAAATTAGTGAAATAGATCACTAATTAGGACTGAGCCTATTCTAGTAGTGACCACCCGAAAGGAGTTTAACAGGTTTAAATTCTGAGTTTTTCTTCTCTTAGACTGGTTGTCTAACCAAGGTTAAAGAGTCCAGTATTCTCAACTATTTACCCATAACTGGAGAGTGAGCAGTTGAATTCATACCTTTCCCAAGCGTATTAGTGCTATGTGAACTCTAGCTTCGTCCAGGTTTTGAATTCGGGTCGACGAGTCCATTTCCTACGACTCTAACCATTAGACCACGTGCCTCCAAGTTTCACATTCACCCTCTATATTCCACAGTTTTTTTTTTTCAATTCTCTAGCAAGGTCTAGGTATTTGTCTATCTTTTCGTTTTCTTTCATCTTCACCCTGTGGTCTGCTGGAACTGCAAAATCTACCAGATGACAAGTTTTCTTTTTTATGTTAATGGCTAGGATAAGATGACCCGTCTTTATCTCAAAGTCACAGAGAATTTTATGCGTTTCATTCTAAAGAACAGTTTCTGGTTTATTATGTCCTTCCTTGTGAGTTTTCTACACAAGCGTTAGCTGGTGTACTTTCACTTGAATCTGAGTGATAACAAATCTCTACAGATTTCCAGTACTCTTTTGAGTTGTCTAACCGATCTTAACAATGTTGGTGTTTGGATGGACTCGACTTTTCCTTTAATTTTCAATTCTTCCATTCTTTTTGTTCCAAACCTTTAGCGACCGTTCCTAGGGCACTCATTGCTATTGTTATCACCGTCACCCTCATGTTTAACATTTTTTCCTGTCCTCTGGCAAGGTCCAAGTGTTTGTTTATCTTTTTGTATTCTTTTCACTCTGTGTCCATCGGAATGGTAAAATCCCCTGGAAGACATTATTATTATTTACTCCTTTTGAGTTTTCACATCAGTGTTAGCTGATGGTCTTTCACTGGAGTCTGAGTGACAGCAAGTCTCCTCAGGTCTCCAGGACTCTTCTGAGTATTCTGGCAGATTGTAGCAGTGCAGTGTTCTGAATGGTTTCAATCCTTCCTCTGATATCCAAACTTTCCAAGCCTTTTTCTAATCCTTTTGGGACTGTTCCAAGTGCACTAACTACAATTGGTATCACTTTGACTTTTATATTCCATAACATTTTCAGTTCTCAGGCAAAATCCACCAGTTGACAAGTTCTTTCTTTTTTGTTTATCAACACTAGGTCTGGCCTTCTTGCTGGGATAAGGTGATCCATTTTTATCTCAAAGTCCCAGAGAATTTTGTGCGTTTCGTTCTCAAGAACAGATTCTGGTTTATGCATATACCATTTTGTTGTGTGGTCAAAATTTAATTTTTTGCATAATTCCAGTGGATCACCTTCCCAACCCAGTCGTGTCTAGTTTTGTATTCTCGTTGTGCTAGTTTGCTACATTCGCAGAGTATATGGTTAACAGTCTCATCTCTATTACCGCAAAATCTACATTTACTATTTTGTTGGGTCTTATCAATTTTTGCTTTATTATTATTATTATTATTATTATTATTATTATGATTTGCGAGATTTTCCCACTTGTTTTAACTGGTAAATTTTCACTGGAGTCTGAGTGACATCAAGTCTCCTCAGGTCTCGAGAATGTTCTGAGTATTCTAGCTGATCTTAATCGAGATATAGTCAGGTATTTGTCTATCCTTTCATTTTCTTTACTTTACTGATTATTATTATTATTATGAGTTTTTCACATCAGCGTTAGCTGATGGTCTTTCACTGGAGTCTGAGTGACAACAAGTCTCCGCAAGCCTCCAGGACTCTTCTGAGTATTCTGCCAGATTGCAACAGTGCAGTATTCTGGATAGTCTTAATTATTCCTCTGATTTCCAGATTTTCCAATCTTTTTTCCAAGCTTTTTGGGACCGTTCCAAGTGCACCAACTACAATTGGTATCACTTTGACTTTCATATTCCATAACTTTTTCAGTTCTCTGGCAAGGTCCATGTATTTGTCTATTTTTTCGTTTTTTGCTTCAGCTTCCCCCCTGTGATCTGCTGGAACTACAAAATCCACCAATTGAGAAGTTCTTTCTTTTTTGTTAATCAACACCAGGTCTGGTCTTCTTGCTGAGATAAGGTGATCCGTTTTTATCTCAAAGTCCCAGAGAATTTTATGTATTTCGTTCTCAAGATTATTATTATTATTTTACTCCTTTTGAGTTTTCACAACAGCATTAGCTGATGGTCTTTCACTGGAGTCTGAGTGACAGCAAGTCTCCTCAGGTCTTCAGGACTCTTCTGAGTATTCTGGCAGACTCCAGCACTGCAGTGTTCTGAATGGTTTCAATCCTTCCTCTGATTTCCAAACTTTCCAAACCATTTTTTAATCCTTTTGGGACTGTTCCAAGTGCACGAACCACAATTGGTATCACTTTCACTTTCATGTTCCATAACTTTTTCAGTTCTCTGGCAATATCCAGATATTTGTCAATTTTTTCATTTTCCTTTAGCTTCACCCTGTGATCTGCTGGAACTGCAAAATCCACCAGTTGAAAAGTTCTTTCTTTTTTGTGTATCAACACCAGGTCTGGTCTTCTTGCTGGGATAAGGTGATCCGTTTTTATCTCAGATATTCCCAGAGAATTTTATGCGTTTCGTTCTCAAGATTATTATTATTATTATTATCTCTTGATGGTCTTCCACTGGAGTCTGAGTGACAGCAAGTCTCCTCAGGTCTCCAGGACTCTTCTGAGTATTCTGTCAGATTGCAGCAATGCAGTATTCTGGATGGTATCAATCCTTCCTCTGATTTCCAGACTTTCCAAACCCTTTTCCAATCCTTTCCCGATTTCTAGCCTCGTGCCACAACCATGCTATCTTCAATTTGTGAATCTGTGGGTGCACATCCCTGTATCCATTGACAAATGCTGCACCAGTGATTCATCTGATAATGTTGTGAAGATGTAATCAGAGCAAGTCAAATTAGCCCATTTATTAATGAACGTTAGTCGTCGTAAACTGTAAGAGTTGCTGTCTGGATAAGCCACACCCTTCATGTTAGGTTGTTTAAAGAACACTTGGCCTACATCACCCGAGATTTCTTTGTTGGTGGCATGGCGTGAGAAAAATACCAGACCGACAAGTGTAACAGTACTCACATCCCTATGGAGCAGCATAACGTTGGAAGAGGTATTTATTTACTCAACCTGTCCACCACGAGTAGGATGTGACACAAGGTCGCAAGTATGGGGCATCCAGTGAGGATTGCCTAATGTTGGAAGATGGTTAGCTACCTTATTTCGAAAAAAAAAAAAAAAGATTTTCTGGTGGTGTGATTTCGACCCGCTGTGGATGCTCTGTCTTTTCGGCCTTGTGTCAAGCTAATTCGTTGGATGGTTGGATTTTACGACATGTCAACCTTTGTTGGGTTATTTTGTGCCGAAGAGGTTTGGTTTTATTCCTTCTTGATTTGAATTGAACTTTTCATTTCAAATTAAATTTTTTTCTTCAAACTCAATTTTTTAAACTCAATTTTTTAAAACTCATTTTTTTTCTATTTAGTCCATAGATGAGACCCTAACTGATACTACCACTCCGGGTCAGAGTAGACGCGGTAGTAATGGTAATGAAGTGGTAATCCACATTCCACAAGACATTAAGACCCTCAGCCATCACCTTTTAACACATATATGATAAAAAGGGTCGTAGCTTGCCATAAGCACAATACGGTTGGGACAATCATATAGATGCTTGGGCTTGACGTGCTCAGCCGATTAATTGGAGGGGGTTCTTCGACTACCCGTCTAGCCTAAAGCATCACGGATCTCCACCCACAGTAAACAGGTGGCCCCATTAGGGAGTCTGATGACTCTGCGGAGGTACAATCGGTGTATTCTAAAGTCCTTGCAAACAGGGCTACCTAACGCTGGAAGATGGTTAGCTAGCTTGTTTCGTAAAGAAATTGCTGGCAGAGTGATTTCGACCTCAAGGGGATGCTCTGCTTTTTCGACCTTGTATCAAATAAGTAAAGAAAACGAAAGGATAGACCTTAGTAAATAAGAAGATTGATTGATTGATTGATTGATTGATCGATTGATCAATTTTAATGGGATGTCAACCCATCTAGGATTATTTTAGTCCAATAGGTATGCTTATATTTAATTTTGTGTATAATCGTTTCTGAAGAATCTTTGGTTAAATCCTACTTAACGGACATAAATTCACCCCGCCGAAAGAAAAAAAAAATACTAAAAATCAGGGAATTAACCGAATTTGATGAAATTTTCAGTGTTGATAATAAATAAAAGATATAATGCACCAGTTATTTTATCTAAAAACTTATACATTTTTTCAGGTCAATTAACTTTGAACCACGTATGTTTGTGAATCTGTGTTACGCCTCAAAGATACGTGGTTCAAAGTTAACTGACCTGAAAAAATGTAAGAGTTTTCAAATAACATAACTGGTGCATTATATTGTTTATTCATTAATATATTAACACTACTGAAAATTTCATTAAATTCGGTTAATTCCCTGATTTTTAGGATTTTTTTTTCTTTCGGAGAGGTGACATACGATGGTGGAATTTATGTCCGTTAAGTAGGATTTAAACGATTTTTTTGTATGGTTATATTCTATGGCTAGAGGTTAGCGAATTGAATTCATTGTATTTTTATATTTACTGTGTAGTTGTTTCTTAAGAGTTTTCTTTCATAGTCAGGATATCAAGTATTACATGCTTTCAAATATTACTATCTAATACAAATAATTTGCACAGAATGGTGTGGTTTCAAGTATTCCTATCTAAAATAATAATTATATGGTATCAAGTAATTATTTATATTTAATAATAACCATTTGTTTGCACACAGTTGTATTATTTCAAGTAATTAATAATAATCTTTAGTAAAAAATTATAGCTTCAAGTAACTATTCTAAATAGAAATAATTTACAGTTATATGCAAAGTTATATGTACAGATGGGATCCCAACAGGTCTGGTTTGGTTTGTTTTGTTTTACGGCACATCAACCTCGGTGGGTCATTTAATGCCGACAAAGTTGTGAAATAAATTCATTCTTAATGCATAATACAATTTTGTTTATAAACTCATGTTTTTCTATTCAACCCATAGATGGGACCCTAACAAGTACTACCACTCCGGGTCAGAGTGGTCCAGGGAACAATGGTGATGAAGGACTGCTCCACATTCCCAAAAACCTCCAGAACTGGAACCTCACCATCAGATAACGTAATTCCCAGGACACCGCCTTCTAGCACCCATATGATAAGAAGGATTGGGGGTTGCCATAAGGGCAATAGGGTTGGGGCAATCATATAAGTGCTAGGGCTTGAAGTGGTCAGCCGATTGATCGGAGGGGGTCTCTCCGACCGCCCGTCTAGCCCAAGAAAAGTGGAACATTGCAAGTCAAGGACTGCTCAGCCACCTGGGTTCTATCCTTAAGCATCACGGGTCACCACCCACGGCCAACAGGTGGCCCCATTGGGGGAGTCTTACCCCTCTACAGAGGTGCAATCGGTGCATTCTAACACCACAGCCGACAGAATGGGATCCCAACAGGGACGATCAACCTGGGTCAGAATGATAGCAATGAAGGGGTACTCCACGCTCTCCAGATCTCCAGAACTGGAGCCCCACTATCAGATGCAACTTTTATATATGCATTTTTGGAAGGGTCTTAACTCTCTGTGGAGGATACAGTCAGCATATTCTACGCCTCACTCACAGGACGATAGATAAGTAAAGTAAGTAAAGTTGGCAGAGTGACCTATTGTCGGTATAAGCCAGATAGAGAGGGAGTCTATTCCCTTTTTGCTAGTGCTAGACCAAGTAGATTGTTATTGTTGATGTGGAGCGCCACACCTACTGTCAGCTCCCCACTTTACCGCCCAGATCATATTACCCAATCTCCTGCGCTGAGTTAGCGGGTAGCGGTATCGAACCCGGAACTTTGCGATTCCCGGGAGGGTGCTTTACCGACTGAGATAGATAACTAGCTTTTATCCGAGAGCCTTCGTTAACAGGTTTATTTATGTAGGCTCGCGAGTGTGAGTTTGATCCTCACTGGGTGTTTTGTTGTTGCAGGCTTGTGTCTGACTAATCACAACTTCGTAAAACAGCTTGTTTGATGCAAATAAGTGGGTGTTTTAGGCTAAGCTCCGCAACACTTAATTGCCAATATGGCTTGTCTCTAATTGGGCAATTAGTTCTCTTTGAATAATAATAACCCCACCACCCACCCTGCGCTGTGTCGGCAGGGCTTAGAATTCGCCGACTGTATCCCCAACAGAGGGTAAGACACCCCCACCCCAAAAGAGGGTGTCCTAAGAATTACTCTAAACTGTATCTGATGGCGAGGCGAGATCTAGGGGCTGTGGGGTACCCCTTCGCTACTATCATTCCAAGGTCCACCCTGCTTGATCGTACCTGTTAGAATCAAGAATAAAGGCCAGGTTAGCTCAGTCGGTAGAGCGTTCGGCTAGAAATCACAAGGTTCCTAGTTCAAAACCGACCCTCGCCAACTCAGCGTATGAGTAACACAGGGATCTGTGCGGTAAAGTAAGGAGCCGATGGTAAGTGTGGCGCTCTGTCTCATACGTAAAAAAACATCTCCTTGGTCTAGCGCTAGTGAAAAGGGGATAGACTTCCTCGCTGATTGGCTGCTACCGACTATAGGCCACCCCGACAACTTTTACTTACTCGAAGCTATAATTGTTTACTAAGGATTATTATTAATTACTTGAAACCATGTAACTGTGATATTACACCAAGGTCCACTCTGACCTTATATGGTTCCATCTATTGGTCAAATAGATCTATATACAAAATTTAGAGTTCGAATCCTGGACGAGGCTGTTTGAATTTCACATAGGACAAATACCCTTTGAAAAGGTATGCATCCAACTATTCTCCCGCCAGCTATGGGCAAATAGGAGGACAAATCGAGCTCTTTAACCATAGGCAAGCAGTCTAGGAGAAGGGACAACCCAGAATTCAAACCTGTTAAACTTAAAAATTGACCTTGTGTCACATCCTGCTCGTGGAGAGGGATTGGGTAAATACATACCCAATATATTTGGATTTCAACCTTACAAAATTATTACTCATACAGAAGTCGACAAGTATTTTTTTTTATTTAAAAAAAATTCGACCTATACACGAGTATACACGGCACACTGTGTAGAACATGACCTCATAAAGTTGATTGGAATTATCATTTTGATTTTTTTCATTGGCTAAAAAAAAATGATGAGTGAAATTGAAATTGAAAGCGCACCATAAGGAAATGAAGTAGAGGGGTAGGGTGGGGAAGGAAATGGTCATGTTCGAATCCCCTGTTTCCTGTCACTGTATCACTTGACTTTTCGTTCCGTGGTCATATTTTTCTACGCCCCTTTTGTCACTATCGTTTGCGAATGATAGACAGATGAGCAATAACACACGATAGTCATGAATCGATATATATATATATATAATTATATATATATATATTTGTGTGTGTGTGTGTGTGTGTGTGTACATATATATATATGCATACATATATATATATATATATATATATATATATATATATATATATATATATATATAGATAGATAGATAAGAATAGTGATAAATAGACAGATATCTGGGTACATATAAGGTGTTAGATAGATTGATGTGAACAGAATGATAGATGGATGCACGTGAATAGACTAACATACATAGATAGATAGATAGATAGATAGATAGATAGATGTAAAGACTTAGACAGGCAGACAGACAGATAAATAGATAGATAGATAGATTGATGGATATAGTATATAGAAAGAAAGATATATATATGTGGGGTCTTAGATGTAAAGACATATAGATAGGTACGTAGATAGATTGATAATTGTGGAGACTTAGATATTGAGATAGAAAGATAGATGTGAACAGACTGATAGATACATATGAATAGACTGAGATAGATAGATACATAGATAGGCATGAAGGCTTGGATAAATAGATAGATGTGAAGACCTAGAGATAGAGATAGATAGATAGATAGATAGATAGATAGAGAGAGAGGAGAGAGAGAGAGAGAGAGAGGTGGGGATTTCTGCGGTTACTAAACACCGGTCCTCGAAAAGCCTGAGAAAAAAAGGATCCTTTATGTAAAGATGTAAAGACTTAGATAGATAGATAGATAGATATAGTATATAGAAAGAAAGATAGATACATGTGGGGACTTTGATGTAAAGATAGGTACATAGATAGATTGATAATTGTGGACCCTTAGATATTGAGATAGAAAGATAGATGTGAACATACCGATAGATACATATGAATAGACTGAGATAGATAGATAAGAGATAAGCATGAAGGTTTGGATAAAAAGATAGATGTGTGAGAGAGAGAGAGAGAAGAGAGAGAGAGAGAGAGAGAGAGGAGATAAAATAGACTGATATATATATATATATATATATATATATATATATATATAGATAGATATATAGATTAATTGATTGATTGATTAATTAATCAATCGAGACTTAGATAGATCGGGATTTAGATGTGAACAGACTGAGATATATGGATTGAAACATGGGAATACACTGAGATAAATAGATAGAGAGATGTGAAGACTTAGATAGATGTGAATAGACTGAGATAGATAGATAGATAGATAGATATTCAAAGTCCAGATAGATAGATTGATAGCTGACCTTTTCCACGGTTACTAAACACCGGTCCTCGAAAAGCCCGAGAGAAAAAAAATCCTTTATAATGACAAATAGCGATGATTTCCGACGTGTTAATAATTGGGCGTGTTTGATGGGAGGTGGGAAGAGCTAACCAACAAATCGGATAAAAAAAGGGGGCTAAATATGCTGATAGACAAATGAAGAAGGCAATGGAGCCTTTAACTGAAAACACTGTCCTCGGTTGAATACCAAAGTATAATAGAGAATCACCCATGAATAATTAAACCCCTATGAATATTTGATACATTCTTTATTCTAAACCAAAGATGCCAGGGTTATATTATTTCTAGTGGAATATTATACAAATCTGCCCTGTCAGCAGGACTTAAAATAGGTCGACTGTATCTTTCCAGAGGGAATACACCCTAATATTAGCTGTTCAGTTTTTTTTAAAAATAAATAAATAGGGGTAAAAAACAGCATTAAAACCATTTTTTAAGATTTCTAAGAAAGGGAACGTTTGATCTGATTTATATTTATTAGGAACCGAGATGTTGAAGATACTGGCTCGCTGCTTATGAAACTTAACATACAAACACGTTTCGCACACTCAAAGCTCTCTCTCTCTCTCTCTCTCTCTCACTCTCTCTCACTCTCTTTTCCCCTCTCTCTCCACTCATTGAGAAACTAACATATTAGTCCACGGGGATATCCTGTTCTCATTCTGCTAACCATACCTGGGGTACAGGTGTTAAGCTGTGTTAATTATTTTTCTATGTTACTGCTGACTCTGACCAGGACTGAACCTGCAGTCTAGAGATAACTGTTACTTAGAACTGTCTTAACCTAACTCCTTTATCCACTAGGCTATGTGTCCAATTGGATTACGACAAGAAGGTTCCCGATAACGACAAGAAGGTTCCCGAGTCCGTGAAGGTTCCCGAGTGCGACAAGAAATACCTGAAGGCCTGAGGGCACATCGGCCGAAACATTGTACAGATAACAATGAAGATGGGGATAATAGTCAGAATAATACAAATAATACTAATTATTAAGCCTCATCTAATTATAGGGAGTGGTCTTGAATTAAGAATTGTTATAAGTTAGATGGTTGGTTGGTTGGTTTGTGGTTGAGGGATTTTAACGGCAAATCAACTCGTCTAGGGTAATTTTATACCAAAGGTTAGGAATTAATATATGTTGTATGTCTATATTTACACTTTTGTAGTTAACAGTTTTAACGAAATGTTAACATCGTCGAGCATTGTACGATACATTGGATATTTTCCGTGTGGCGTCACATCAGTGAAGGGGGTCGGTGTGCAAATAAAACTGTTGAGAGTAAGGCCCCGAAACGGTGCACATTCTCTCCTGATGATCCCAAAACCAAATACATAACATATCAATAACAAACAAAACAAAAGAATCATGGAATTGAACTTCTCGTCGGTTTTGCTATTAGAATGAGGAGCATTCTACAGCCGGCTCGCTTTATGGTGAGTTTCCTTTACTTATTGTTATACCGGCCGTTCCTACAGTGGAGAATATACACCGGTTCTCACTATAAATAGTGAGACACCGAGTGAAAAGGTTGTACTGTTACCGTACTGTTACCGTATTGTTACTGTTTAGCGGCAAGCTAGCCGTTCTTGTACCTTATTGTAAATACACTTGTCTCTTTTTATCCCTACCTCGACTTGACTTCTTTTTTTACTGTTGAACTAACATCACAACACTTATCAAGTAACTTTCTTCTTACTTTTGCATGGTATTGATCAGATTTATATTTTTTGGTATAATTTTATTTCTTTCACCAAATACTATCAAACAAGAAACCTGAGGAACCTCTTTAGAAATACAAACCGAGAAGACATTTTAAATTTTCTAAAAAAGAAAACAAACAACCTTTTCAACAAGATATAACAAGACATAACCGAATACCTCCACATAACCACAACTTTAAAGACTGAAATCCATAATAACCTTTTTCTGGCATTAAATGACCCACAGCGGTGGATATGTCGTTAAACAATACTAAAACACAAACGCAAACCCAAAAACTATATAATGTTTTCTATGTTGATATTTTCAATTAGATCTTTTATATTATTTGTTTGGTTTGGTTTGTTTTGTTTTACGGCATATCAACCTCAGTGGGTCATTTAATGCCGATAAAGTTTTGAAATAAATCAATTCTTAATGGATAATACAATTTTTTTATAAATACATTTTTCTATTTAACCCATAGATGGGACCCTAACAGGTACTACCACTCCGGGTCAGAGTGGACCAGGGAGCAATGGTGATGAATGGGGTGCTCCACATTCCCAAACCTCCAAAACTGGAACCTCACCATCAGATAGAGTTTAACGTCATTCCCAGGACATGTAGACCCAGCCACCGCCTTCTAGCACCCATATGATAAAAAGGGGTTGGGGCTTGCCATAAGGGCAATAGGGTTGGGAAATCATATAGGTGCTAGGGCTTGACGTGACCAGCGATTGATCGGAGGGGGCCTCTCCGACCGCCCGTCTAGCCCAAAATAGGCCAAAGTGGAGTATTGCATGTCATGAACTGCTCATCCACCAGGGCTCTATCCTTAAGCATCACGGTCGCCAGCCACGGCCAACAGGTGACCCATTGGGGAAGTCTTACCCCTCTGCAGAGGTGCAGTCGGTGCATTCTAACGCCCCAGGCGACAGGGCGGTATATTATTTGTGTTAAAAAAAGTAGTTTCTGATGAGAGCTAAATCTCTAAATTCTATGAGGAAATGTCTGACAGTACAAGGTCTTTGACATGTTTCCCATTGTGGTTTTTGTTCTTGTTTGAGAATAAAGGAGTTCATAAGTCCTGTGAGACCAATGCGTAATCGGGAAATAATGACTTGTTCCTTTCTGGACTTTCTATAAGTTAGAGGAACGTCATGAGATCTAATGAAAGAAAAAAAAATCTTAACGCTAAAAAAGGCAAGAAGCAGGTGGTATCCAGCAGAAACTGTCACGTCAATATACTAAGTAGGGAAGCACTAATAGTGGAGGCGCATGGTGTAATGGTTAGAGTAGTAGGAAATGGACTTGTCGACACGAGTTCAATTCCTGAACGAAGCTGTTTGCATTTCACGTGGCGCTAATACTCTTGGGAAAGGTATGGATCCAATTATTCCTCCAGCTATGGGTAAATAGCAGGGCAAACTGGACTCTTTAACCAAGGCTAGGTAACCAGTTTAGGAGAAGGGAAACTCTGAATTCAAACCATTTAAACTCCGCTTAAAAAACTGATCTTGTGTCGCATTCTGCTCGTGTGGAGGGATTGGTAAATAAGTCGTCGGGGTGACCTAAAGTCGGTATTAGCCAATCAGCGAGGGATTCTATCCTTTTTTCACTAGCGCTAGACCAAGGAGATTGTTTTTGCGTCTGAAGTGGAGCGCCATACCTATCATCAGCTCCTTACTTTACCGCACAGATCCCTGTGCTACTCATATGCTGAGTTGGCGAGGGCTAGTATCGGACTAGGAAACTTGTGGTTTCTAGCTGAACAATTCGATACAAAATGGAGAAATAGGAGTAGAAAGACTATGTTGCGCCAGTATTCCAGGAGAGTAAGGCCATGATTATCAGTATTTAATATCTTTGCGTTTTACGTTAGAATGGAACGACACCTGTCACTATTTGAGCACCCATACCACGAGCGGTTAGAAAATACGATTATAAATTTGTAAGCCAACAATTATGTCTTATTCAAACAAAACTGCAAACACTTATTTTTTTCTTTTCTTTTTTTTTCTTTTTAATGCGAGTTTGTGCATGTTTGTGCTTGACTTATACACTAGCTTGAGTATAGGATCATTTAGGGTCAGACGTGATGCAGCTAGACTTTGTATTCGTATACACTGATTATATATATATATATATATATATATATATATATATATATAGGAAAAATACCTTATTTAATTGAGTAATAAAAATAAAGTATGGATCAAATATAAGGTATTGTGATCTTTAAGTACTAGTTTAATTAATGGAAAAATACCTTATTTAATTGAGTAAAAAAATAAAGTATGGATCAAATATAAGGTATTTGTGATCTTTAAGTACTATTTTAATTAATGGAAAAAATACCTTATTTAATTGAGTAAAAAATAAAGTATGGATCAAATATAAGGTATTTTGTGATCTTTAAGTACTATTTTAATTAATGGAAAAATACCTTATTTAATTGAGTAATAAAAATAAAGTATGGTCAAATATAAGGTATTTTGTGATCTTTAAGTACTAGTTTAATTAATGGAAAAAACCTTATTTAATTGAGTAATAAAAATAATCAATATAAGGTATTTTGTGATCTTTAAGTACTAGTTTAATTAATAAAAAAATACCTTATTTAATTGAGTAAAAAAATATGTCATCTTTTTACTCAATAAATAAGGTATTTTTTCCATTAATTAAACTAGTACTTATATATATATATATATATATATATATATATATATATATATATATATATATATATCCAGACCGTTTATCATTCTAGGGAAAATTATAAACAAGGTTCCTAGTTCTATACAGGCCATCGCCAACTCAGCGTATGAGTAGCACAGGGAATTTGTGTGGTAAAGTAAGGATGGTAGTATCCTGATAATAGGCGTGGCACTCCACCTTGGTCTAGCGCTTGTGAAAAGGGGATAGACCCCCTCGCTGATTGGCTGATACCGACTTTAGGCCACCCCGACGACTTTACTTTACTTATATATATAGTTGTGTGTCTTTAAAAAAAAAACTATGTCAACTTGATAACCTGACTCATTACTTCGATGATTACAGACTATGTCTCGTGGGAAATAACGTCAAGAAGCCGAACACGTTGAATGGCTACAATTTAATTGATATATACAAATAATGCATAAAACTAGTAGGACCTGTGGATATACCACAGTAGGATAATTTAATTATTACAACGCTTGATATGTTTACTTAAGAGCTATTGCCTAATAGCTCAATATGTAAAAAGTATAATAATCTTGATTTAACTCTCCGACACTCTTTCTTAAAACGGGATGTTGTGAAATATTTACATTGATTTGCTGATAAAAATCTGGGGGGATGTGTTTAAAATATCTACATTAATTTACCGACAAAAAACTGACAAAAACACGACTTGGAAAATATTTAAGTTGGACTGGAAAGATAAATATTACCAAAATATATTCCATAATTCACAATTTCAACATTACAAATAAAACAAATATGTGACTTCTTTCTTTTTTTCAGTTCATTTTAAGTTTACGTAGGGCATTTAAGTGACGCAAAACCATTCGGAATGTGCAAAATATCTTAATATGTAAAAAGTATAATAATCTTGATTTAACTCTCTCTCCCACCCTTCTTTCTTTCTTTCTTTCTTTTTTTCTTTCTTTTCCTTTTTTCATTACGTTCGATTGAAACAGATTAGCGTTTATTTTAACTTTCGTTTATCATTCTAGGGAAAATTATGATGTATTCGGGTTAGCTCAGTCGGTAGTGCGTTCGGCTAGAAACCACAATACCGGCCCTCTCCAACTCAGCGTATGAGTAGCACAGGGATCTGTGCGGTAAAGTAAGGAGCTGATGGTAGGTGTGGCGCTCCACCCCAGACGCTAAAATAATCTCCTTGGTCTAGCGCTAGTGAAAAGGGGATAGACTCACTCGCTGATTGGCTGATACCGACTACAGGCCACCGTGACGACTTACTACTATTCTAGGGAAAAAGGTCTAAGAAGAAAATGTGTCTAGTAGTATTAGTTGGTTTGGTTTGGTTTCTTTGATTAATGACATATCAATCTTTGTGGGTTATTCAATGCCAAAGCCACCGTTGGAGAAGAACAGTGTTGGTACTATTCAACCCATAGATGGAAGGATGGGGAATCCATACCTTTCCCAAGAAATTTATCCGAAAGTAAGCATAATAGCGCGATTGGAGTTTGAACTTGCTTGCTTCGATACCGCAGTTTAGAACGTTAGTCACTACACCTTCACTGCGATCCTACCGTAAGCCGCTGATGATTAGTTCATTATAATTGGGCAAAAAGACCCAGATTACAATAATAATAAGACAGCGTTAGCTGGTGCTCTTTCCTTGGAGTCTGAGTAAAAACAAGTCTCTTTAGGTCTCCAGGACTCTTCTGGCCTGTTAGAAACCGTGTCGCCATTATAAGGGCTCTCCAATCACTGCGATCCTACCGTAAGCTGCTGATGGTTAGTTCATTATGATTGAACACAAGGACTCAAATTACAATAATAACATGACTTTATTTGATAGAAAAGAGTTCTAAGGTGAATAGATAGTGAACTTTTAAATATCCCTCATACAGGTAAAAAAAAATACCAAGAAAATTTGGTACACCGTGGAGGAAATTTGGTGGGCAGAAAGTTAAGCAAGTTAAAGGTTTTCTAAGGAAATAAACACCAGTCAGTTTTTAAGCATTTATCTTTCTCTCGTTTAACTTTTAAATGTCATTTTTTGGACAAGAGAGTCATTGGCAATGAAAAATGAATGAATTACGAAAATTAGAATTAAAAAAATTAAGTGTAGTGTAACCACTACACTACAGAGACTCTCCAGCAGAAATAGTATGTATTTTCTTAACCCCTCCGCCACGGGCAGTATTTAACAGAATGCCAACTTTTGAGTGGAGTACAGCTGGTTTGAATTCAGTTCCTTCTCCTAGATTGATAATCTAACCAAGATTAAAGAACTCAGTTTGTTCTATTTACCCATAGCTGGAGGGAGAAGAGATGGATTCATTCCTTTCCCAAAGGCATTTGCACGAAGTGAAACGCAAACAGCCTCGTCCTTGATTTGAACACGAATCAAAAGATTTTTTCATTCCCATCGTATTCCTTTTTATCCTTACTTTTTTCACTTTTTTATCCATCTGTTCTTTCTTTCTTTCTCTTTTCTTTCTTTCTTTATCTTTTTCATTCATATCTTTCTTGCTTTCTTTTCTTTCTCTTTTTCCTTGTTCTCTTCTTTCTTTCTTTCTTTTCTTTCTTTCTTTCTCTTTTTCATCATTCCCCTTTTTCCGCTTTTCATTTTCGTCTTTCTTTCCTTTTTATCCATCTCATCTTTCTTTCTTTCTTTCTTGTTTTTTCGTTTTTTTTTCTCTTTTTCCTTCCCATCTTTCTTTCTCCTTTTCACCCATTTCTTTCTTTCTTTCTTTCTTTCTTTATTTCTTTCTTTCTTTTTTCGTTTTTCTTTCTCTTTTTCCTTACCATCTTTCTATCTCCTTTTCACCCATTTCTTTCTTTCTTTCCTTTCTCTTCATTTATCTTTTTCTTCCTTCTTTTCTTTTATTTCTTTTTATTCACTCTTGCTCTTTTCATCGTTTTTATCTTTTCTCCTTTCTCATTCATTCTTCCCCCCTCTCTCTCTTCTCTCATTTTGCTTCTATCTTTTTCTTTCTTCTTTCTTTCTCTTTTATCGTTCTTTTTCTTTCTTTCTTTCTTTCTTTCTCGCAAACATAAATATATATGTATATTTTTATGCATGCATTTTCACACACACACACACACACACACACACACACACACACACACACACACACACGGTACGTTCAATCTCACCCTAAATAAACAAACAATCCGGTGAAAACGGATCGTACGGAGCGATTTGTTTTTGTGAGGTCAAATGACGTAAAATTTTTGACTATCTGCGGATTTCATCAAACCAGTTATGTATTTAAAAGAAAATTAACCGAGCAATGTCAAGGCCGTTTTGCTGTCAGCATAAACATACACACCTTCCCGCGCATTTTCTCACGCTATGAAAGCGAGGCTGGAGCCAATTTGAACGTAAAGAAAATATTCCTTAACGGGAAGAAAAAAAAAAGAAAATCTTACAGTAAATCCCCACTCCCCCACAAAAAAAGTGCGGTTGGGAGGACAGAGCGAAAGAAAGTAAAGTAGACTTAATGGCTTATTGTCGGTATCAGCTGGACAGCGAAGGGAGTCTATCCCTTTTCACTATCGCTAAACAGGGAGATCGTTTTTGCGTCTGAGGTGGTGCGCCATACCTACCATCATCTCCCAGCTTTACCGCACAATCCAAGTTGTGATACTCATGCACTGAATTCGATATGGGCGAAGTCCGGTATCGAACCCTGAACGTTGTGGTTCCTGGCTGAGCTAAACCGGCCCTTTAATTTCTTTACTTACTCTGTTAAATATCGACTTCCAAGGCTTCTTGTTTTGGGACTATTATTTCCGGACACACTTTCCTACCAATCATTTACTTTTTGCTTTAGGATAGTAGTTTTAGTGTTGCGGGGTCTCGAAGGACGTTAGTGGGGATCAAAGACGAGATGAAAAGGTGACGACAAGTTCACATCAGGAAAAAAGAAAAGTCAGACGCGTGATCACAGAAAAAATACCACTCACTTTGTTATTGATGTATCAACTTGACTCTGGACCGGTCACAAAAACACTTACCAAACATTCGACATCAGCAGAGGATGATCAATTTTTCATTCGAGTTTTCTTTCTCCTAGACAGTTGTCATACCAAGGCTAAAGAGTCCATCTATCCTATTGTAAACATAGCTGGAGGGACGGTAGACTTTAGCGCTAGTTTCGTGAATGTTCAATCCTCGCTGGTGCAACCACACTTGCGACCTTGGCTACATCTTACCTATGGCGAATAGGTTGGGTAAAACCTACCTTTACTTTGTACTAGAAGCTGCTACCCGACATCGCCTCACTAAGTTGGATCGCAGGAGTGACAAACGGACCTAGCGTGTATAAGAGGGATTTCACATGGCGCTAATACCATTGGGAAAGGTATGAATCCTACTCTTCCTCCAGCTATGGGTAAATAGTAGGGAAGACTGGGTTCTTTAACTTGGTTAGGCAACCGGTCTAGGAGAGAAGGAAAACTCTGAATTCAAATCTGTTGAATTCCGCTTAAGAAATTGACCTTGTGTCATATCCTGCTCGTGCGGAGGGGTTGGTAAATATATAAAGAGGGACCGGGTTAGCTGAGACGGTAGAGGCGTTCGGCTAGAAAACCACAAGGTTCTTAGTTCGATATCGGCCTCGCCAACTCAGCGTATGGTAGCACAGGGACCTGTGCGGTAAAGTAAGGAGCTGATGGTAGGTGTGGCGCTCCACCTCAGACGCAAAAAAAATTCTCTTTGGTCTAGCCTTGTGAAAAAGGGGATAGACTCCCTCGCAGATTGGCTGATACCAACTTTAGGCTCACCGACGACTTTACTTTACTTATAAGTGCTACGGGAATGCAAACAGCTTCGTCCAGAATTTGAACTCTATTAGCCGTGTTCATTTCCAAGGACGATAACCGTTACGTAAGGCAATTAATTTGTTCGTATTTCATTACACCTCTGGATTTTAATAGCCGACCACTGGCATCGAAAGGAAAACCACACCAATCCTTCATTGAACGCCTGGGTGATTTTTAAATAAGAAAAACGTGTCTCTTTAATAAGGTTAAATTAAACCATGATAAATAGATTGCGAAAATTATTTTATTATTTAAAGGTTTATAATTTTGTTTTTCAGACCTTGGTTTATTTGCTGCGTCAGTGTTCTGCAGAATGATGCTTCATAGATCATTTACCATGAATTACTCTATTAACCCTTACAGTAATAAGAAAAATATGGCTAATCGAAAACTTAACGGACCTAAATTCCACCATCGATGAAAGAAAAAAAAGACCAAAATCAGGGAATTAACCAAATTTAATGAAATTTTCAGTGTTGAATATTATGAAAAAAAGAATATATGCATCAGTATTTTATTTAAACAACTTTTTACATTTTTTAAGGATCTCTCTCCC
>CM042148.1:69497738-69522738 GCA_023376005.1 Doryteuthis pealeii
AAAAAAGGAGAGAGATAGAAAGAAAAATGGGACATGAAGAAAAAAGAAGAAGAAAGAAAGAAAAAATGAAAGAAGCGAAATGAAGCATGGAGAAAGGAAAGAAAGAAAGAGCGAAAAGAAATGAAGAATGTGACAAAAATAAAATAAAAAATAGCGCGTATCAAAGAAAGACAAAGAAAGAAAGAAGAAAAAGAAAGAAAGAAGAAAAGAAAGAAAAATGAGTCGTGTCAAGAGGGGAAAGAAAAATGAAGACGCGAAGTAGAATGAAAATGAAAGAAAGAAAGAAGAAAGAAAGAAAGAAAGAAAGAAAGAAAGAAAGAAAGGAGAAAGAAAATGCGCGTGTCAAAGAAAGGAAAGGAAAGAATGAAGACGCGAAGAAAGAAATTAATGGAATGAAGGAAAGAAAGAAAGAAAGAAAGAAAGAAGAAAATTAGGAAGAAAGAAAGAAAGAAAGAAGAAAGAAAGAAGAGGGTAAACAAAACGAAGAAGAATAGGAGCGAAGAAAAGAAAAACAAATCTATCCCTCTTGAAAAGAGTGCCTATGAAAATCACTTCACGGGACCGACAAACGATTAATCTTAAAAATTACAAAAAAATAAAATAAAATACCAACGAAACCCACCCACCCCACCCCCCAATAAAAAGCGTGTCATCTGTCATGAAACGACACAAAGTGAATGATAGAAATGAATACATGTCTTCTTTCATCCTCCAAAACTGAAGATGAATAGCATCAACCTGATGGGCTAAAAGATAGTCGAATGAATCAGCCAGGACGGCAGAAAGGAAAAACTATTTTTCCTCATCGATTTATTCACATTCAAAACGAATGACGTCATCTTATAATGTTTAAAAAGGCTTCTCTTTGGCTCAGCGGCGAGGGCGCTGGGCAGCGGCCGCGGGAGCCGACGGCCGTGGTAGCGGCGGTCGTGGTAGGGCGGTCGTGGTAGCGACTGACGCTCATATCCCGCCTGGAAGGCCTACAAGTTGTTAATTGCTATTAATAACTGCTACATAACTGTTGTCGGTTAAAACAAACGAATGACAGTTGAACATCGATGGAATTTGGTTTGGGGGGTTTGAATAGTATGGCTTGGTCGAAATTGAGGTAGGAATGAATTAGTTAAAAAGTGGGAAGTGATTAGTTGAAGAGGGCCGAAATAGTGGATGGGAACGGTATGAATGAAATATGATAAAAATAAAGATAGACGTGAAGACCATCAAGGGCAAATAAAGATCGATAAGAACCTTTATATATATATATATATATATATATATATATATATATATATATATATATATAGAGAGAGAGAGAGAGAGAGGAGGAGAGAGGAGAGAGAAAATAGATGAATAAGATATATAGATTACACGGACAGTCATGATACATACATACATACATAATTATATACACACTTATATATATAATTTAGATATATAATTTTCTTAAACAGGCATATATAATATATAATATATAGAGAGAGAGAGAGAGAGGTGAGAGAGAGACAGCCCGAGAACACACGTAGTGTTTAACCAAATCACACTATCAGGAATAAAATTCATTTTGGAAATAAACTGACAGGTTTTGGGTGAACACATAAATACCTAAATAAAACGAATAAACAAACAAGGCAATCCCGAAAAATTTGAAAAAATTCAACTTCGTCCCATACATATATTATCTTAATGAACGAAAGATATATAAAGATCCAGTTGAAGACACTTGGACACTTTAAAATGATTTTCAAAAAAATGGATTTGACTACGTCACTTATAGAAAGGGAACAGTCAACTCTTTAGAAAACTTTTTTTTAAACTTTCTAAAAAACTTTGAATCTGGATATGACCAAAGGTCAAAAACTAATTGAGAACAAAAGTTATAACACAAAAATAAATATTCCTATTTGACTTATCACTTTTGTTCATCTTGGTCTATTTGCTAGTGAAAACAGGAAAAGACTCACTAGCTGATACCTCGCTTTAGCCCCCACCCCTTGCTCGACGGCTGTACCATTTTTCTTTTTTCTTTTTTTTTTTTTTTACTTTTTACCTGTATGATGGGATTATTTCAAAAGTTCACTATCCTATTCATCTCAGAACATTTCTATTCAAATAAGTTATTATTATGTCATCTGAGTCATTTCTCTCATTTATATATAACTCCGTTTTTTGTAGCTTTGATTCGCAGAGTGGAAGTCCGCTTGGTCAGTTTTACAGTAGTCAAAGAGAATATATAATATATATATATATATATATATATATATATATATACGAGAGGTATATAAGTATATATTCGATTGTGCAAAAATAAGGAAAAGTAATTTATTTAAATAACTAGTTTTCAATAAATTAGAACAATTTACAATTTTATCGCTAATAGTGAAATTAATCAAATCATTCGAATATAGAAAGGAAAAGAAAATTTTAAAAAAATAACCCGCAAGTGAATTTGCTCACGCGAAAGACTAAAATGAGATTAGCGTTTGTATAGCGTGAGAGAGAGAAGGTGAACGGAGGGGGAAAGGTGAAAACAAAAATAAAAATTCAAAAATGAACTTTTTTGGTTTGAGGCAAGGTAAATCGTGGCGTTATACGTTCATAACTTACTGCTGAAAAATGTTTTATGCAAATTTAATACCCCAACTACGGTTGGCTGCAATCTTCTTCTGTGCGGCTTAAATTGGTCATTCTATGTTAGCTTTGAATAAAAGACCGAAAGGGAAATAAGAGACCGAATAACAACAATAGACTTATATTTGAAAAAAAAAGGTCACTTTGTAAATCTATACCTGGGAATATTTTTGGATTTTAACAATGTCTTCTAAATCGGATTTCAATTGCGAGAGAATATTCATGCTTTCAAATATTATCCAAAAATGGAGCAATATTCACCAACAGATCTTTAGTAGAGAACTGTCTTTAACAAACTTGTATATCTGAATAAGTGTTAGCAGCACAACTGTTATAATAATAATATAATAATAATAATAATAATAATAATAATATAGTTGAATCAGCTGGAATACTCAGGAGAGTCCTGGAGACGCTGAGGAGACTTGTTATCACTCAAACCCCAATGATAGACCGATCAGCTTTACGCTGATGTGAAAACTAAATAATAATAATAATAATAATAATAATAATAGGTGGGGAAAGAAAAACAGAACAAAGGGGAAAAGAGAACTTGTCAACAGGTCAGATTTTTGCAGTTTCCAGCATATCACTGATCAAAATGAAAGAAAACGAAAAAAGAGAGACAAATACCTAGACCTTGCCAGAGAAATTTTAAAAAAAAACTGTGGAATCTGAAGGGTGAAAGTGATACAATTGTAGTTGGTGCACTTGAACGGTCCTTAAAAGTTTAGAAAATGACTAGAGGAACTGGAAATCAGAGGTGAAGAATGAGACCATCCAGAGAACATTACTGTTAAATCGGCTAGAATTACTCAAAAATCTTTGAAGACGTAAGGACAACTTGCTTGTTCCTCAGCTCCAAGTGAAAGACCGAGTAGCTCAGGCGCTAGTATGAAAAACTCTCAAATGATAATCGATATCAGGCGAACAACGAGGAGTCATCCTCTTTTCGCTGATTAGAGCGATTTGTTTTTGCTGAGGTGGGCGCCCAACCGACCATCAGCTCTTAGGTGATTTATCGATCAGATCAGATTACCAGACCGTGGCACACATGCGTTAGTTGGCGCAACATTCTAACTACTACTACTACTATAATAATAATAATAATAAATAATGATGCCCTTGGAACAAGCCCTCCATCCCCAACCCCCAAAAATAGGATAAAAAAGACTGGGTGAGCCTAAATCCGTGAAGGGATTTCAAACCGTCAGACGACATCACTGACGCAGATCACTAGATACTGAGTGGAGTCCCTGGAAGCCAGAGGATAGATAGTTAGATATTAAACAGAACAAGTAGGATAAATATAATAGAAAAGAAGATAGATAGATAGAAGATTAGATAGATAACAGGTTTAAAACTGTCATCATCGATACTGTCTCTGCTTTTCTCCTGTTCTGCCTAATGATATAAGTGTCTAGAGGAGGGCAGAGACTAAAACCCGTATTGTTGAATTACTATAATCGGCCGTAGATAATTTCTTAAATACACTGAAGCCAAGCCGAGGGGGACTGAAATAGCAACGGTGAAGCAAGGGCGCTTGTATTCTCATCTCTAACTTTAAATCTAACCATCTCTGTCTCTGTCTCTGTCTCTGTCTCTGCCCTCTTCTCTCATACATACACATACAATGCGTATATACATGCATACAACACGAAATACTATCTAATCTATCTATTTCTCTCCTATTAATTTCCCCGCTCTCTTTACATCTCATAATATCTCTCTATCTCTTTACATCTCACTCACGCACGTACAGTCTCTCTCTCTCTCTCTCTCTCTCTCCTCTCTCTCTCCTCTTCTCTCTCACCTCTCTATCTTCTCTCTCCTCTGCTCTCTCTCATATCTATCTATCTATCTATCTCTCACACACACATTCACACACAAGCACATACACATATATCTCTATACACATACACACTAATCTCTCTCTGTACATCTCTCCTCTCTCTCTCTCTCTCCTCATCCTCTCTCTCTTCTCTCTCTCTCTCACTCTCTCTCTTTACATCCCTTTTGCACACAATTCTCTATTTATCTATCTATATTTATTTTTTACATCTTTCTTTCTTTTTACATAATCTCCCCTCTCTCTCTCTCTTCTCTCTCTCTCTTAATCTCCCCTCTCATCTTCTCTCTCTCTTCTCTCTCTCTCCTCTCTCGTCTTTCTCACACACAGAGAATATATATCCCTCACAACACATCTCTCTTTCTCTTTCTCTCTCACTCTTTACATCTCTTTCAACACACACACACACACAATCTCTCTTTATATCTCTGTATCTTTCTACCCTCTCTCTCCATATCCGTTAAACCTAATCTCTCTCCCCCACTCCCTCTCTATCGACGTCCACCTCCCCCCTCTCTTGCTATTTTGGTCGTACAGATATGCAGTACAACCACTCGTGACCTACATTGATACCTGGCTTCAAATAATTGGGTATAAAATCATATATTGTTCAGTAACATGTGAAATTAATTCCACTATTACAGTAATATGATCACTAGCAAAATGGTAAAAAAATACTACCCGACTCGATACAATAAGTCAGGCAAAGGACACATCAATTATGTGCATGGCTATCAAAAAAAAGCGGTCTAAGTTTACGTAAACTTATAGACATAGTAATTTGTAGTTTTATTATCGGACTAGGAAACTTGTGGTTTCTAGATGAAACAATTCGATACAAAATGGAGAAATAGGAGTAAAAGACTATGTTGCGCCAGTATTCCAGGAGAGTAAGGCCATGATTATCAGTATTTAATATCTTTGCGTTTTACGTTAGAAATGGACGACCCCTGTCACTATTGAGCACCCAACCAACGAGCATTAGAAAATACGAATTATAAATTTGTAGCCAACAATTATGTCTTATTCAAACAAAACTGCAAACACTTATTTTTTTCTTTTCTTTTTTTCTTTTTAATGCGAGTTTGTGCATGTTTTGCTTGACTTATACACTAGCTTGAGTATATGATCATTTAGGGTCAGACGTGATGCAGCTAGACTTTGTATTCGTATACACTGATTATATATATATATATATATATATATATATATATATATATGGAAAAATACCTTAATTTAATGAGTAATAAAAATAAAGTATGATCAAATATAAGGTATTTTGTGATCTTTGAGTACTAGTTTAATTAATGGAAAAATACTTATTTAATTGAGTAAAAAATAAAGTATGGATCAAATATAAGGTGATTTTTTGTGGATCTTTAAGTACTATTTAATTAAATGGAAAAATACCTTATTTATTGAGTAAAAAATAAAAGTATGGATCATATAAGGTATTTTGTGATCTTTAAAGTACTATTTAATTAATGGAAAAATACCTTATTTAATGAGTAATAAAAATAAAGTATGGATCAAATATAAGGTATTTTGTGATCTTTAAGTACTAATTTAATTAATGGAAATACCTTATTAATTGAGTAAAAAATAAAGTATGGATCAAATATAAGGTTTTTGTGATCTTTAAGTACTATTTTAATTATGGAAAAAATACTTATTTTTATTTTGAGTAATTAAAAATAAAGTATGATCAAATATAAGGTATTTTGTGATCTTTAAGTACAGTTTAATTAATGGAAAAAATACCTTATTTAATTGAGTAATAAAAATAAAGTATGGATCGAATATAGGTATTTTGCGATCTTAAGTACTAGTTTAATTAATGGAAAAAATACCTTATTTAATTGAGTAATAAAAATAAAGTAATGGATCGAATATAAGGTATTTGTGATCTTTAAGGTACTAGTTTAATTAATGGAAAATACCTTATTTAATTGAGAAAAAAAATTATGGATCAAATATAATTTTCTTTTTTACTCAATTAAATAAGGTATTTTTTCCATTAATTAAACTAGTACTTATATATATATATATATATAATATTATATATATATAATATATATATATATTCCAGACCGTTTATCATTCTAGGGAAATTATAAACAAGGTTCCTAGTTCTATTACAGGCCATCGCCAACTCAGCGTATGAGTAGCACAGGGAATTGTGTGGTAAAGTAAGGATGGTAGTATCCTGATAAGTGGTGGGCGCTCCACCTTGGTCTAGCGCTTGTGAAAAGGGGATAGACCCCTCGCTGATTGGCTGATACCGACTTTAGGCCACCCCGACGACTTTACTTTACTTATATATATAGTTGTGTGTCTTAAAAAAAAACTATGTCAACTTGATAACCTGACTCATTACTTCGATGATTACAGACTATGTCTCGTGGGAAATCACGGCATGAAGCCGAACAACGTTGAAGTCTACAATTTAATTGATATAATCAATAATGCATAAAACTAGTAGGACCTGTGGATATACCACAGTAGGATAATTTAATTATTACAACGCTTGAATATGTTTACTTAAGAGCTATTGCCTAATGCTCAATATGTAAAAAGTATAATAATCTTGATTTAACTCTCCGACACTCTTTCTTAAAAGGGGGTGTTGTGAAATATTTACATTGATTTGCCGATAAAAATCGGGGGGGGGGATATGTTTAAAATATCTACATTAATTTACCGACAAAAAACTGACAAAAACACGACTTGGAAAATATTTAAGTTGGACTGGAAAGATAAATATTACCAAAATATATTCCATAATTAACAATTTCAACATTACAAATAAAACAAATATGTAACTTCTTTCTTTTTTTTTTCAGTTCATTTTAAGTTTACGTTGGGCATTTAAGTGACGCAAAACCATTTGGAATGTGCAAAATATCTTAATATGTAAAAAGTATAATAATCTTGATTTAACTCTCTCTCCCACTCTTCTTTTTTTCTTTCTTTCTTTCTTTCTTTCTTTCTTTCTTTTCCTTTTTTCATTACGTTCGATTGAAACAGATTAGCGTTTATTTTAACTTTCGTTTATCATTCTAGGGAAAATTATGATGTATTCGGGTTAGCTCAGTCGGTAGAGCGTTCGGCTAGAAACCACAATACCGGCTCTCGCCAACTCAGCGTATGAGTAGCACAGGGATCTGTGCGGTAAAGTAAGGAGCTGATGGTAGGTGTGGCGCTCCACCCCAGACGCTAAAATAATCTCCTTGGTCTAGCGCTAGTGAAAAGGGGATAGACTCGCTCGCTGATTGGCTGATACCGACTACAGGCCACCGTGACGACTTACTTACTACTATTCTAGGGAAAAAGGTCTAAGAAGAAAATGTGTCTAGTAGTATTAGTTGGTTTGGTTTGGTTTCTTTGATTAATGACATATCAACCTTTGAGGGTTATTCAATGCCAAAGCCACCCTTAGATGGAGGGATGGGGAATCCATACCTTTCCCAAGAAATGTATCCGAAAATGAGCATAATAGCGCGATTGGAGTTTGAACTTGCTTGCTTCGATACCGCAGTTTAGAACGTTAGCCACTCTACCATCACTGCGATCCTACCGTAAGCCGCTGGTGATTAGCTTATTATAATTGAGCAAAAGGACTCAGATTACAATAATAATAAGACAGCGTTAACTGGTGCTCTTTCATTGGAGTCTGAGTAAAAACAAGTCTCTTTAGGTCTCCAGGACTCTTCTGGTCTGTTTGAAACCGTGTCGCCATTGTAAGGGCTCTCTCACCACTGCGATCCTACCGTAAACTGCTGATGGTTAGTTCATTATGATTGAACACAAGGACTCAAATTACAATAATAACATGACTTTATTTGAATAGAAAAGAGTTCTAAGGTGAATAGATAGTGAACTTTTAAATATCCCTCATACAGGTAAAAAAAATACCAAGAAAATTTGGTACAGCCGTGGAGGAAATTTGGTGGGCAGAAAGTTAAGCAAGTTAAAGGTTTTCTAAGGAAAATAAACACCAGTCAGTTTTTAAGCATTTATCTTTCTCTCGTTTAACTTTTAAATGTCATTTTTTGGACAAGAGAGTCATTGGCAATGAAAAATGAATGAATTACGAAAATTTAGAATTAAAAAAATTAAGTGTAGTGTAACCACTACACTACAGAGACTCTCCAGCAGAAATAGTATGTATTTTCTTAACCCCTCCGCCACGGGCAGTATTTAACAGAATGCCAACTTTTGAGTGGAGTACAGCTGGTTTGAATTCAGTTCCTTCTCCTAGATTGATAATCTAACCAAGATTAAAGAACTCAGTTTGTTCTATTTACCCATAGCTGGAGGGAGAAGAGATGGATTCATTCCTTTCCCAAAGGCATTTGCACGAAGTGAAACGCAAACAGCCTCGTCCTTGATTTGAACACGAATCAAAAGATTTTTTCATTCCCATCGTATTCCTTTTTATCCTTACTTTTTTTCACTTTTTTATCCATCTGTCTTTCTTTCTTTCTTTTTCTTTCTTTTTTATTTTTCATTCATATCTTTCTTGCTTTCTTTTCTTTCTCTTTTTCCTTGTTCTCTTCTTTCTTTATTTCTTTCTTCTTTCTTTCTTTCTCTTTTTCATCATTCCCCTTTTCCGCTTTTCATTTTCGTCTTTCTTTCCTTTTTTTATCCATCTCATCTTTCTTTCTTCTTCGTTTTTTCGTTTTTTTTCTCTTTTTCCTTCCCATCTTTCTTTCTCCTTTTCACCATTTCTTTTCTTTCTTTCTTTCTTTCTTATTTCTTTCTTTCTTTTTTCGTTTTCTTTCTCTTTTTCCTTACCATCTTTCTATCTCCTTTTCACCCATTTCTTTCTTTCTTTTCCTTCTCTTCATTTATCTTTTCTTCCTTCTTTTCTTTATTTCTTTTATTCACTCTTGCTCTTTTCATCGTTTTTCTTATCTCTTTCTCCTTCTATTCATCTCCCCCCCCTCTCTCTCTCTCTCATTTTTTGCTTCTATCTTTTTCATTTTCTTTTTCCTTCTCTTTTTATCGTTTTCTTTCTTTCTTTCTTTCTTTCTCTCGCAAACATAAATATATATGTATATTTTATGCATGCATTTTCACACACACACACACACACACACACACACACACACACACAACCACACCGGTACGTTCAATCTCACCCTAAATAAACAAACCAATCCGGGTGGAAAACGGATCGTACGGAGCGATTTGTTTGTGAGGTCAAATGACGTAAAATTTTTGACTATCTGCGGATTTCATCAAACCAGTTATGTATTTAAAAGAAAATTAACCGAGCAATGTCAAGGCCGTTTTGCTGTCAGCATAAACATACACACCTTCCCGCGCATTTTCTCACGCTATGAAAGCGAGGCTGGAGCCAATTTGAACGTAAAGAAAATATTCCTTAACGGGAAAGAAAAAAAAAGAAAATCTTACAGTAAATCCCCACTCCCCCACAAAAAAGTGCGGTTGGGAGGACAGAGCGAAAGAAAGTAAAGTAGACTTAATGGCTTATTGTCGGTATCAGCTGGACAGCGAAGGAGTCTATCCCCTTTTCACTATCGCTAAACCAGGGAGATCGTTTTTGCGTCTGAGGTGGTGCGCCATACCTACCATCATCTCCCAGCTTTACCGCACAGATCCAAGTTGTGATACTCATGCACTGAATTCGATATGGGCGAAGTCCGGTATCGAACCCTGAACGTTGTGGTTCCTGGCTGAGCTAAACCGGCCCTTTAATTTCTTTACTTACTCTGTTAAATATCGACTTCCAAGGCTTCTTGTTTTGGGACTATTATTTCCGGACACACTTTCCTACCAATCATTTACTTTTTGCTTTAGGATAGTAGTTTTTTAGTTGTTGCGGGGTCTCGAAGGACGTTAGTGGGGATCAAAGACGAGATGAAAAGGTGACGACAAGTTCACATCAGGAAAAAAGAAAAGTCAGACGCGTGATCACAGAAAAAATACCACTCACTTTGTTATTGATGTATCAACTTGACTCTGGACCGGTCACAAAAACACTTACCCAAACATTCGACATCAGCAGGATTCAACACAAGATCAATTTTTCATTCGGAGTTTTCTTTCTCCTAGACAGGTTGTCATACCAAGGCTAAAGAGTCCAATCTATCCTATTATGTAAACATAGCTGGAGGGAGAATAGTTGAATTCATATCTTTTTTAAAAGGTAGAGCTTTCTATCGAGGTGCAGCGGTTAGCAAGCTAGTTTCGCAGATCCATTACAACTGAATAGCGAGTTCAATCCTCGCTGGGTGCACCACACTTGCGACCTTGTGCTACATCTTACCTATGGCGAATAGGTTGGGTAAAACCTACCTTTACTTTGTACTAGAAGCTGCTACCCGACATCGCCTGGGTAGAAGGACAAAAAGTTAGTCTCGCAGATCCACTAGTACTGAATCGCGAGTTGGATCCTCGCAGGACGTGACAAACGGACCTAGCTACATTTACCATGTGTATAAGAGGGATTTCACATGGCGCTAATACCATTGGGAAAGGTATGAATCCTACTCTTCCTCCAGCTATGGGTAAATAGTAGGGAAGACTGGGTTCTTTAATCTTGGTTAGGCAACCGGTCTAGGAGAAGGAAAACTCTGAATTCAAATCTGTTGAATTCCGCTTAAGAAATTGACCTTGTGTCATATCCTGCTCGTGCGGAGGGGTTGGTAAATATATATAAGAGGGACCGGGTTAGCTGAGACGGTAGAGCGTTCGGCTAGAAAACCACAAGGTTCTTAGTTCGATATCGGTCCTCGCCAACTCAGCGTATTGGTAGCACAGGGACCTGTGCGGTAAAGTAAGGAGCTGATGGTAGGTGTAGCGCTCCACCTCAGACGCAAAAAAAATTCTCTTTGGTCTAGCCCTTGTGAAAAAGGGGATAGACTCCCTCGCTGATTGGCTGATACCGACTTTAGGCCGCCCCGACGACTTTACTTTACTTATAAGTGCTACGGGAAATGTAAACAGCTTCGTCCAGAATTTGAACTCTAGTTGCTGTGTTCATTTCCAAGGACGATAACCGTTACGTAAGGCAATTAATTTGTTCGTATTTTATTACACCTCTGGATTTTAATAGCCGACCACTGGCATCGAAAGGAAAATCACACCAATCCTTCATTGAACGCCTGGGTGATTTTTAAATAAGAAAAACGTGTCTCTTTAATAAGGTTAAATTAAACCATGATAAATAGATGCGAAAATTATTTTATTATTTAAAGGTTTACGTAATTTTTGTTTTTCAGACCTTGGTTTATTTGCTGCGTCAGTGTTCTGCAGAATGATGCTTCATAGATCATTTACCATGAAATTACTCTATTAACCCTTACAGTAATAAAGAAAATATGGCTAAATCGAACTTAACGGACCTAAATTCCACCATCGTATGAAAGAAAAAAAAAGACCAAAAATCAGGGAATTAACCAAATTTAATGAAATTTTCAGTGTTGATATATTGATGAATAAAAGATATAATGCATCAGTTATTTTATTTAAAAACTTTTACATTTTTTAAGGTCAGTTAATTTAAACCACGTATCCTTGAGACGTAACACAGATTCTCAAAGATACGTGGTTTAAAGTTAACTGACCTAAATAAATGTAACAGTTTTTAAATAAAATAACTAGTGAATTATATATTTTATTCATTAATATATCAACACTGAAAATTTCATTAAATTCGGTTAATTCCCTGATTTTTAGTATTTTTTCTTTCGGCGAGGTAACATTCGATGTTTGAATTTAGGTCCGTTAAGTTCGATTTAACCGAAAATATTTACTTTCTAATGTAGAAATTTAATGAAAAAAGTTAACAGTTCAAAGTTGTCTTTTAGTTCGTTTAGTAACTTTGAACGACTTGTTCTAGTGTCTGTAACAAGTTGATTTCTACCATTAAAAAAATTCTTACCACATTGTAAGTAACAATCTACCAGGAGGCTTCAGACAGGAAGAACCCTTTGGGCATGAGAACAGAAAAAGACCCTTCCTAGCACAAAAAAGGATTAAAAAAAATAAAAATCGTAGGAATTAAAGTCTAACCGTAAAAAGTAAAATTTATCTATTTCTCTGATTTTTTTAGATGAGGCTTAATAATTATTATTATTTGGATAATTCTGACTATTGCCCTCATCTTTATTTTATCTGTACAACGTTTCGGTCGGAAGAAGGCCGTAGGGCACATCGAAATGTTGTACAGATAACAATAAAGATGAGGACAATAGTCCGAATAATCCAAATAATACTAATTACAATTAGTCTTTCGTCGCTTTTCTCTTCTTTAATTCCTTTTCAGTCTGACAATTAAAAAAAGTAAACATAAGTATTTACAAAGTGTACTTTAAGCCAGTGGTTCTCAACCTTTTTTTTTTGCCTATGGTCCCCTTTGATTCTTCTTTAACTCTGGTGGTCCGCTATAGCCATTCAATGTTTAAATAATTGGGTTTAAGAAAAGAAAACTGTAACATCAGCAGAAACTCCCACCAAATAACCCAAGACCTAATCCCACATAACACACTGGACTCCATAGGTTCCAGTTCTATAGATCTAGGCAGTTTTGGTTTGTTGGCTAGATTTTACGGCATGTCAACCCTTGCTGGGCTATTTCATGCCGAAAACATTTTTGTTTTATTTATTTTTGTTGGATATTCAACTATTTCAAAAACATCTTTTTAAAATATCTTTTAGATATTTTTAAAAATTCATTTTAATTTCATTATATATATATATATATATATATATATATATATATATATATATATATATATATATATATTTACAGACGCTGTCGCTGTCAATAACAACAGAGACAAAAGATCCGTTGAACAGGAACAACAGTCATTTGATAAAGGGTATCTAACGAACCCGAAAATTTATGACAAAAAATAATAATAAAAAAATAAGTGAATCCAATACTCCATAACATCGAGTTCATTCATTTATTTTTAGATGCTTCGTAATAACGCCCAATTTAAAACACACACACACACATATATATATATATATATATATATATATATATATATATATATAAGGAATAGATGCTCTTGTGGTTTGATGATGAGCTTGATCCGACAAACGTTTGAAAGCAATCACAACAGCTAAGGCAAGGAGAACAAAGACAAAATGATTAGGTTAAAAATCAATTTTTATTTGGCAATACCAAATGAAACAAATAACAATAATCTATGTCAGAAAAAAAGGGAATGAAAGGTAAAGTTCTTGCGTATGTATATGTGTATTGGCAAGTTCTTGCATTGATTAAAATCTCCTTGTATATCGTTTTGTTTATAATATTAACCAGTGTTCTTACGGTCAAATGTTGTCTCCAAGTTGTTATCTGCAAAACTGAGATTTTTACCGACACAGCAAAGGGATTGGTTTGATCTAGCTAAAATGTTTTGATCTATCCCATAGATACGGCCCTAAAAGGTACTAAATGGGTGGATTTGGGTATAAAGGTAATGAAGGAATACTCCATACTCACCAGAACCCCAGGATTGGAACCTCCCTATTAAATGCAGTTTAATGTCATACCCAGGACACTAAGATCCTCAGCCACCACCCTCTAGCACATATATTATAAAAAGTATTTTCATCGTATTTTGAATCAGTAGGAATCACATGAATTCCTGGTTCGATACCGGCCTCCGTCAACTCAGCACATAAGTAGCACAGTTTGGGTAATCTGATCTGTGCGGTAAAGTAGAGAGCTGACAGTAGGTACGGTACTTCATCTCAGCCAAAAGAATCTCTCTGATCTAGCGCTAGCGAAAAGGGGATAGATTCCCTCGCTGTCCCGCTGATGTCGACAATTGGCCACTCAGTCAACTTTACTTGCTCTTGGTGAGTCCCTAGATTTCAGTTTCTTTCTGCAACGAGAAAATCTTTTTACTAAGTTTATTTTTTTAATTACCTTAACTTAGTACAGGGTTTCCAATTGTGGTGTAATATATTAGTAAGCTATCTCTCACAGATCCATTACAACTGAATAGCGAGTTCAATCCTTGCTGGATGCCTTATACTTGCGACCCTGAGTCACGTCATACCCATGGCTAAAGGCTTGGTTATCTAAAGGCGTGTTACCGTGGTGTAATCGTTAGCAAACTTGTCTCATAGATCCACTACAACTAAATAGTCACATCCTAATCAGATAGGTTGGCTAAAACCTACGTTTACTTAGTACTAGAAGCAGCTATCCGTCAACCCCAGGGTAGAGGGGGGCAAAAAGTTAGTCTCGCAGAACCACTATTACTGAATCCTAAGTTGGATCCTCGCAGGATGCCCCATCTCTATGTAAAAAGATATTGCATTGATCCAGCCTGTTGGAGCATCAGAAAAAAAAGTGCAGACAATTTGAAAAAAAAAAATGAATGTCTCCTATTTAAAATGTCAACTGCAAAAAAAAAAAAAAAAAAAAAATCCGTACTGTTACTATTTGAATTTTATTTTTCCATTATCTTCACGAATAGAAATCAAATCTTCATTATTTCTGCTCAAAAAGTAAGTTCTGTTGATAGTAAATATGTATATGTATTTACTTAGTCATTATTTTATGTTTTATTTTCGTAGTTTCATCCGGACATACATACATACATACATACATACATGTTGACTGTCAACTCGTGTTCGAGTAAGACCATTTCCTGTTGTTGTTTTTTTTATAATACATGTACTAATAATCCACCTTAATTACCTCCCCTTGGAAATCTGAGATTTATAAAATTAGCACTCTGAAAACATCAGTCAGATCGTAGTCAGAGTTAAGTGTAATAAAGCTTTCCTAAAAGTCTAAGCACTGGTTCACTTTTTACTACAATACATACATACATACATACATACATACCAACTGCCCTTTATATATCTACTAGCAGCGGCTACCCGGTACCGCTTGGTAGAGGGGGATTTTTAAAAAGTTAGTCCCGCAGATCCATTATTACTGAATCGTGAGTTGAATCCTCGTGGGATGCCTCATTTAAATCCCTATGTAAAAAAATAGACCTTGCATTGAACCAGCTACTCTGAAAAGAAATGTTAATGTCTACTATCTAAAATATTAAATGAAAAAAAAATCCATGCTGTTATCATTTAAATGTTATTTTTTAATTATCTTCACGAACATAAATCAAATCTCTATTATTTTTCCTAAAAAAACCCAAGCCCTGGTGATATTAATGTGTATATATATTTACTTTGTCGTTAATTGTTTTATTTTCGAAGTTGCCTCTGAAAATACATATACACACAACTGTCTTTTATATATGTATAGATAGATAGATGGTAATGATTCTCAACATTCAGTGAGCGCATAACCCACTACAAAGGTAATGGTCTTGCTGGGTACTCTATACTTTTGGCCTTGTGCCAAACTAAGCTAAGTTTAGTAAACGACGACATTAGTAATACTCTGTAGGATTAGCTTGCTAACCACTACGCTAGAGCAAGGCATCTAGACTCATTAAATAAACTCACATCCATGATAGACGCATGCGCAGTGGCATTTTGTTCTATAAATAAGAACATAAAATATTCACACTATTTGTCTTCGCTTAATTCTTAGCTAAACTAAGAAATGTCCTTGATAACATCTGTTTTGGGTTATATCAAATTAACTGTAACTATTTTAAATATCAGACTTAAATGTCTCTGCATATATATATATATATATATATATATATATATATATATATATATATATATATATATATAATTATCATTTTTTTATATATCATTTATTATATGTTATTATTATTATTTCACTCCTTGTGAGTTTTTCACACCAGCGTTAACTGATGGTCTTTCATTGGAGTCTGAGTGACAACAAGTCTCCTCATGTCTCCAAGACTCTTCTGCGTATTCTAGCCGATTTCAACAATGCTGTTGTCTGGATAGTCTTAATTCTTTCTCTGATTTTCCAGTTCCTCTAATCTCTTTCTAAGCTTTAGGAGCCATTCCAAGTGCACCAACTACAATTGGTATCACTTTCATCCTTATATTTCACAGTCTTTTCAATTCTCTAGAAAATTCCAGGTATTTATCTATCTTTAGTTTTCTTTCATCGTCACCCTGTGATCTGCTGGGATTGCAAAATCTACCAGTTGACAAGTCTTCTTTTTCTTTAAAATTAATAATAGGTCTGGTCTTCTGATTATTATTATTATCATTATTGTTCACTCCTTTTGAGTTTTTCACATCATGGTATTTCACTGGAGTCTGAGTGACAACAAGTCTCCTCAGGTCTCCAGGACTCTTCTGATTATTCTGGCAGATTGCAGCAGTGCAGTATTCTGGATGGTCTCAATTCTTCCTATGATCTCCAGATTTTTCAATCTTTTTTCCAAGCTTTTTGGGACCGTTCCAAGTGCACCAACTACAATTGGTATCACTTTGACTTTCATATTCCATAACTTTTTAGTTCTCTGGCAAGGTCCAGGTATTTGTCCATTTTGTTATTTTCCTTCAGCTTCACCCTATTATCTCTTTTTTCTTTTATAATGGGTTTTATTTTTTTTAAATTTCTTTATTAGATAGCGATACTAATGTTCCCAGACATATGATCTGAAGAAATACTAACAATCGCTCGTAATTCATAAAATCGTTTGCAAATTGTTTATATCTTGCAACATTGTATAACTTTGAATTTGACACCTCCTATTCCCACAAATGGTTTATTTGAAAAATATCAATTTACTCTTCAGGGCTAATATCTTAGCCCTGAAGAGCATTAAGCGAAGCTTTTAGTAGGTTCGTCTGACTCATTAGATTTATCTTTATTATTTGCTCTACTTAGGTATTGAGCACTTTTTACTTATTAGCTTTAGTCTACTGGCGGTTTTGTATGAAGATATATATCTTATATATATATATATGTGCATATGAATTGTTTTTTCTTTTGGCCGAAATATTGTACCAATAGATTATTTTTTGTTGGTACGATTATCTTGGTCTTTTCTTTTTTCCAAAATTTTTTCTCCCCGGTTGATGTTTGGTAGTATATTTTTACAATCAAACTATTTGCTGGTTTTTTTCTCACCGCGAGGACTTACCAATAAGTTTGGTATATATATATATATATATATATATATATATATATATATATATATATACAGGGTGTTCGGGAGAAATTTGACAGTGTCATAAGGAAAAAGAAAAAGTGCTTGGTAACTACAAAATTTAATGGATTGTAAAGAAATTCAACAGGCACGGAAATTACACTACTGTCAACAAGTTTCACTCAAAATAACCACCATTAGCGTCGATCACAGCCTCAATCCTGCTCCGGAACCTGGAGCAAGCTGATGTTACAGTTTCCCTGGGAAGAGTCTCAAAAACTACCTTAATTCTATCGATTAACTGGGTTTTGTAATACTGGCACGGCGATTGGTGTCTTTTCTAACAGCGCCCCATACATAATAATCCATAGGGTTAAGATCTGGGGAGTTCGGAGGCCAAACATTGGGACTGGTGTAGTCATAAAACTTCGCCGACAACCATTTTTTTGAACTTTTCCCAGAGGTGTGGCGGGGGGGGGGCAATCCTGCTGCCATACATATGGCTTACCATTGACTACCCTTGTTATCCAGGACTTGACTACAGTGTTTAGCAACATGTAGGCATCTGAAGGTCCTCCAACACTTTTTTTCTGCAGATTTTCGAGGAATTCTGCTGTACGAACTCAATCAGATCGCCTGTTATGTTACTTTCTTCTAGCCACAGCCTCGTAATCTCCATTGCAATTCTCCAGTTCATGCCTGATTGTTTTTACAGTGTTCAGGGAGCATTGGGCAGCAACCATAATCTCTTTATTTTGATGGCCGGCGCAGATCATCATGATACAAATTATTCTCTTCCATGATTCAGGTGGGTTCCAGTCATCCATTCTATCTGTCATCCCGTATATGAATGAAGAAGGGTCCACGTTTTTAAATGATACGTAGCAACAGCAGTTAGTGTAAGCAATGTATGTGCCATATCTAAGCTAAGCTTAGTAAATATCAACAACCAGCATCGTACTTTACGATCAAATCACGCTGAAACCAGCGATTCCCACTAGATCACCGAAGTTAAGCAGTGATGAGCCTGTTCAGTACTTAGATGGGTGACCATTTAAGCAACAGTAGGTACTATAAGCAATATGAGGCCTTTGTGCTATATCTAAGCAAAGCTTAGTAATACTAATAAAGTTCAACTTCCTTTAAGCAGTGATGAGCCTGTTCAGTACTTAGATGGGTGAACACTTAAGCAACAGTAGGTACTATAAGTAACCCGAGGCATGTGTGTCATATCTAAATAAAGCTTAGTAATACTAATAAGGTTCAACTTCCTTTAAGTAGTGATGAGCCTGTTCAGTACTTAGATGGGTGACCATTTAAGCAACAGTAGGTATTATAAGTAACCTGAGGCCTGTGTGTTTTTGTTTTGTTTTACGGCATATCAACCTCAGTGGGTCATTTAATGCCGATTAAGTTTTGAAATAAATCAATTCTTAATGGATAATACAATTTTGTTTATAAATACATGTTTTTCTATTCAGTCCATAGATGGGACCCTAACAGGTACTACCACTCCGGGTCAGAGTGGACCAGGGAGCAATGGTGATGAAGGGGTGCTCCACATTCCCCAAACCTCCAGAACTGGAACCTCACCATCAGATAGAGTTTAACGTAATTCCCAGGACATGTAGACCCGCAGCCACCGCCTTCTAGCATCCATATGATAAAAGGGGTGGGGCTTGCCATAAGGGCAATAGGGTTTGGAAAATCATATAGGTGCTAGGGCTTAACATGACCAGCCGATTGATCGGAGGGGGCCTCTCCAACCGCCCGTCTAGCCCAAGATAGGGCCAAAGTAGAGTATTGCATGTCATGAACTGCTCATCCACCTGGGTTCTATCCTTAATCATCACGGGTCGCCACCCACGGCCAACAGGTGGCCCCATTGGGGGAGTCTTATCCCTCTGCAGAGGTGCAGTCGGTGCATTCTAACGCCCCAGACGACAGGGCGATGAGGCCTGTGTGTCTTATCTAAGCAAAGCTAAGTAAACAACAAGTTACCTCAATTACAAAATCTAATATTACAATTATTTTCATTATGAAAGAATCACTGGATATAGACAACGTTTCTTTTGATGTATTTGCCTTGCGTTCTTATATAAAAATACATTTAAAACCCAAATGTCTATATTCGTAGAGCTACTAAAGCAGTGGTTATCAACCATGGGTATCCCCTGGGGATATTTCCGGGTTTCAGGGGCTTGGGATTGGGTCCATAGACTCAAACTGGCTCCAGGCCAGCACATAAACAGTATGCATCGATCCACGCCTATGGGTAGTCACGCTGTGTTTTCTCTCGGTTAGCTTGTGTGCTGTTTTGCACTCACATTGGTGGCTACGTTTCTCTAGTAAACGTGAACGATTATCTACCGAATTTGTGCATTTATATATTAGTAGCAGGACCTGTGGATATACCACAGGATGATAATTTAATTAATACAATATTTGTTGTGTTTATTTAAGAGCTATTGCGAATACTTCAATATGTAAAAATTATAATTATCTTGATTTAACTATATCTCTCTTTTTTTCTTTCTTTCCTTGTTTTCATCTTTTCATAATGTTCGATTGAAACAGATTAGCGTTATCACTTCTGCGCGCCCACCTCTCTGTCTATCTTTCTTCTACACTCTTTGTTTCTTTGTTTCTTATTATATTTTTTCTGTGTAACATGTCCGTTTTCTTCCATTTCTTTCTTTATGATAAAAACCGAATGGTACATTATTTAGCTGGGGTGACGACACGTATAATTCTGAGAGGACCTGGGAGTAATGAGAATAAAGGGGTACTTCACATTCCCCAGATCTCCAGAAGGTCACCATCGGATCCATGTTAGTGCCATATCCAGGACGACCCTTGAGGGTCTTATCCCTGTATAGGATATTTCTGCGTATTCTAAACCATATCGACAGGGTGCTTTTCCACGATTATATTAGAGTTTATCTAGTTCAGTTGGTCTTTGTGGGAAGTACCACGTTTCTAGCATTTACCAATCTGGAACCTTAATGTAGCTTCAGAAACAGTTTGGAATGACAGCCTGTACAAAAGTAGAAGAAGAGTCACATGGTGTATTGGTTATCTTCGTAGGAAATGACCCGAGTTCAAATCCTGGACGAGGCTATTTGCATTTCATATAGTGCTGTAGGAGTTATTTTCGTATTTGCCTCGGGAGTTGTCTGCCCGTTTAGTGTCGCTGGTTCCCGCTAGGGGCCTGGTGTATTTAAGCGGCTGATTTGAACTTCTCTTCCTCTCTTTGCCTGCTGCTCGACCTACGAGACACAATGAGGTAGTCTTATGACTACCCCTTTCTCGTTGGGGCTTCGGCCCTTAACACTGGCCACTCACTACTAGTAAGTCTCTCATACGATATATGACTATCCTTTAGTCATGTATCCGTAACTACGTTTTTATGTACATTTAGGTATCTCTTTGATACCTAAATATATTGTATTTTACCATTCATGAATGTGTCATTATCTCTACTCTTGTATATGTATTTATGTACTTTATGCGTCTCGTCATATCCATGTGCTGTATACCTATTAAATGTTTTGTCCCTCAACCATTGTCGGAGTTTGTTTGCGTTCCAACGAGTTATGATTTTGTCATAACCTTTTAATCTTACAGTGCTAATACCCTAGGGATAGGTATAAATCCAAATATTTTACCTTCAGCTATGAGTAAATAGTAGGTCAGACTAAGCCCTTGAACCTTGGTGAGGAGAAGGAAAACTCTGAATTCAAACCTGTTAAACATCTCTTAAGAAATTGACATCGAGTCGCATTCTGCTCCTGCGAAGGAGTTAATATATATATATATATATATATATATATATATATATATATATATATATATAGTCATCCACAGACAGGTGTTTCGACTTATCAAGTCTCTTCAGTGTGGCTAGACATTTGTAAGCTACCTACAACGGGATTGAAATCCGATCAGTTCAGTGTCAGTCAGACACCTTAACCGCTAGGCTATATAGTCATCCATAGAATGCAAAGAGGATTTTAACTGTTTTAATGCACACATCTCTATGTATGTAAAGGCCGCCATAGAGTGCTCCATCCCTTATATAGGAGAGCGTTGCGTTTACGCTTTAGTTGGCGGTCGTCAGCGAAATCCCCCCAATGTGCTCAACCCCAGGGGAATGGGGAGCATATGTGTGTGTGTGTGTGTGTGTGTGTGTGTGTGTGTATGTGAATGTTATCTAGTGTTTCCGTGAAAAGATTCAACTGAAATTGAGAAATCAAACGTATTTATAAAGATTTTGCGTATATACATCTAAATATCAATGTATGTTCCTATTTTTACATATATAGAGTATATTATAAATAAATATAGGAAAACATTAATCTATCAGGAGAATCATTTTGAATAGACCTGATATGTATTTCCTGTCCATAAGAAAATCAGACTTGAAGAGGCAAAGGTAGCCGAAATAAATCTATTACTGATAAATTAAGATTTTCATATATATATATATATATATAATATATATATATATATATATATATATATGTGTGTGTGTGTGTGTGTGTAAAATGAAACTGGAAGTGAATCTGACGGAATGGATAAAATAGGATATTTTAATCAATTTTTCTTACACGTGTTTCGGTCAGGGGTTTATCCATATGTACATAATTCAAACTAATATCATTTTTAAATAACCAAATGAAATGAAATAATAATAGAAAAAAATGTAGAAATGTTCCGCACACAAAGAAAATTCGACCTTCATCAGAGTAAATCCTTATTTGAAATGAAATTCGTTGGAAAAAGTGGAGAATTTTTAAAATGTTCGAAAAAAGAACTTTTTTAAAAATTCACGTTCAGACGCGGTCGAGAAAGACGGTTAATGACGACATATCGCAAGCGAACAGATTTTGACGCGGAGATAAGTTTTGTGGAATTCTAAATTTTCAAAGCATAAGGGATTTTATTTATTTATTTTTTTAAATAGAAATTATACGTATGTGTGATTTGTTGGTGGTTAATTTATTAATTTGTTAATAAAGTCATTATAGTGATTTTCTAAATAAATTGTTGTTTTAGTCAACTCAAAATGAGTATTTAAATATGTTAGAGAACATAAAACAAATTTGCTATTTCATATTAATAGGAGGAGAGTAAAAACAATATTATGCAAGGATTAAGTCGATGATAACGACGGTGGCAAGAGAAAGAAAGGAAATAGAACAATGTAATTTACTATAGATAGGGGATTTTTTTAAGTTTTAGAGAAAAGGGAAAATAGGAAGAGTATAAGAAAATAAATTTAAGATTTTTAAAAATTAGGAAAATGATTTGGAAATTTTAGTGTAAATATTATGAAATTTAGTGATGTATATTGAAAGTTTTTAATATATAATTCTAGCAAGGAATGGTGATATTTTATAAAAACCAGGTCTCTGTGGTGAAGTATTGAGAATCGAAATGGCCGAGGATTCTACGATACGACGTGCATTTCGATTGTGGATAAAAGCGATCATTGAAGATTTCCGCAAAATAAAATTGTGATTTGTTAATAAATTGTGTGTTACTAACGAATTGGATGTATTCCATTTCATTTGGTTATTTAAAAATAATAATAGTTTGAATTATGTACACATGGATAAACCCCTGACCGAAACACGTGTAAGTAAAATTGATTAAAATATCCTATTTTATCCATTCTATACTATCTTTCCTTTATTCATTTTTTTCAACATATATATATATATATATATATATATATATATATATATATATATATATGCTTTTAGTAAATAATTTTCCGTTTTACATTCTAATCAAAATCCATTAACTTCAACAAATTTTGCAATAGTAGCTACCATATTTTCTGAACCGGAAGCTAGTGACTGACTATTTGGCATATAGATTGGTAAGTCAACTGTATTAGTTTGGTTTGTTTTGTTTTACGGCATATCAACCTCAGTGGGTCATTTAATGCCGATAAAGTTTTGAAATAAATCAATTCTTAATGGATAATACAATTTTTTTATAAATACATTTTTCTATTTAACCCATAGATGGGACCCTAACAGGTACTACCACTCCGGGTCAGAGTGGACCAGGGAGCAATGGTGATGAAGGGGTGCTCCACATTCCCCAAACCTCCAAAACTGGAACCTCACCATCAGATAGAGTTTAACGTCATTCCCAGGACATGTAGACCATCAGCCACCGCCTTCTAGCACCCATATGATAAAAAGGGGTTGGGGCTTGCCATAAGGGCAATAGGGTTGGGAAAATCATATAGGTGCTAGGGCTTGACGTGACCAGCCGATTGATCGGAGGGGGTCTCTCCGACCGACCGTCTAGCCCAAGATAGGACCAAAGTAGAGTATTGCAAGTCATGGACTGCTCATCCACCTGGGTTCTATCCATAAGCATCACAGGTCGCCACCCACGGCCAACAGGTGGCCCCATTGGGGGAGTCTTACCCCTCTGCAGATTTGCAGTCGGTGCATTCTAACGCCCCAGCCGACAGGGCGGAACTGTATTAGTATTAATTCATTCGAATTATTAGTCACACCATTTTCATGCTTAAAAACCCAATAGATTTATTATATATATATATATATATATATAATATATATATATACAGAAGTATAAGCTTTTATTTATGAGGATATAAGAAACTGCTGTTCTTTGCTTTTGTGCCGCTAAAACTGTCACGATAACGCACAGCTAACCTTCACGATAAAGATTTGTGGTCCCAGCTGGGTATTATCCGCCCCTACAAACATCTTTACCCATTTCATTTCTTATCAGTCAACAACTCCTGTCGTCTTCTACTTCCAAATTTTGAAATTTAGAAAAAGAAAACGGCTCCTTAGTGACATAAACAATAAGCCAAACTGTAAAAAAGTATTAAGAATGGTTGGTTGGTTGGATTTTGCGGCATGTCAACCCTTATTGGGTTATTTTATGCTGAAGACGTTTTGTTTTCAAACCATTTTTAGAACACATTTTTAACTCATTTTTTTTCTATTTAACCCATAGATGGGACCCTAACAGGCACTACCACTCCGGGTCAGAGTGGACCTGGGAGTAATGGTGATGAAGACGTACTCCACACTTCCTAGAGTTCCAGAACTGAAATTTCACCTTTATATTGTTTGAGTATTAAGAATGATAAGACCAGAAATATTAGGGTAAAAGGCGTACCGTCGTGATTTAATGGTTAGCAAGCTAATCTCGCAGAGTTCGATCCATCCTAGATGCTCTAAACTTGTCAGCTTGTGCCAAATCCTTCCTGTGACAATCTGGTTGGGTAGAAGATTTTTCTTTAGGTTGAATCAACATTTTTGCAATATTTTAGTACGTGTTTGCTTGCGATGATTTGTTGTTAAGTATTTTGTTTATCAAATAATTGCTAATAGGATGTGTTACAAGATTTCCAAGTATGGGGAATCCAGCGAGGATCGAACGCTCTATTCAGTAGTAATGGATCTGCGAAAAT
>CM042148.1:69527738-69547738 GCA_023376005.1 Doryteuthis pealeii
CCCCTTTGTTTATGTTGGAGTTATAGGAAATAACCCTAAACCTTATAATTGACTTCGTCTGATGGATTTTACGGCATGTCAACCTTTGTTGGGTTATTTTATGCCAAAGATGTTTTGTTCTATTCATGCTTGATGGGTATTCAAATTTTGTTTACAAAATTCAATGTTTTTAAACTTTTTAAAAAACTCATTTTTCCTATTTAACCCATAGATAGAGCCTTAAAAGTTACTACCACTCTGGTTCAGAGTGACCTAGAAGTAGGAGTAATGGTATTGAGGTACCCCACACTCCCCAGAGTTCCAAATGCAATTTAACATCATACCCAGAACAATAAGACCCTCAACCATCGCCTTCTAGCACATATGATAAAAAAGGAATTGTGGTCTTTCCATAAGGGCAATAGAGTTGGGACAATCATATAGGTGCTAGGGACTGACGTGATCAGCCGATTGATCGCCCGTCTAAAACCATATAATTGTGTATACAGTCTAGGTCGTAATATCTCATCTACAGAAAGCAATGTCAATATACGCATAGGAAAGGTATGAACTGCTACAGACACTGGACCTCTCTGATGAGATAAATCGAGAATTCTTCCAAGATGTAGCCGTATCAGCGCTACTGTATGTCTACACTATTGAAATTCTAACGAAACAATTGGAGATGAAAATATACAAGGATGTTGTGTGTTGTCTTGGACAAATTCTGTTAGCGGCACTCCACTAAAAAGCGGCTGTGCGACCACTTACCCCCTATCACACGAACCATCCAAGTAAAATGAACAAGGCATGCCAATCACTGTTGGTTAAAGCAAGGACGAACTCATAACTGACGTTCCCCTGTGGATATCTACACATGGCCACACCAGTATTATTCATAGATTTTTCTATATATTATCTTACTATTATCTATTATTATTTATCTATTCTTGTTTTTTCTTTTTGTTTGTATTTTTATTTTTATTATTGATTTTTCAAAATTTTAATCATTAAAAAAAATAATTTTAAGATATGTCTTGATTTATACCGTGATTATATTTTTATTTAGCTTTTTTTAAAATGGAAAATGAGGGGTTCAATTAAAAAAAATCGTATATATATAGTATGTGGCCTACCTTTTTTGATTCAGTTATAGTATGTGGCCTACCTGGTTTGAATGTGTCTTACCTCAGTAAGAGTATATTTATAGATATAAGTAATAGGCAATTTATTGAAACTAATTATTTTTCACATATATTCAATTTCAAGAAATGCAATTCTGTCATAAGCTGTATATAGTAATTAAGAATAATTAAAAAAAGAATTTATCCATAATTTACATGAATCAGAGATCTATTTAATTCTAAAATATTCTAAAATTCTGAAATAAGGTTAAGGGTAGGGCTAGGGTTAGGGTTAGGGTTAGCAGTTATTATCATAACCTTATAATATGCTGTTTTTTTAGTAGGCCTATAAGAGAGACATGATTTCGTAGGCCACATTCAAAAGGTAGGCCACATACTACAATGGTACCAAAAAATCTTTCTCGGACAAAAATAGGTAGTGGATTTTATTCAAATTTGATTTTTGTTGGTCCCCACAAATTTTCCCTTATAAAATGACGTGCACTCAGTTGTTGTACAAACAAACATACAGACATAAAGACAGGCATACAGGATCTTTATTTTATATAAGTATAGTTACTATAATAATTAGTGGGGGGGGGGTAGGAGGATGTAAATAATATTAGGCATTGGATGAAACGCTAGATGAAGACTGTTGTGTAGTTTTGTGCTTAGCTAATGAACCCCGTTTGCAAATCAGAAGGAAATATATAAAGGAATGATCTGGTGGTGGGGGGGAATCGAAAGAGCTGGGGGTCGATTCACACCGAAAATGCATCGGAGAAACTTTCTAATTTTAGCCGACATTCACGAAAACATTCCAGAACACACGATCACGCCAAAATTCTCAAGACTGACGTCATTCATACCCCCCCCACAACCACCCAACCACCCAATCAACCCACCCACCGCCCCTGTCCGTCTTTCACCCCACGTTCTCGTCTCCCTCTCCCCCTTTTTGTCCCTCCCCCCATCGATCACCTCCTCCTCGTCTCGATGTTAACCTCACGTTTCTATGTGTTACATTCTTAGTGAACAAGGCACAAATATGTTATTTAGGAGGTTAAAAACAACAACAACAATAACAGTAACAATAACAGTAACAAGAAGGTACAAAACAATTTTTCACAGCAGACGACCGCATTGCATTCTGGGATGGCCAATGATACTGTCACACAATAAAGATGCCTCAAAAGTAACTTCTTGAAAAACCGTTACCGGCATTTTTGCCGAATACTCCCCCCACCCCGCCATACTTCAGAGTTTTCTACTAGGGCTGACGTCAAACAAAGGTGTGCTTTGTTGAGCATTGTTGACACAGAGTGTGAGAAAGTTTTTTTTTTCTGACTGCCTCAGAGCTGCATCATAATGTGCATTCGGATGCGGTGTCTATTCAAGCTATATACCAGGGACCTCAGACACGTGACCTGCGGGCCTTATGCGGCTCGCAAACTATTTTTCTATGTCGGGTTCCATTCAATAACTTGTAACTGGGATAGAACTTGAGCTCCATAAGTCTGTATTAACTTGTTATATATATATATATATATATATATATATATATATATATATTGGTTTGGAGGTTGGTTTTGAAGGCTATCACAATGCAGGTGTAAAGAAAAAATAAGGTAATAATGGTGTTGTTTGTTAACCTGTTATTTATTCTTAATATTAATATCTCGAAATAAAATCTCTTCTTATAAAACCCTTATATATATATATATATATATATATATATATATATAAATGGACTCTCTCGTCGATTTTCGACGCATAAGTGTTCATCCAATGAACAACCAACACAGTCATTTATTCATAGTGGTGAAGGCTTGTGTTGGACCATTCCACACTTTTTGGCACAGTCGATAGGAAAGAATTGGTGCATCAAGGAATGCCACGAACCCAATCAACGACTGACCTCAGGAATTTTGAAATAAGAGTTATCCCTCTCCTAGACTAGTTACCTACCAAGGTTAAAGAGCTCAGTCTGCCCTACTATTTAACCCATAGCTGGAGGGAGAATATATGGATTCATACCTTTCCCAAGGGTATTAGCGCTATGAGAAATGCCAACAGCTTCGTCTAGGAATAGAACTCGAATCGACGAGTACATTTTCCACGACTCTAACCACTAGCCCACGCGCCTCCATCTCTCTCCCTCTCTCTCTCTCTCTCTCTCTCTCTCTCTCTATATATATATATATATAATATATATATATATATTATACCAATCCCCTCTGCACGCGTAGGATGTGACAAGGTTAATTTCTTAAGCGGAGTTTAACAGGTTTGAATTCAAGGTTTTAGTTTTACTACACTAGTTACCTAGTCAATGTTAAAGAGCCCAGTCTATCCTACTATTTACCCATAGCTGGGGGGGGGGAGGGAATAGTTGGATTCATACTTTTCCCAAGGGTATTATCGCTATGAGAAATGCCAACAGCATCGTCCAAGATTGGCGAGTCCATTTCCCACGACTCTAACCATTACACCACGCACCTCCACATTAACTTGTTTTAAGCTCCAGAAACTTGAAGGAATCAAAATTATGCCACATCCAGCATATCATCATCATCATCATCATCATCATCATGTCGTGCAATTAGCACGGATATCCATGAGAATCTCTTGCCAACCTTCTCTATCATTCATTGTGCCGTTAGCATGTCCCTGTGTTGGCTTCCACAGGAGAACATCGCTTATGAGTTCGTCCTTGCTCCTCCAGTAGTGTCTTGTCCGTCTCACTCGGATGGTCTGTGAGATAGGGGACAGGTGTCCGTACAGCTGCTTCCTTGTGGGGTGCTGTTTCCACGACTTGTTCAGGACAGCACGCAAAATTCTTGTGTAGCTCCCATCTATCTTATTCTCGTCAGGGTCCATGTGGTGCAGCCATACAGCAGCACTGATACAACTACCGCTTGGAAGAATTGTCGTTTTAGCTTGTCCGTGAGATCGGATTTTCATACGATTGATAGTCTGTTTATAGTCAACCCTGCCTTTCCTACTCGTGTATTAACATTGCTTTCAATGGAAGAGATATTACTACCAAAGTATGTGGATTGTTCTACTGGCTTTAGAGGCTTACCGTCGAGTGTGGATATGTTTCCTTTCTTTTTGAAAAATATGAACCCTGGACTTAGCGCTTTCAGATTATCATTTGTTCGGACCATATTACCTTTAGGCACCCCTTTTTGATCTCAATTAAGAAAGGACATGTTTTTCATTTACACCGTCAATATCCGGTTGTTTGTTAGGGGTTAGGTTTAGGAGTTAAGGTTGGGGCTAGGGTCAGGGTTAGGGTCAGGGTTAGGGGTTAGTTTTATAATTTAAAAAAAAATCTAAAATCGTCTATTAAAACAACCGGATATTGACGGTGGAAATGAAAAACATGTTCTTTCTTAATCGAGATCAAAAAGGGGTGCCTAAAGGTCATATGGTCCATTTGTTCCAATAAATGGCTCATTCCCTGCGATATTTCAACAACCATCAGCGTGCCATCTCGCAGATAGATGACTTCAAAAGGTAATTGGCTTGGTTGTAACTTTAGTTGGTTTGGTATGGTTTCTTTGTTTAATGGCATATCAACCTCCATGGGATATTTAATGCCAAAGCCATCCTTGTAGAAGAGCAGCAGTGGTACTATGTAACCCATAGAAAGGAAAGATGAGCTGGTTCATTCCTTTTCCAATGGGCATTAGTCCGAAAGTGAACGTAATAGCACGACTAGAATTCGAACTCGCTTACTATAATGTCGCAGTCCAGCAGTTTTGACCCTACGCTACTGAAAGGAATCATCATCATCATCATCATCATCATCATCATCGTGTCGCACTGACAGCACGGATTCTTCCTGTGGATCAAATAGATATGTTTGAGATAAGGTTTAACGGTTAAAATTGCAAATCGTCGTTAAAATTAAAACGGAAAAATTTGACTTGGTCATGAATTTTAATGAATCTAATTATTACTAAGGACATAATTTATGTTATTTTTTACTTAAATTTTAACTGTTAGTTGTGCTTTTAACTGTTTTTCATTGGACGTTATTTTCCTAAAGAAGGCCGCAAGAGAACTAATTTTTAAGGGAGATAAATATTTTCCGAGAATTTATTAACATAAAAAACACGGATTATTACACTTTTGGTCATCCATACTTACGAAAAGAACACGTCGCCTGTAATATTTAAATAGAAAGTACGTTTTTTGTTTGTATATGTTTATTAATTCTGACTAGTCTTATCATTCATCTATTTTATTTTATCTATTTTATTCCTTAAACACAACTAACGGTTAAAATTTAAGTTAAAAATAACATAAATCGTGTCCTTAGTAATAATTAAATTCATTAAAATCTATGCCCAGGTCAGTTTTTTCCGTTTTAATTTTGACGACGATTTGCAATTTTAACCTTTTTAAAATTTCATCACTATATTGGCACTTAAAACATTGATATTGCAGCGAAATTTGAAGTATTTAACTTTAAAAAAAAATATTTGGGAACTTTATTAATATTTTGGCTCTTATAACAGTGATATTGCAATCAAGTATGAAGTGTTTACCAGTCTAAGATAATTGTGAACGTTATCAATACACTGACTCTTAGAACAGTGATATTGCAATCAAGTATGAAGTGTTTACCAGTCTAAAATAATTGTGAACGTTATCAATACACTGACTCTTAGAACAGTGATATTGCAATCAAGTATGAAGTGTTTACCAGTCTAAGATAATGAAATGTGAACGTTATCAATACACTGACTCTTAAACAGTGATATTGCAATCAAGTATGAAGTGTTTACCAGTCTAAAATAATTGTGAACGTTATCAATACACTGACTCTTAGAACAGTGATATTGCAATCAAGTATGAAGTGTTTACCAGTCTAAGATAATTGTGAACGTTATCAATACACTGACTCTTAGAACAGTGATATTGCAATCAAGTATGAAGTGTTTACCAGTCTAAAATAATGTGAACGTTATCATACACTGACTCTTAGAACAGTGATAATGCAATCAAGTATGAAGTGTTTACCAGTCTAAAATAATTGTGAACGTTATCAATACACTGGCTCTTAAAACATTGATATTGTCACTTCAAACACTATTTGATATCTGAGAAAATATCCTTGTTATCACCTCAAGACTTTTATCTCCTAAAATACTTTGTTTCCTAATAGGACATTTCTCTCATACACTATGTATAAGATGTTCTTTGTATCTCCTGTCATGTCTGTATTCTCTTCTATTAAGTTTGCTCAGACAATAAAATATCCTTGTTATGCCTTGTTATCACCCGAAGACTTTTATCTTTTTAAATACTAATTTTCTATTAGGACATTTCCCTTATACAACTATATATAAGGTCTTCTTTGTATCTCCTGTCATGTCTGTATTCTCTTCTATTAAGTTTGTACAGGCAATAAAATATCCTTGTTGTCACTTGTTATCACCCCCAAGACTTTTATCTCTTTAAATACTAATTTCCTATAAGGACATCTCTCTTATACTACTATATATAAGCTCTTTGAATCTCCTATCAGGTTTTATCCTTTTCTACTAAATTTGCTCAGACAATAAAATATCTTTATCACTTCGTAGTGAATTGTTATATTTATACGAGGAAATGATTCCGAACCAAATTTTCCCAGCTGGAAGGGGTGATGTTAAAGGACCTGAGATCACGCTTGCAGATATTTATTGAGATTGACACTATAAAATGTATAACTATCTAAAATGATTTTGAAATTTGTCGATACTTTGGCTTGTCCAGGATTCGAATACGGGGTGCCGATTCTATTTCTTACTACGATAACCGTTACGCAATGTGAGCCTCTTAAATCAATATTCACGTCTTCAGCTGCAAATGTCTTCAACGTAACATTAGGTCGTATATAAATCAATTTCTTGTTGCCAGTTATGTTATACTTCAGATGTTTTCCGAATATTTCTACCTGTTTGATTGTTCTTCGTACATTTCAGGTATTATGTTTCAGTGCACTGGATTGTTGTATATGTGTGCGTGTTGTCCCGTGTTGCCTGATACAGATCTGGTTTCAATGATGCGGTGTCAATGGCTAAACAAAACGAATCTTGTACTATATCATGTTACTTGCGCGACTCCATTGTTACTGCAGTTACATCCGTTTATCTAGACTAGCGCTTTGATTAGAGTATACAAATAATCGTATACAATGTACAAACGCGCGCGCACACACGCACACACGTACACACACACACACGCATACACACACATGGCATTAGCAGTGGTCACGTGACAAACCTTTTTAACGGTAAAGATATATCTAAGGTGGAAAAATAATTACCTCCTTAGTAATTCCAATTATTTTGCTACCGTCAGATATAAGTAAAACTTAAGTAGTGGGAAGGTTTTTGTGAGCGTATATATATATATATATATATATATATATATATATATATATATATAATATAATTGAATAAATGAATAGATAAATATTAAATTAAATAACTGAATAAGTACCGTATTTGACGGCATATAGGACGCATTTTTCCCAAAAATTTTGGCTCAAAAAACTGCCCCGCGTCTTATACACCGTAGATGAAGTTTGAAAACTCCCGTAGGCCTAGGCTAGTCTTCTCTGACCTGCTGAAATGGGGGTACGTCTTATATGCCTGTGCGTCTTATATGCTGTCAAATATGGTATATATATATATATATATATATGTTATACTCGTAAGGAATGGACACGTAGAGAGTGGACACGGAGAACCCTGTTCAAATCTTGGACGAGGCTGTTTGCATTTCACATAGCGCTAATACTCTGGGGAAACGTATGAATCCAGTTATTCTCCCTCCAGCTATGGGCAAATAGTAGTGTAGACTAGGCTCTTTAACCATAGTATGCCAATTGGTCAAGGAGAAGGAAAACTCTGAATTCAGACCTGTTAAACTGCGCTTAAAAATTGGCCTTGTGTCGCATCCTACTCGAGGTGTATGAATTGGGTAAATGCATATAATGAACAGACAACTGCTATTTAGAATAAGGATTTTTACATCTTGCTTATTCTCTCTCATGAACTGGGCGAGCGATCGTGGTATTCCACCAATTCATTTTATTTGTAAATTGCTAGGATTGTTCTTTTGGGGGATTTCTCGTTACCTTCACAAACGTTTTTTTTATTATTATCGAAACACAATTTCTATGTAGTTAGCCGTTAATTCTTGGAGTTCATCCGCCCTTTGATATGTATAAACTTTATTTCCACCCACAAGCATATCCTATTGTTACATGCGTCAAATAACTTAATTTGGTAAGCACTACCCCCGACAAAATTATGTAATTAGTACATCTAGAGGAGTGTTCACCTTGGTTTTTTCTTTTATTTAGCAGTAAATAAACCAATAACAGATAAGACACAAAATACTTTTTATTTGATAGCTGAATATTTAGGATTCATAAAATATACCTTAAACAAACTAGATCTAAAAAAAGAAGTAATTTTCCTGAATTCCCACCAGGCCGGATTAACAGAAGGTCTTTTTAACGTATGGATTCTTTTTTTTATAGGGCATCCAGTGAGGATCAAACTCGCTTTTCAGTAGTAATGGATCTGTGAGACTATCTTGCAAACCATTACATCGTGACGAGACGCCTAAAACAAACTAAATTAAATGATTTAGATTAATTGTGTGGAAAACGAGAGTGGGTTAAATATACTGTTTTCTCGTTCAACGGCATTGTAGTCTCGGAAGATTATATATTTCTCGTGTCCCAGCGCCTTCTGTGACTGTGAAAGCCAATATTCGAAAAACTGCCCCGACCACTAATGTCGCATGTGAAAGGCTGTCCTGAAGATATTGGTGTGCCGGTGTTCTGTTGCCATCACTCTCTTCTGGACCTCTTGGCTTCATGGTGTTGCGTCAGGGTGACTTCAGACATGAATAGCCCGCTACGGCGAGTCTACCACCATCACATGGAGGGACAGGATCACTAACGCAGCAATTCTAGAGAGAAGTCAACTTCCCAGCTTGTGCTCTCTACTGGGCCATGTCCGCCTCATGGATGATGGACGAACCCCAAAGGATATCCTCTATGCAGAACTTTCATCTGGTAAGAGACAAATTTATCGTCCCCAGCTGCAATTTAACACCACCCCTTCCAGCTTGGAAAATTTGGCTCGGAATCGTTTCCTCGTATAAATATAACAATTCACTTCGAAATGATAACAAAGATGTTTTATTACATGAGAAAAAATAATAGAAAAGGATAAAACCTAACAGGGGATACAAAGAGCTTATACATAGTTGTATAAGAGAAATGTCCTATTAGGAAAAAAAGTATTTTAGGAGATAAAAGTTTTGAGGTGATGACAAGAATATTTTATTGCCTGTACAAACTTAATAGAAGAGAATGCAGACATAACATGAGATACAAAGAAGAGCTTATACATAGTTGTATAAGAGAAATGTCCTAATAGGAAATTAGTATTTAAAGAGATAAAAGTCTTAGGGTGATAACAAGGATATTTTATTGTCTGAGCGAACTTAATAGAAGAGAATACAAACATGACAGGAGTTACAACACACACACACACACATACACACACACACACAAAGGTAATATGAACATTAGCTACATAAATGAGAGTAATCTCCCCTTGTTTGTTTCACTTTGAGGAAGCCGTTATGTTTTGGTCGGACATTTTCATTTCACCGTAAATCTACACACTATTGTCCGAATCAATACAAGTGCATGTTTTGACACGAAAATATCATAAAATGTGTTCTTAATAACACTTAAGTTCATTTCAAATAATGCGCAAGCACAATTAAGAACACATTTTATGATTTTTTCGTGTTAAAACATGCAGTTGTATTGATTCGAACAAATTCGTATTTTCAGTGTAGATTTACGGTGAAATGAAAATGGTCGACCAAAACATAACGGCTTTCTCAAAGTGAAACAAACAAGGGGAGATTACTCTAATTTATGTAGCTAATGTTCAGATTACCCATACACAATACAAAAACAAGATTATGCACTAAATAGTCCACAAGGGTTGATCGGTCATTAAAAAAATAATCAACTAACCAACTTGCTGTAAGGGTCCTGATTTCATGAAAATAGGACTACGGTCGGGCCAGTGGATGTGCCCCATAGATATTTATAGTTGTAGATAAAACAGAAATACGGTTATCATATTAAAAAAGTGGCTTTACTTCTGTGTCAAGTATCGATAATGAGACGAGACCCAGACAGGCAAATGGGTGGAGATATTTTTTGATAAGGTGTCATACTTCGAACAATATCAGCTTTGAAATCTTTAGAACCGGTTTTAGCTCAGTCGGTAGAGATCTCGTCCGGGAATTTCCCCAATCGAATAATTTGATCTTTGAATTAAATGTTTTTCTTTATAACAACTCTTTATGTTGGTTATTTCTTTTTTGCGAGATTTAAAAAAAAAAGTTAAAAATGTTTACGTTTCTTCCTTTAATATGGCCTAAACTGACGTGACCTATTTTGGTGGTACCTACTTTACAAAAAGTAACACACCTCTGTTAACCCTTTTCCGGATTTTCAATGTTGTTCTATATAAATTTAGTCACAACAGTGTCTTTGTTTTAATGTCATATCAATCTTAGTGGGTTATTTAATGCCAGATCCTAGTAGAATAACAGGTTAAAATTGTAAATCGTCGTCAAAATTAAAACGGAAAAATTTGGCTTGGGCATAGATTTTAATGAATTTGATAATTACTAAAGACACGATTTATGTTATTTTTTTTTACTTAAATTTTAACCGTTAGTTGTGTTTAAGGGGAAAAAATAGATAAAATAAAACAGATGAATGATAAGACTAGTTAGAATTAATAAACATATACAAACAAAAAACGTTCTTTCTATTTCAATATTACAGGCGACGCGTGCTTTTCTTAAGTATGGATGACCAAAAATGTAATAATTCGTGTTTTTTATGTTAATAAATTCTCGGAAAATATTTATCTCCCTTAAAAATTAGTTTTCTTGCGGCCCTCTTTTAGAAAAATAACGTCCAATGAAAAACGGTTAAAAACACGCCTAACGGTTAAAATCTATGTAAAAAGTAACGTAAATCGTGTCCTTTGTAATGATTAAATTTATTAAAATCTATGCCCAAGCCAAATTTCTCCGTTTTAATTTTGACGACGATTTTCAATTTTAACCGAATAACCACAGAAACAGTGTCGAATGCACTAGTCTTATGCACTTCCGTTATTAAATTGTGTTTGCTTGTAGATGAGGATGATGATAGGATAATGGTGGCGGGGGAGATGGTGGCGACGGAGATGGTGGCGGAGGAAGAAGAAAAAAAAAGAAAAAAAAAGCATGATACAGTGGATTGGGCGGGGATAATTGTTTGTTTGCTTTCCGCACTATTTCAGCTTATATTTTACTTAAATTGTCAGAAATGTCGGCCAATCTGCTTCGAAGAGAGAGAGAGAGAGAGAGAGAGAGAGAGAGAGAGAGAGAGAGAGAGAGAGAGAGAGAGAAGAGAGAGAGAGAGAGAATAATAATGTTAATGCCCATCCTCCCGACACATATTCTCTTCTGCTTCTTCTCCTCATCCTCACCCTCCTATTCTCTCTTTCTCTCCCCCCCTCTTTAAAAGACGACCATTTGTTTACATTATAGGACAGGCCATTTCCACTTGGGGGACTTGACGCGATTCTCTCTTTAATTCTTCTTAGTTCTTGTGTCATTCTCAGAGTGAAGCTTCATAAATATCGGATTTCATTCTCTTTCTTTACGTTTATTTTGGAATCAGATCTCGTTTTTCTTTTTTTCTTTTCTTTTCTTTTTTATTTCGCCCTTTTCGTTCATTCAACTTTTTTGTTTTAGTTTTTTTCTTTCATTCTTTTTCGTTCACTTTTCATTTTCTTTTTTTTTTCTTTTTATTTCACTTTTTTCTTTCACTTTTTTCTTTCTTTTTTCTGTTTTTTCTTCTTTATTTCGCCCTTATTTTCGCCATTTAACTTTTTTGTTTTTGTTTTTGTTTTTGTTTTTTTCTTTCGTTCTTTTTCGTTCATTTTTCATTTTCTTTCTATTTCTTTTTCTTCAACTTTTTTCTTTAACTTTTTCTTTTTTTTCTCGTCTTTATTTCGCCCTTATCCTTCATTTAACTTTTTTGTTTTTGTTTTTGTTTTTTCTTTAATTTTTTTTGTTCATCTTTGATTTTCTTTTTCTTTTCTATTTTTTATTTCACTTTTTTCTTTCTATTTTCTTTTTTTCTTTTCTTCTTCTTTATTTTCGTTCGTTTAACTTTTTTCATTTAACTTTTTCTTTTTTTTTCTTTCGTCCTTTTTCGTTCATTTTTCATTTTCTTTCGTTTTTTTTTCGTTCATTCGTTATTTTTTAAATTTTTTCTTCTTCTTTATTTCGCCCTTTTCATTCATTTATGTTTTTCTTTTTCTTTTTTCTTTCGTCCTTTTCGTTCATTTTTCATTTTCTTTTTCTTTTCTTTTTTATTTCACCTTTTTCTTTCTTTTTCTTTTTCTTTTTCTTTTTTTTCTCTCTCTTTTGCCTTTTTCATTCTTGTCATCTTTTTTCATTCTTAGGACTAAACTTCATAAATATCGAATTTCATTCCTGACTTTACGTCTATTTTTTTAATCAGATCTCATTTTCTTTTATCTTTTTCTTTTTCTTTCACATTTTTCCTTCTTTTTCATTCTCAGGGCTAAACTTTTAAATATCGGATTTCATTCCTGTCTTTACGTTTATTTTTTTGTTAAATCTCATATTTCTTTTTCCTTTTTCCCCCCATTTTACTTTCGTCCTTTTCGTTCTTTTTTTCCTCCCTCTTCTTTTTCATTTTTCTTTATTTCAATTACCCTTCTTTCTTTCTTTCTTTCTTTCTTTCTAATTCATTCAGTGTTTCTTTTTCTTTTTGTTCTATTTTTTCTCATTTTCTTTCTCACGTTTTCTTTTTCTTTTTTCTTTGTATCTTTCTCATTTCTCTACTTTTCATTCTATCTCATTTTTTCTCTCTTACTGACTTTCTTCTTTCTTTGCACCCTATTATTTATCTTCTATACAGATATAAAGGGCAGTTTGTGTGTATGTATGTCCGGAGGAAACTACGAAAATAAAACAATTCACGACAAAGTAAATATATATACACATTAAATATCACCAGGGCTTGGTTTTTAAGTAAAAATAGTAAAGACTTGATTTATATTCGTGAAGATAAGTAAAAAAATATTTAGATGATAACAGCATATAATTTTTTTTTTCGGAATTTACTATTATAAATAGTAGACATTAATTTTTCTTTTTAGAGTGGTTGGATCAACGCAATACCTTTTTTGTGTGGGGATTTTAATGGGGCATCCTGCGAGTGTCCAACTCACGATTCAGTAATAGTTGGATCCCCGCAGGATGCCCCATGTATCTACGAGACTAACTTAAAAAAATGCCCCTCTACCCAGGTGACGCCGGGTAGCCGCTTCTAGTTAAAATAAAGGTTATTTTTCTTATGAACCAAAGATACCATCATTTTATTATTTCCAGTCGACTATTATACAATCAAAATGTATATGAATAGGAACTATTTATTACCAAACTATTCAGTATTGAAACCACCATGATGATGATGATCATCATCATCATCAACATCATCATGACCATCAAGTCGTGACGGATTACTATGAATCTCTCTCTTTTTCTCTCTCCTCCTCTCTTTCTCGCCACCCGTCTCTATCGGCCATAGCTTCTGGCGAGTCTTCCACACAGCATCCAGTATCCACACACAGCTGATCAATGTAAGTTTTTGCTGATTGATCTACACTGGAAAAATCACTTATGAGTTCGTTCTTACTTCTCTAGTTTCTACTTAGAGGATTAGTGGGATCGGAGGTAAGTGGTCCAACAGCTGGATGTAGTTTCCAGGATATGTTAAATACAACACGCAACTTTCTTTTGTTGGAACAACATTTAACTTTTTCTCCAATTGTTTCTTTAAAGTACATATATTTAAGAAAAAAAAATTTCCCAACAGATATTTTGTAATTATATATTTTTTCGGTTACAAAGTTTCAATTCTCTAGAATTCTATTAAATTCTGTTTAATCGAATCAGTGGTTCCCAATCTATGCACTGTGGCTCACTGCTATGCCGGGATAATGTATACTCAAAATCAGGTAGCGCGTGGTGTAATGGTTAAAGTCATTGGAAATGGACTCGTCGCCCCGAGTTCAAATCCCGGACGTGGTAATGGCATTTCACTTAGCGCTAATACCCTTGGGAAAGGTATGAATCCTACTCTCCCTCCAGCTATGGGTAAATAGTAGGGCAGACTGGGCTCTTTAACCGTGGTTAGGCAACCGGTCTAGGAGAAGGAAAACTCTGAATTCAAACCTGTTGAACTCCGCTTAAGAAATTGACCTTGTGTCACATCCTGTTCGTGTAGTAACTATGTATACGCAAAATCAGCTGTTGTGGAATTACAGGAAACATGGAGGTTTTGAAAGATGCCAGCAGTTTATTCCATGCCTCAGTAACTCTGAGTGTGAAAAAATATTTCTGAAAGTCATGTGAGCAATGCTGTTTTCTGACTTTGTAAGAAACATAGAAATCAAAAAGGTGCTCATGGTTGCTGTTGGTATTCAATATTAGAAAAAAAAACCATTTCAACCACAAAAGAAAAGTCTTATCTAGAAATGTGTATGTTTAAATATATAATCTACAAGAAAAAAAATCTTCATAATTCATTTGTAACTTACGAATTTGATAGAGGCACCTGTGGAGTAACGGTTATATGGTGTATATGGACTCGGCGTGCCAAATTCAGGTCCAGAACGAGGCTGTTTGAGATTCATTCATTCTAAGGAATATTTTATGAAATCAGAATGTTCAGTTATCAAAACAATATTTTGCATCTTATCTGTTGTTAGTTTATTTACTGCTAAATAATTATATTAAAAGAAAAAAACACTAAATGAATATCCGCTAATTCCATAAAGTTTGTCAGAGGTAGTATCAGGTATTTGGAACCTTGTAATTACTTAAAGAAAAAGGACTGACTTCGGCATTTTATAACCCAAGAATAGATATGCAGTCAAACGAGCGTTTTATTTTTCTTTCTTTCTTTCTTTCTTTCTTTTCTTCTTTCTTTTCCTTCTTTTCCCTTTCTTTATCTTTCTGTTCTTACTTTATTTCGTTGCTTATTTCCTTTGTTTCTTTTCCACGCTCTTCTCTTCTCTTTTCTTCTCTTTTTTTCCTTCTTTCTTTTTTCTTTTCCTCTCTTTCCCTTTCTTTATCTCACTTTTAAAAACTTTTTGGTCGTTCATTTCCATTCTTTCTCTCACATACTTTTCGAATTCTTTCTTTCTTTCTTTCTTTCTTTCTTTCTTTCTTTCTTTCTTTCTTTCTTTCTTTCTGTTCGTCTTTTTTCCTTTCTTTATCTTACTTTCTTTTGTCGCTCATTTCTTTTGTATTTATTACACACTCTCCCATTTCTTTCTTTCTTTCTTTCTTTCTTTCTTTCTTTCTTTCTTTCTTCTTTCCCTTCCCTTTCTTTTTTCTCTCTTTTTAAAACCTTTTTTCATTCATTTCCTTTGTTACTCTTACACACTTTTCGAATTCTTTCTTTTTCTTTTCTTCCTTTTCCCTTTCTTTTTCTCTCTTTTAAAATCTTTTTTTCATTGATTTCCTTTGTTACTCTTACACACTTTTCGAATTCTGTCTTCTTTCTTTCTTTCTTCTTTCTTTCTTTTCTTCCCTTTCCCTTTCTTTTTCTCTCTTTTTAAAACCTTTTTAAATTCCTTTCCTTTGTTTCTCTTACACACTTTTCGAATTCTTTCTTTCTTTCTTTCCTTCTTTCTTCTTTCTTTCTTTCTTTCTTTCTTCTTTCTTTTCTTCCCTTTCCCTTTCTTTTTCTCTCTTTTTAAAACCTTTTTTTCATTCATTTCCTTTGTTTCTCTTAAATACTTTTCGAATTTTTCTTTCTTTCTTTCTTTCTTTCTTTCTTTCTTTTTTTCTTCCCTTTCCCTTTCTTTTCTCTCTCTTTTTAAAACCTTTTTTTATAATTCCTTTCCTTTGTTTCTCTTACACACTTTTCGAATTCTGTCTGTCTTTCTTCTTTTCTTTCTTCTTTCTTTCTTTCTTTTCTCCCCTATCCCTTTCTTTTTCTCTCTTTTAAAACCTTTTTTTCATTCAATTCCTTTGTTTCTCTTACACACTTTTCGAATTTTCTTTCTTTCTTTCATCCTTTTCCCTTTTATCTCACTTTCTTACTTTCTTTGTCACTCATTTCTTTTGTATTCTTACACACTCTTCCATTTCTTTCTTTCTTTCTTTCTTTCTTTCTTCTTTTCTTCCCTTTCCGTTTTCTTTTTCTCTCTTTTTAAAACCTTTTTTCATTCATTTTCCTTGTTTCTCTTACACACTTTTCGAATTCTTTCTTTTTTCTTTCTTTCTTCTTCTTTCTTTCTTTTTTTCTATTCTTTTCTTTCTTTAAAACCTTTTTTTCATTCATTTCCTTTGTTTCTCTTACACACTTTTCGAATTCTGACTTTCTTCTTTCTTCTTTCTTTCTTTTTCTTCCTTTTCCTATTCTTTTTCTTCTTTTTAAAACCTTTTTTTTCATTCATTTCCTTTTTTCTCTTACACACTTTTCGAATTTCTTTCTTCTTTCTTTCTTTCTTCTTTCTTTCTTTCTTTCTTTTCTTCCCTTTTCGTTTCTTTTTTCTTTCTTTTTAAAACCTTTTTCATTCATTTTTCCTTTGTTTCTCTTACACACTTCGAATTCTTTCTTCTTCTTTCTTTCTTTCTTCTTTCCTTCCCTTTCCCTTTCCCTTTTTTTCTCTTCTTTTTAAAACCTTTTTTTTCATTCATTTCCTTTGTTTCTCTTACACACTTTTCGAATTCTGTCCTTCTTTCTTTCTTTCTTTCTTTCTTTCTTCTTTCTTTCTTTATTCCCTTTCCCTTTCCCTTTCTTTTTCTCTCTTTTTAAAACCTTTTTTTTCATTCATTTCCTTTGTTTCTCTTACACACTTTTCGAATTCTTTCTTTCTTTCTTTTTTCTTTCTTTCTTTTCTCTCTTTTAAAACCTTTTTTCATTCATTTCCTTGTTTCTCTTACACACTTTTCGAATTCTTTCTTTCTTTCTTTCTTTCTTTTCTTTCCTTTCCTTTCCGTTTCCTTTTCTTTCTTTTTAAAACCTTTTTTTCATCCATTTCCTTGTTTCTCTTACACACTTTTCGAATTCTTTCTTTCTTTCTTTCTTTCTTTCTTTCTTTCTTTCTTTCTTTTCCTATTCTTTTTCTCTCTTTTTAAACCTTTTTTTTCATTAATTTCCTTTGTTTCTCTTACACACTTTTCGAATTCTTTCTTTCTTTCTTTCTTTCTTTCTTTCTTTCTTTCGTGATGACACAACGTTTGCAGGTCATCCGCTTAAAAACGAGTTTCACAGACTATTCGCAAGTCTAATGAGTCCAATTGTCACGTGGTGTCCCATGTTTTTTCTTCTTCTACCCGGTGATGAATACAAAAAAAACTGAGCTTAGTAAATATTTATCCTCCATCGCATCTTGCTTGTTGTCTTCTACCCAGTCTCGATTACAAATGTTTTGTTCAGCGCCATATCTCTTTCTTTCGTTCTTTCTTTCTTTCTTTCTTTCTTTTCGTCACTTTTTGATTGTATCTGCCTTCAGTTTAAATACATCGTCTGTTTCTTTCATTTTTTCTTTATCTTTTTCTTTACTCGTTAGAGTCACTTTTCTCACCGAACGAGACAGAGACGCTGGAGGATTCACCGTCTGCTGTCACAGCAATGTTGATTATGATAAATGCTATGCATATATCTGTAATGAATAGGAAGAAAACTGCATTCGATATACAGTGGCACCTCGACTTGCGAGTTTAATTCGTTCCAGTCAAATCTCAATTTCCTCGTATACCAAATCAATTTTTCCCATTGAAATAAACTGAAATGTCATTAATCCATTTGATCTCCGCATAACACCCACTTTTTTATTTATACATTTTTTGTTTGTTTTTTGTTTGTTTGTTTTGTTTTACGGCATATCAACCTCAGTGGATCATTTAATGCCGATAAAGTTTTGAAATAAATCAATTCTTAATGGATAATATAATTTTTTTATAAATACATTTTTCTATTTAACCCATAGATGGGACCCTAACAGGTACTACCACTCCGGGTCAGAGTGGACCAGGGAGCAATGGTGATGAAGGGGTGCTCCACATTCCCCAAACCTCCAAAACTGGAACCTCACCATCAGATAGAGTTTAACGTCATTCCCAGGACATGTAGACCCTCAGTCACCGCCTTCTAGCACCCATATGATAAAAAAGGGGTTGGGGTTTGCCATAAGGGCAATACGGTTGGGAAAATCATATAGGTGCTAGGGCTTGACGTGACCAGCCAATTGATCGGTGGGGGCCTCTCCGACCACCCGTCTAGCCCAAGATAGAGTCAAAGTGGAGTATGCAAAGTGGAGTGCATTCTAACACCCCAGCCGACAGGGCGGTATACATTTTTTAAAAACATGATAAAATAGAATGTAATGAATTACGTACAGTATTATATTTTAATGTTTATCTATCTATATAAAGAGCAGTTGTGTGTATATGTATGTCCGGAGGAACCTTTGAAAATAAAACAATTAACGACAAATATATCATAAAAATTAACGAGGCGATTAACGGTAGCAGTGAGAAAAGGCGGAATTATGACGTCAAGAAACGAGTTAACAACGATATGAATGCAACAGATTTTAATACATATATGATGCACATTAAAAGGGTACAACAAAGAGTAGAAAGTTCATAGTTGGTGGTCGGACAAGCGACCGAAGTTTAGTAAGAAGATTCATTTAAAGTTAACAGCACCAAAGTAGGTTATAGCCGTAATATTAGTTTAGTGCACAGCTCCGTAAGGTCTTAGCCGTAGTTATTGGTTTGGTTGAGTTTTGGTAGTTTTGGTTACAGCACCGTTCGAGGTAAGCCGTAATTAATTAGTTGTGGGTTGCAAAAGTTATTCATGCTAACAGCCTTCAAGGGGTGAAGCTTGTCCGAGGGTGCATTTATCTCGTCGGCTCCCTTAGTTGCTTATCCTGGTGATTAAAGGTAATTACTATCAGCCTTCATGGGTCAAAAGATAGTAATCTCTCTTGAGAAACAGGGTATGGAAGAAATCCGTCTGGGGTGTTATTCTGTCCGTATGCCTAATTCGTAGGAAAAGAGAGTGCTAAGGGCACTTACCTTGTAGACCTGAAAGCTAGTAGTCACCCAAATGGGAGTGGGTGTTGGAAGAGGTGTTAACCCCTTAAAATTGCAACTAAAAAGAGGAGGAAGTAGCCACTGTCATGGCCTTTTATAAAGTTCACCACGTGACTAAAAATGTTAGCGTAGGCTGCTGATGTGTGTCGGTGACATTCGACCCCTGTCCCCTAAAGGCTCAGGTACCGGTGAAGACCGAAGATAATAATATAATAAAATTTCAATAATATATACACATTAAATATCACCAGGGATTGATCTTTAAGCAAGAATGATAGCGATTTCATTTATAACCGTGAAGATAATTAAAAAATAAAATTTGAATGATAACAGCATGGATTTTTTTTTTCATTTAATATTTCTGATAGTAGACATTAACATTTCTTTTCAGAGTAGTGGATCAATGCAAGGTCTTTTTTTTTTTTACATAGGGATTTAAATGGTGCCTCCCACGAAGATTCAATTCACGATTGCGGGACTAACTTTAAAAATATCCCCCTCTACCCAGGCAACGCCGGTTAGCCGCTGCTAGTTTTTTTATAAATAATATTTTTTGCCGATATTAAAAAATCTTGGAACAGCACCCTATAAGAAAGCAGTTATGCGGACACTTACCGCCTATCACCCAGACCATCC
>CM042148.1:69552738-69555238 GCA_023376005.1 Doryteuthis pealeii
AAATAAAAAATCGTGTAGCAAGGCGCAATACTGATTTGAACTTGAAACGCAAGAAAATGGATTTACAAAAAATAAAAAATAAAAAAAAATCGTGTAGCAGGTCGCAATCCCAAAGCGATTTTCGTTTAGTTTTGTCGGATGTAAAAAATGGCTCAATAATTTTTACGTTATGATTAAGATAAAATCACAAGAAGAGTATAATTACTTTTCGCACAGAGGCTTCTTAGTTTCATAATTAATCAATTAAGTTTTAAATGAGTAAAATACGTATAAAAAAGACATACTACTTAGCTCCGAAATAAAAATTAGCCAATGAAATTAGTGATTTTATCTGAACTATAACAATTTTAAAAAGTTTAACGTCATACCCAGGACTGTAGCATATTCTTAACAGCATTTTCGATAAATAATAATAAAAAAAAGTAAAATAACATAACCAAACATCGGAAACTATTTATAAACATATGCAAGTTCAAATGTTTTGTTAAGTTCAAGTTGGGTCGCACATAAAGCCATTCCAGTGGAATTCATAGGCGTTAAAATCTTGAAATGTAAACAGTTATAATATAAGCAACTTTTGATGATGATTGAATTCTATCAGGATTAATAGACAGACTCACTAATATATATATATAATATATTATATATATATATATATATATATATATATATATATATAAGATGTGAGGATTTACCAAGCGATTTTGTTTTTCGCTACCCTGACTATATATATATATATGCTCTATCAATGAAATTGAGCACATTTTACTTATACATATATATACATATACATATATTTATATATTCGTGTGTGTGTGTGCGTGAATGCGCGCGTACGTGTGTGTTTGTGTATGTGTGTGTGTCTGTATAAGATATGTAGATTTCGCGTATCATTCTTGCCTAACTGACCAAATATATATATAAAATAAATCAATAAATATCTTTTTAAGCATGGAGAAATAAACATTTAAAAAAAAAAAGATTAGAAATTAAAAAAGTACATTTTCATATTATATATATATATATTATATATATATATATATATATTATATATATATATATATAATATATATATATATATATATATATATATATATAGATAGATAGATAGATAGATAGATAGATAGATAGATAGATTTAATTTGAGTTATCAACACGTGTTGACTACTAATCGCAAGGTTCCTGGTTCGAAACCAGTCCTTGCCAACTCAGCGTATGAGTAGCACAGGGATCTGTGCGGTAAAGTGAGGATGGTAGGTGTGGCGCTCCACCCCAGACACTAAAAAACAATCTCCTTGGTCTAGCGCAAGTGAAAAGGGGGATAGACTCAAACAAACCAACAACTAAAATACTACCAAACATAGTGGGTACCCTCTATGGTTTGTACTGCTCCGGGCACGTGGTATACACTTTGGAACTAACGCGTACCAGAATATTGAAAAAAAAACACCAAAAAAAAACAAACATTGACTTACCTTAGTAGAAAGTTGGTAGGTTTGTCGGATTTTACGACATGTCAACCCTTGTTGGGCTAGTTTATGCTGAAGACGTTTTCGTTCTATTCATGTTTGATTGGTATTTTAAAAACAATTTAAGACTCTTTTCTTTAATATAATTTTCAAACTAATTTTTTCTATTTAACCAATAGATAAGGCCCTAACATGTGCTACCACTCCGGGTCAGAGGGCACCCGGGAGTATTGGCGATGAAGGGACACTCCACATTTCCCAGAACACCAAACTTGGAATTTCACCATTTGATGCAGTTTAACGTCATACCCAGGACACTTAGACCCCCCAGCCACCGCCTTCTAGCACATACATGATAAAAGGGGTTTGCCATAAGGGCGATAGGGATGGGACCTTCTCAGACATCCAGAACTGGAGTCTCACCATCAGATACAGTTTAGATTCATGCTCAGTACACTCCTTTCTATTTTTTTTGGGGGGGGGGGCGACTTGTGATGCTTAAGGTTCAATCCTGTTGGCTGAGCATTCCATTGACATGCAAACACTCTAATTTACCCTTACTGAGGCTAGACGAAAGGATCTCTCCGATCAATTAGCTGGTTACGCCAAGCCCAAGCACCAATATGAAATTTAACATTATGAAAAAACATATGATGTTTGTTATGTAATTGCTGACAGTACTGTTTCGACCAAATCGATAAGTTGGTCTTCATCAAAGAGCGACATAGATGGGAAGAGAAGATATCCGTTAAAAAAGACTGTTTACAGAAACGAACGCTGAGTTCAACCGCTGAAATTTAAAAAAAATGCATATTCTGTTTTAAAAATAAAATAAATTTTATTTTTTATTTTTATTTTTAATTTAAAAAAAAATCAGAAGCATTATAGTTTATAGAAAAACTCAAAGAGTTTGTTGTAAAAGTTTATATAAAAATGTAAAGTGGGTATCAAAAAACAGTACTGTCAGCAATTACATAACAAACATCATATGTTTTTTTCATAATGTTAAATTTCATACTGTCGGATTAATT